>WPIO01000333.1:0-82226 GCA_009760855.2 Cristatella mucedo | reverse complement strand
AGTGTGGGGGAATGAGTGGATTTGTTTGAAATTCGACTGGATACTGGTTGAGGCACTAACATTTGTGTACATGTCGTGCACAAATAGATTTTGCCCCTGTAGCTTGGTGCTCCGCTCGTCGGATCTACCCATTAACTCCAAAAATGTAGTCTCCTCTATCAGCTCCCGAACTCATGCAGACTTACGTGCCGTGATTTTACGACTGGATTTACAAAACGAGTTTGCTGCTAAATAGACCAACACAGAGCTTCCTGAGGAATGATGCAAGTTTTACACCAAAATAGTCTCACTACTCTCGATGTCAGCAGACATCTGGTTAGACCAGTTCTCTCCCCTCGATTTTCCTTTCATGGACTCCACTGTCAAAACAAAATTCCCCGTGATCTCAAAACACCCTCTAATCCCTCGGATTAAAATTAGGAGCTGAGCTGTGTCTTTTAGGTCGTTAATTTCACCCAGAGCTAGCAATACTATCGATGAAGGCTGAACCATGAAGGATGTGGCCGCGTAAGAAGTCGCCTACTGCTACATATTTGGGTCGGCAGGGGGAGGAGGATTGCTGGCCACCCTCTCTGCCATTCCGTACCACTGCCGATTGATAAGAGTAGTGATATCCCAGGAGGAACTGCTTGCTCTTCATGCCGAGGTGTGGGTTCGAAGAATGATGGGCGAGCCCTTGTTTGCCAAACTGCAAGTGGTTGAGTTTATAGCCGTCAAATGAAGGATCCTCCTGCTATGCTCATACACAATGAGGCTGTAAACAATCAGCAAATATATATTTGATGGCACCATCGGTTATAGACTATTTCGGTTCATGCAAGTTCAATAGGCATTAGACATGGCTAAGAAGGTGGAGGCCATATATCATGAGCCAATTGGCCAGGCCAACGTAAGGAGGCCTGCAGGTTCATTGGAAGCTAGTTTTCGGTGGCTCGATCCCACTGCTGCTTCTAAATGACAGTGACTCCTGCCAATACGTTGGGGATGAAGGGGATAGGGGCAGCTGCCGGCCTTTGGCCCTCTCTTCTACCAGCAAGCAAGAGAGGATGCTCTAGGTTCTGCCAGTACTATGATAATGAAGACGAGCCTGCCAACATTTTGACCTTAACTGATGCTGACCTGGGAGGAGGGGCTGCTACTACAAAATGAGTAGGTTATCGAAGGGGGAGGGGCAGTTAATATGCAGACACAAATATTTGGTGCTGGCACCTAATGGTTGGACACTTCACGAGCAATGGGAAACTCGAGCAGCAGCATTCAAACCATGAGAATCGGCTGCCACTGGATCTTGGCGCAGGGATAAGGTGCTCACAGTTCACGATCTCTGTCGTGCGTCCAACTATCGGATTCCACAGCTGGCGATTCTTTATTACACAGTGCAAATGAATAAGCCACTATACTCTAATTAAGCCTCTATATAAAATGATGTAGCTGAATCAGAAGTCGAGTCAGAAGAGCAGCCGGTACGATGCCTGGCCTGATGAGTGGAAGTAGTTCGGATATAAGTAGGCTGGAGCGACCTAAAAGTGAGGACAAAACCCTAGAAGTCGATATGCATCTTGGTGGGGAACCATTCCAGGTCAAATGAGAAGTGGTTTAATGTGGGTAACTGCCATGTTCGAAACAGGCAAGCCTAGCTGCTGATTTTCGCATCAACTGTAAGCACCTTATTGCACAAGCCGAATGACCTGCAAGCAGTGGAGCTGACGTGGTCGTCTTGTAAAAGGTCACCTTGGAACAGGGCATCCCGATTTGGTGCAGATGCTATAGAAGACATGCTAGCCGAGCCCGTTTGAGGGATATGTTTTTTTTAATTTCCAAGTAACACCTAGTTTTCTCCCACAACTAATAAGTTGGTTTATTGTTATCGATATTCAATTTGAGAAAGTAATGTTGCCATCCAAGTGCGAATGCCAGCAATACATGCAGCAAGGGATTTGAGAAAGTTTGACATCAGGAAAGCAGGGAGGGATCAAAGCACAGGTACAGCTGTGCTTTGATATCTGCATAAAAACGAAAGCCTGGATTGTGTATTAAATTATTAAATAAAAAAATAAAATTTATTAATTATTATTAAATTATTATTATTATTGGCATTAAACCAATAATTCAAAATCAGAGTTTGAGTATCATATTTCAATCTCTTGCCTAGCTATCCAAAACACTTCCGTTAGGCTAGGCATCGTACCACCTGCTTTTCTAGCTCGTCGTTTAGCAGTGCCTCTAGCCGACCTCTAAAGCTTTGGAGACTGTGCCTTCAGTTCGTATGCTCTCCATACCCTGGAACATACTACCGACTGACATCACGACATGCCCTGACTTGACGTACAGATATTTTAAAAAGAAACCTAAGAACTCACTGTTCCTAACAGCATTTGCTCCCCGGATGAATTGTTCTTTGAGTACTAATGCATGCTGAAATTGTGCTGAAAGTCTTTATGTTATCGCTAAACAATTGGCATGCAGCCTTTCCAGATATTCTAAAGTACCGAGAACAGATTTAGTTCACTTGAGACACTATACAAAACGTATATTATTATTATTATACCAACTCACCCATGTCTCGACAGAAAAACGATACGTTCAGTGGTAGGCAGCATTGCAATCTCTCCAACAATACCAGTGTGCTGGAGCTGGCTGCTAGATTATAGCTGTGTTCGTAACACCGTGCATTTGTGACATCATGATTAGACTTTAGTAACTCACTACTTGTAGGTCTTCCTGCCTGTGCAATAACACGCTTATAGTTGGTGCTAAACTGGGCAACTAGATTTATCTGTAGTAAATGTCGAAGCTGCTAGATTACACCACGCTCATCAGTCTGCAGCGCCTGCATAGTAAGCAGAGTATAGACTTCCAAGATCCTGTCACTAACCTTTAGGACCCTTCCTTATCTTGCTCTCACCTACCTGTATGAATTAGTTTCACACTAGGTCACCAGTCGAATCACTTGATCGTCTGGCTCTGGTCGATAACTTGTGCATTAACTAACTGCGAATCCCTCACAGACCGTGCCTTCAGTTACTCTGCTCCCAAAACTTGTAACTCTCTACCGACTTGAGGACATTCAAAAATAAGCTGGAAACTTACCTGTTCCAGATAGCCTTTGCTCTAGCCGAGTGAATGTTGTTGCGAATTATGAAAATGCGCATAAAGTGACTAAGGGTAACAGCAAAATGTTTTTGTGCAGCCCCCCCCCCCCCCGCAGTAGACCTTTCTTTTACTAACCCGGGTCCTGCTAAAAAGCAGCATCTTTGGGTGCTTTTGTACGCTTGTCTTAGGATGATAGCTGTGAGTTTTTCGAAGGTTTGCCTAGGAAGGATACCTTGCTTTTTCATAATTTGTGGTTATTACTTCGATTGCAATGAGTTGTAAAGTGCATCTGAACACAGATCAAGTTCTCTTACAGTGTTACATACAAAATACTTTATTTTTATGATTATTACCACTTTTCCAATAACTGCCTATCTTATCTTGGCGGCTCTCTTTAGAAAAAAACTCATGTGCTTCATCACTGCTGGGCTGCTCCACATCGAGCAAAAAGGTGGAGAGCACTTCCGTATGCTTTAGTGGGCAAGGGGATTGGTCTTTCAGCCCATTATAGGATATGAAAAAATTGACATAGTTTACAACAGAGATGATCATTGCATGTTCTACAGCAAACGTAGCTGCAAAGTGCTCTTTGCTCAACAAATCGCCACACCCTACAGTACGTTGTTGCCACCAATCTGAAAAAGCCCTAACATGCTAACATTTGTGTCTGCCGCAATCGGTGAACTGGCGAAATTTCTGCTCGTGGTTTCAGAGTCACGGGCTCATCTCCCGAGGGCAAGTCACAGTATTCTTTTTTCCTCGTGCTACAATATCCCTTTGCGGCAGTGGTGATTAGCACTAAACTTATCCGACTCTCGGTTCAGCAGATAGCTGCTAACTCTCTTTTGCCACTGTACAAATGAGGCTGTCGAATCAGCCCACTGGCACCTGTTACCCCTGTGAGCCATCTGTATAAGCTGACGCAAAGCCGTGGGATGAATCCACTGACATAACCAGCAGAAGGCTCCATGCAGAATGCTCCCTGCAGCTGGTTTTGCCTTCCTCAAGGATGGACAGATATATAACAATCTGGCAAAACGGGAGTGCAGCAAAGGCATGTGCTAAACCTAAGCGTGCTGCAATACAAGCACGACTGCCACAAGAAATAGAGCGGAAAAGACCAAGTGAGGGTAGGAATAAGCTCCATTCATCAGTACAACCTAGATGTCAAACGTAGTGGCAAACAAGGTACTAAGGTGCTAATGGTTTATTGGTGGTAATTAATAGTAATTAGGTGCTGATGTTTAAAACACCTGCTAGAACATGGATGGCTCTGCCAATGGGCTGAAGTTGATGGTAAGAGGGAGGTGATTCGTGGAGGGTGCCGGAGCGTAGACCTATAAAACAGTGATTAGACAGCAGGAGCTCACTAAAAGTCACAGAACCGGCAGGCGAACGAGTGCTTAGCACCCTAGCTCTGCTTCTAGGAGCTAGTCTATAATAGGCTCGTGTTCAAGCTGTTGATGAAAGGATCCTTGTGCATTGCTCACACTGTATAACTAGCGATGTTCTTTCTGCCCCAAGGCTGACTTAAATGAGCGATTGGGTGCTCAATGCTGTCTGTACTCTAATTCGTATTCAAGGCTGTGTCGGTGTCATGGTCTCTTGGATGCTCTTTAAGCCGCTAGTCATGCCCTTGGTATATATGGGGACAATGCCACTGAAGAGGTCTTGGGAGGAGTGACACACAGTTCTGCCAAGGATTAACAAGCAGACAAGGTTGGCGGCTTTATGCTAATGCATATCAAGCAGCCATGCCTGTACAGTAGGTAGTAGATATGTGGATATCCGGCTACTGATATAGCCTCAGAGTGATGTTCTCGTCAGTGCCGTGCTCACTTGTAGGTAGTTCCTGCTAAGGGGAGGGGCAAATGTGTGCTTACCTAAATACAGCCTGGCAATTTTCTCGATGGCAGCAGCACCCTACATCTACTTGTACACTAATCGTTATACTAATTGCAACAAAGGCTGCACCTACTAACAGACCCCCCACCCGGCAAGCTTAATTGCATTTTAATCTACAGTCTGTACCTCTATACTCTCTCTCTCTCTCTCTCTCTCTCTCTCTCTCTCACACACACACACACACACATACACACACACACACACACACACACACATATACACACTAGACCGCAATACTTTTATACCATCCGTTTAGGCAAGGTGGATGGATGGCAAGATGGAGCAGGTGGTGAGGGAAGAGGTCATGGGCACCGACTAGTGTCATGAAATAGCCTCACGTAACATGAATACATGCAAATGCGATAGCAAAGATCAGCTGATTCAACGGGCTTGCTCATACAGCTGCAGAAGAGTCTGGAAGAAGTTATCGTCCCCCTCTTCCACTTGGACTTTGCAATAATGGATTGCCTGCTGCAAGATGCACGACCTGGGTCGTGCACTGAGAGAGAGAGAGAGAGAGAGAGAGAGAGAGAGAGAGAGAGAGAGAGAGAGAGAGAGAGAGAGAGAGAGAGAGAAAGAGAGAGAGACAGACAGACAGAGAGAGAGAGAGAGAGAGAGAGAGAGAGAGAGAGACAGAGAGAGAGAGAGAGAGACAGAGAGATAGAGAGAGAGAGAGAGAGAGACAGACAGACAGACAGACAGACAGACAGACAGACAGACAGACAGACAGAGAGAGACAGAGACAGCCGCAAACAGCTGCTCTCACTGGGAGCAGGAAGTAACTGGGCAATCGTGCTGATCGGCAGGCAGTGGCGCATATCCCTTGGGTTCCTAAAGGTCAGTGCTCAGTTCGTTGGACAGGCGAAAGCAGCGTCGTCGGATGCATGCATGATCGCATGCACCGGTACTCGGGGCGCCACCCAAGCTACGGCCTATCGGCAGCTTCGAACTTGGGCCCCCTACCCGAAGTCCTCGTTCCAATAGGCACGGCATGGAGCTCATACTCGGATGCAATTGGCGTTGCATTTTGATGTAGTAAACCAGCCGTGTTGTGATGTGTCGACCGCAGCAACCTTTACAAACTCGTCTGAGGCTATATGCCCTCTGGCAAAGAGTGCATTCAAACATATGCATGGTGCATGCTGGTTATTACTGCATGCCTACGATCAAGTTTTTGCACGAAAACTGCTAGATAATTACAAAATCTGCAAGCATGCTGTGAAGTCCAACATATACATAACATAACATAACATAACATACACAGTATGCATCAGAGATACTTTACAATTAGGACTCTAGTCGGTTAACAAGCCTCTAACAAAGCACAATCCTTTGTATATATTCAGCCGATGCAACCGAAGCCTGAAAATCGCTAGGCACTGACATCAAAACATCCTCCTAATTTGAAGAAATTTAAAGCACAGCTGGAGACCCAACTGTCCTCATAGCATTTGCTTTGTTCATTTGAGTCACCATTTAAATGAATAAGCAAGCTGCAATCGAGCACGTTATTACTGATCAGTTGGAGTGCTTCATTCCAAATCTATGTGAAGTGACTGGAAAATATTAAAGGCGGTGCACAAATGCCTATGCTTATTACTGTGCAAGATGTCGTCACCTGGCCACTGGGTCGCTTCGGGGTGTGGTCTCACTTATGAATAGAGACCCTATGAAGTAACTTTTTTTTAATGAACAACGAGACCGGTTTAAACATGCACGAAAAGGCAAGGGGCCTGAACTCTGCAGGCAGTAATGTCTTCGTCTTTAAAATACAACGCACGTCCCAAGCAGGAAAAGATGGACGTGATCAGTCTCGACTATCATAATGGAGTTTCAGAGCACCGGTTCTTTATGTTTCAATTTCTATTTTTGAGGCGCACCACCAAGTACCGATACATTCAAGTTACACTGAAGAAGGGAGTCTTCACAGTGGTTTTGGCAGCCGACGAGTCGGCTAGCGACGTGTGACAATAAGGTTAGTGCATTAACGCTAGTACGAAACGGCACGCGAATTAAGCTCCTAAGCGACTAGATCGTGATGAATACATACTAGGGTATATAAAAGCAGCTATAAATAATACAGCAGTCACGTGGACATAATTTCATGGAAAAATCCTTGGCGCAGTTATTCACGGTAAACTAGTGCGAATCGTTGGAGGCAATATACGTACAGCGGCCACGCCACAACATACCTGGTGGAATAATGGGAAGCAATGGTTTCCCTGTGTAAAAAGTCCTTTCCATCGGTGCCTTTAGCTCTCGGGCCACTAGCAGACGACATCGCGAACGTCTTATATTATGAGGTACCTGTACTCAACAACAACAAGATCGACTACCGTCCAGCTCAGCTACGTGGCGAGGCACATGCCCCCGCCAGATACGACGAAAAGAACTGAGGAAAAAACCCAGAGTATCCAATAAATTAATTAAGTATGCTCAAGAGCATCGCTCGACGAGATAGTGCACACGTTTGCATAACATACACATAGGCTGAAAAGAGCACCAGCTGCTTACAGCGAGTCACTTACTTCAAATGCCAGGGTAGTTCAAGGACATCAAGGCCACCCAATGGGGTTACTTCACAAGGCTAGTTCGGGCGACACTGACGCTCGGGTAATACCAGTTAGCTCTAATTCTAGAGCCATACGTGAAGTGGGAGAGCCACATATATATATATATATATATATATATATATATGGTGGTAGAAGAAAGATTGCTCAACAAGGAGATATGGCCCGTGCACGAATGGCCTTAATTTCCGCTTGTACCGAGCGAGAACTGCTTGAAGGCAGTGGGTTGTGAGCTTAGTATGGTAGACAAAACTTATGGTCGAATCCAAATGTTGCTACTTTGACGTAGTGAGGCTATGAAATCCGTTTGACCCACGTGGGTGGAGCAAGACGAAGTGTGTCAAAGATCACATTCTAAACTTTAGGTGCAAAGTAATAAGCCGTGGATTCGACCATTCTAACGTAGTCCGTTCACGATTCACTGTTTTGATGCCCCAGCGATTCTGCGAACTAATAAGAAGGCGATTTTCAGCACATTTAAGTGCTTAGAAAGAAATTTAGTTCGCTTAAGGCGTTATTCAAATTGCCCATTATCATATTATTGTACCAGGGAGAAGACTTTCTTTAGGGTAGGTACTGTATCTTGATCGCCCACTAACGGAAAATCTGAAGAGCTGCCTCAGTTTGCACCATATAATGACTCTAGCTCGCTTTACTGAGCGCCAGTCACAAAATAGTGTGGAAATACTACGTTGAACCGATAGTTAGGTTCGTTCTTAGAGCACTACTAGAGTCTAAAGAAAGTGAAGTCTTTTCCAGGATATGTAAAGTGCCTTGAAGGAGATTGAGTCTTCTTTTGGCTCTATGCTCACGTCAAATTATTGTCATTCAAAGTCTGTTGCCAGTTTGAAAGCCAGCGATTCCGAAAATACGTTCTCGACCACTTCTTTCCACACCGGTCTCTTACGACGTGCATATACAGCATTCCTTTACGTGTTTGCAGTCGCAACTTTAAGGTTAAAGCGGATAAAGATAATTTACACCACAGGCTGTCATGTTAATAGAATGCAATAATAATCAACCTTCACGTAAACGGAAGTCGTGTAAATGGAAGTCACAGCTTGAGTCCAGCACGTCCCATAGACGAAGGTCGCAGTAGGAGCTCAAAAGGGAAATGTATCAAAACTAACATGTATCCGTCAAAAACCGGAGAATATTTTAAAATATTTTGTAAATTTTTTCAAGATTCTTTGATGAACTTTTTTTGCTCATTCCTGAAAAATTAATTGAAGCATTAATGCGTTCCATTGAGAGATAATCTCCGCATCGCTTACATGCGAAATTAAAGAGAGCAATGATCAACAGCTTGGTCGTCGCAATTTTATTATTTAACGAAAAATTCAATGTTAAATTTTAATTTTGAGGCTGTACATAGGCAAATTAGTACCGTATATTACTTGGTATTTTTTTCCGGAAACATCGTAGCTGTACCGCGGTAGTAGTACTGTGAATATCACATAGGAGCAACGTATGCGTGACGTCAGCGACGCGTGCTTTGCTTACAGGACCGGCGGGACCACGACCTCATCCACATATTTACATTCCATACTGTGTGGCTTTTGGAAGCTCGAATGCCACATATCGCAGTTATGAAATCCACAAGCGGAAAGATGTACGCGCATTTTACTGTAGATTTCTGTCATCTCCTGGCCCGATCGACTTAAAGTATGAAATCGGTAACAAACTACGTACAAGTAACAGAAAAAGGCAAGAGTGGTGAGCATAGCTGACGCTGAAAAATAGTTCATTTTAGCGGTAAAGCAACAGCAGAACAATTTAGATGGAAAAGAAAATGCCAGAATCTGCAGCAGTAACTCGATTGTAAAGAATGGTAGTTTTTAGTACTTCTGCCTAGGTACTGCTACGCAAAAACACCTCTCTTCGGCAGTTTTTGAGATCAAGATATGATTAAATACAACGTACTGTAAGTCGGCAACAGCTACTGTCATCGATGGTGAGATAACTCCGATACACGCAGTTTGATGGGTTCAATGCATGTAAAAAGTTGCTATGCCAGCCAGTAAAAGAGCGGAGAGGGCTGGGATTGCCATAACTGGTCAATAGGCAAGACATGGCACTCCATAAAGCTAAGAGAGAAATTTTTGGCTAGTACTCGCTGAATAATCGAAATAAAAGCAGTACTGTCAATAGTCACGCGCCTATTTATAAGTTCCTCAGCATTTAAAGTAAGTACGCATTAAATTTGCAGTTCTTAATTTTTAAACCAGCCTCTATAATACTTAGAAGTGCTAATAGCCTTCTGAAATATGTATTGTAAAAGGAATGCATCTATTAAAGTGAATATTCAGATGATGCCGCTACATCTGTGCTTTAACTCGTCCCGCCTTTCAGCACCTCAAAGGCTTTTAATTTCTGTGCAGTCTTTGTTGCTAACGTCTAAACATCAGTAATACAGATTAGCTTATTTACCAACATCATTAATATAGCGGCAGAGGAAACATAACGTCTATCACTACTGCTTGCAGTGGGCAATATAGGATCGCCCAGTGCAGGACTCGAACCCATAAACTAGTTCATGAAGAGCGAGAGCCTTACCTCCTGGGCTGAGATCCAGGTGAATGGCTTCAAACATTCTCAAACTGAATGATGGTAAACCTATCTATACTGTTATGGGCAAAGCTAGTGTGACCCATGTACTGAAAAAGAGAGATTTTAGATTTAAGATAAGGGCTCTGTGGCCAAAAGCCGCTGCCTGGGCCGCCGGGACAGCACAGTGCGATCCTCACACCTTGCCAGTAAGTTCCAGTCTGGCTTTAGAGCTAATCACTCCACAGAGTCAGCATTGCTTCGGGTATACAACGACCTACTTAGGATTGCAGACATGGGTCGAGTGTCTCTGCTTGTTTTGCTCGATCTTTCGGCAGCTTTTGATACCATCGATCACAAAGTTCTTCTAGAGCGCCTCTCATCTCGCCTGGGCATCACTGGCACTGCTCTGCAGTGGCTCAGGTCCTATCTCAGTGGGAGACTCCAGAGTATTGACGTGAATGGACAAAGATCATCTGAAGTACCTCTGAAATATGGAGCACCTCAGGGCTCCGTGCTAGGTCCGTTTCTTTTCACGGTTTACACTCTCCCTCTTGCTGATGTGATTGCCAAGCACAATCTAGGCTTTCACTTCTATGCGGATGACACTAAGTTGTACCTTTGCTTCGATCCCTCCCAGCCTTCGAGCACCTTGAATTCTTTCGACTCACTTGCTGCATGCATGGATGACATCCGCACATGGATTGCAGCAAATTTTCTAAAACTAAACGATGATAAAACTAACTTACTAGTTATGGGCAAACCCAGTGTGATCCAGAGATTGGAAAGGCTGACTCTCAAAATTGGCTCTGCCAGCATATCTCCAGTTGAATCAGCTCAAAATCTAGGTGTCATATTCCAAAGCGACCTCTCGTTAGACGACCATATCAGCTCCACAGTCAAATCCACCTATTTTCAGCTTCATATCATTGCTAAAACTCGGGCTTGTTTCGATAAGGATACCACGTCTAAGTTGGTCCATGCATTTGTGACATCCCGTCTCGACTTCTGCAACTCACTGCTTACTGGCCTACCAGCATGTGCGATCTGGCGATTGCAGCTGGTGCAAAACTCTGCAGCTAGGCTTGTCTGTCGTGAGCGTCGCAGTTGCCACATTACTCCACTTCTCGCTGACCTGCACTGGCTACCAGTCAAGCAAAGGATTGACTTCAAGGTTTTGTCACTCACTTTTAGGTCCCTTCGTTCTATGGCTCCAGCCTATCTGTCAGATATACTACCCCATCAGGCCAAGCTTCGTACCACCCGCTTTTCGGAATCCAACAGTCTAGAAATATCTCGTACAAACCTTAAATCCTTTGGAGACCGTGCATTTAGTTCGTATGCTCCCAAAGCCTGGAACTCCCTCCCGACCTGCGTCAGAACATCCCCTGACCTGACCACACTTAAAAAGAACTTGAAAACACACCTATTTTGGACAGCATTTAGCGGGTCCCTGTGATTTGTCCTTGATGTGCTTATGCATGCTGACACTGCATGCTGCCACTAACCACATTTGCATGCTGACCCTGTGCATGTCACCCCTAACCATATTATTCATTTTGTTTGTTTTTCAAGCATGATTTCACTTACCATTCAATTGCATTTCCCTTTGCAGCAAATGTAAAGGGCATAGAAAGAGATTAAGTTCTCTGAGGGCGCTTTATCAAGTGCATTATTATTATTATTATTATTATTATCCGGGAGGACCATCTGCTGATGATGGCTCCGCTGCCCGATAGAAATGCCTGATTGGCCGAGCTAGCGCCGTCACTGTAAGCCGTTGGGACCAACGGTGCGGCGTCGACCATCGGAGGAGAAAATCTTCCGACGAGCGACCAACAGAGCGTCCTGGCTGAGTAAGCAGCATAAATGGCTGCTCTGGGCCAAACGCAACGCCCCTTTGCTATTTGAAGGTTGGTGTATGGTTTAGCGAACAGATGAAAGCACTGCTAAATTCTTCGGCAGGAACATATGTCGGGTTCGTGTATTTGCTGGACGACTTTTGGCTAACAGCTTTATTAGAGGCAGGAAATTGAACCAGTTTTCTGACGGCCATATTGCTGGGCTACGTAAGTATTTAAGATGCCCTGGTTTTGGCCCAGTGGTAAGGCGCTCGCCTAAAACGACCAGGTTCGTGGGCTCGAGGCCCGTGGCATATGAAAAGTGTCGGTCAAGATTAATTGTTCTCAGGGCGCTATATAAATGAAGTGTTTTTGTGGCTCTCTTTGTACGTAAAGAGCCGAGAAAGATAATAGTTGGCCTAGCCGTATTAACGCCTGGGTAGAAATCGCAGCGGAAGGTACGGATATAGAAACGGTCACTAGTATCTTGGACCCTAGAGCTCGCTAAAGTTTGTGACCCGTCGCTATCCTCATCCCAGTAAAGTTGCATTCTTGCCCCAGCAGCACCTCTGTCAGGATGTTTCTGTGGTTTGATTATATGCAGGCCGGTACTCCTTTCCTAAACGGCTGTAGGTAGCCTCGTCGAGAGGGGCCTGGGCACAGCTGTGGTCCGCCTCTAATGAGGCGTGGACACAGGTCGATAACCCGCTGGTGAACAGATGGTGGGTTCATCATCGGGGTCAACCGGGGGACAGGGGCAGTCTAGTCGAGAGGAGACTCGAGTGGGAGAAGGGGGCGAAGGAAGCCGTGCGTCCTTCGGCTCCGTACGTCGTCCTTCGGCTCCGTACGTCGCACAATAAACTGTCGGTGTTGGGCATCGGCTGGCTCTCTGCTGTACGAGCCAAATGACAGTTTCTAAGCTAAGCTCTCCTTTTAAACCTGAGTACTGCTCGATCGCGGCTCTGCTATGACCTCCTACTCCTAGCCCCTATCGCCGTGCCACTCCTAGTCGTTGGAGATTCCCGAATTCCAAACTACAGTGCAACGCACACAGGCCGGGTGCTGTATAACCGTTGCTTCGGCGGCGGCTGTTCTTGTGGAGACTTGTGCAGACACGAGCGCGGACGCGAGCGATAAACGAGACTCACATCTTCATTTCTCTCAACGCGTATATATACGAGAGGTTACTAATGGCCACAGGTGCGGAGTACATTCGTATCGGGGTGCTGCTCTAATTACAACACCAGCATGCATCTGGAGCACACAACACGGGCTTCCGCTTTATTTAGGACAGCATTTAGTGGGTCCCTGTGATTCGTCATTGATGTGCTTATGCGTGCTGACACTGTGCATGCTGCCACTAACCACATTTGCATGCTGACCCTGTGCATGTAACCCCTAACCACATTTTTTATTTTGTTTGTTTTTCAAGCATGATTTTACTTACTATTCTATTGCATATCACTTTGCAGCAAATGTAAAGCGCCTAGAAAGAGATTAAGTTCTCTGAGGGCGCTTTATCAAGTGCAATATTATTATTATTATTATTATTATCCTCGGGCGCGCGCTACTTCGGTCAGGATGTATACAGGTCAGAGGGCAGGAACGACTGCAGCGGCCCAATCGAAGCACTGGTTGCTCATGCGAGAGGGGGAGGGGCCTCCCCTCGTAGCGTCATCCATGTGCCCGGCGCATGCCATTTACTTAGGAGGCTAGCGGCGCTCTCCTCGCGTGTGCTGTTGGCGGCGGCCGTTAGTGCGTGACGCTAGAACTCCGGTTCGAGCAAGGAAGGTACGTTCAAGAAAAATCCGCTCGCGCTGAATGCGAGATGGTGCGAGAGAGGCCGATGCTGCTACCGCTCCGCATCCGGCTGGCATGGCCGAGTGCAGCTAGCTGTTCGTTAGCGTTGCCCGCCCGCTGGTGCCGCTCGCCTCGTCTGGCGTCGGCTTGTCCGCGCGGTCTCTGCTGGCTAGCGACGGCGCGGTCGCGTGCTGCGAGCTTGTCGCATCGTTTGGCCAGACGAAGCCTTCGCATAGCATTGCGGATGGCATCTGCCCCAAGTACACCGGAGGGGGCGGCGGACTTGGCTTTCGCGTACGTTCGGAGGTCGACGGCCGACCTCTTGTTACAGAGCTAAGATCTGGTGTAGTCATACTATACTGTTCTAGGCTGTACTTCAGGAACAAGTTTCCTGCTACCCACACACGTGGGCCAGAGGCACTTCAGTTATCAACCCCTTGCCAAGTCGCGAACCGCTGGCGTCGGCGCTTGTTAAAAAGCTAGCGAGGCTACACAGCCTGGTAGCAAGATAGCAAAACCTCTTGGAGAGGGGTTTGCGGAGCAGTAACAATTCCAATCCGACGAGGTAAGTTATCTGGTAACCTCAGTAAGAGGCGAACCAATGGGACTTTAGACCGCTAACGTTCAGCGCTCCAGGTACAACAAACCGATGCTTTACTTCAAAGCTGCCTATCGGTGGACAGTTATCTGCGCTGCTGTTAGGAGCTTTAGGGTCGCATGCTTAAGTGAAAGCTGTTCTTTACCGAGCTGGTTTGGTCCATTGGTTAAGGTGCTCGCCCCGACCGAGGTGTGGTTGAGGTCGTGGGCTCGAGCCCCGAGGCATAGGTGAAGCGCCTGAATAGAGATGAAGTTCTCTTAGGGCGCTATACAAATGAAATATATATTTTTTACCGGTAGTTTGATAGAGGCTGTCACTCTTTTGTCATGATACCACGTGGCTTTGATTTTTCGTTTTGACATTTAGGATATGCAGCAGGAGGGTATCCAAAAAAGGCTAATAATAATAATAATAATATTGCACTTGATAAAGCACCCTCAGAGAACTTAATCTCTTTCTAGGTGCTTTACATTTGCTGCAAAGTGATATGCAATAGAATAGTAAGTAAAATCATGCTTGAAAAACAAACAAAATGAATAATATGTTTAGGGGTGACATGCACAGGGTCAGCATGCAAGCCGATTCAACTGCCTCATTTATGTAGTGGGAGAAGAGCCTTAATGGCTATTATCAACACCGGTAGTGGATAATAAAATATTGGCCCCTGCAGGACTCAAACCTATGACCTGGGGTATAGAAGAGTGAGAGCACCTTATCTGCTGGGCTAAGACCCTGGTGAAGGGCAGGAAACCATCTCAAACTGGATGATGGCAAAACTATCTTAACAGTTATGGACGAACCAAGTATGACCCAGATACTAAAAAAACGCAACCCTCCAAATGAACTCGGCCACGATAGGCTCTGCGTAAGAATGTCAATGTCCTGGTCCTAAGTGACCTTTATTTACAGATAAACACAAAATATGACCGCATCAGTTCCACAGTAAAGTCTGCTTACTTTAGCTATATATCATTGCCAAAATGTGAGCTCACTTAGGTAAGTCTACCTTAGCCAAGCTGGTCCATGCATTGGCGACATTGCCTTGTTTTCCAGAAGTGTTGAGCTGAGCACAAATGGTATTGGCAGCCTGATATGGATGTGTGTACTATTTAAAAATAGCCTCATTTATGTAGTGGCATAGGAGCCTTAACGGCTATCACCACCACTTGTATTGGGCAATAGAGGATCGCCCAATGCAGGACTCGAACCCACAGCCTGGGTCGTGAAGAGCGTGTACCCTACCCCACGGGCTAAGCCTTCGAAAGTGCAGACTGCATTTGCCCTGCGGCTGCAATTCTGTAGGTAATGGTGCTGCCAGTAGTTCCTACTTTTACCCAGCACTCCTGCAATAGTTTCTGGCTCGTTGACCATGGCAATACTGAAGGGAGCCATAGGGTCCTCGCTGCCTCCTGGCCTGATCCTAAAGGGCTGTGTCCGACTATTAGCCAACTGACATGCCCCTTCAGCCATGTTTGCTTGCACTGTATTTAGGGGATGTATGTACGTATGTATGTGTGTATGAATGTATTTATGTGCATGCGTATGCTTGTTTGTAGGTATCTCCATCTGTAACTCCACAAAGCCACAAAGATCACGTGGGTGTGATGCTGGAGAGTGTTCTATAGCAAACGCAAAGCCTAACTGGCTTTCGGTGAGCGCATGATTGCCACAAAAATTCATCTCAAATAATAATGACAATTTCTTTTGCATAGCACCATAAGAGAAGGAAATCTATCCAGGTGCTTAGCAACTCACTGCAAGAGAAGCAGTAATCAAGGATCAATAACCATAACAAGCATGGCATCATGCTTGTGCCAGCATGCTTTTGCATACAAGAAGCCTCTCTTGAGCCACCGGTTGGTAGGACCCCTGATTAGTAAAATGCACTGAATCATGTACAGGTAAGCACGACAAGTACACACGGAACAAAAAAAGACAAGTTCACCAGGGCCCAGGAAAAGCTTAGCAGACCAGATACATTATTAGCTGAGACTTAAATGATACAAATTCAAGGCAGGTGGTGACAGAAGACTGGGTGGAGTTTCAGTCTTTCGGTGCAAACGAACTGAAGGCCAGATCACCTAAACGTTGTAATTTAGTGCAAGGAAGAGTAAGCCGAATTGGAAGCTGAGAAGCAGATGATGCTAGAGCACTCTGGGAGGAGGAGAGGCAAGGGGATCAAATGGAGTGAATCGACCCATTGGCCTATGAGATAACCGCGAAATGGATTCGATGCTTGACAGGGAGCCAGTGCTGTTCAGACAGAAGAGGTGTGGTATGGCAGCTACACCGCGAGGACAGGCCAGCCGAGCTTCTTCAGCCGAATCGATAGAAGACAAATTTTGACTGACTTGGACATGCAGGGCAAAAGTTCAATGATTGGCAGCCCTGGGCAACGTCAAGATTTGGCCCTTTCCCTTGAACAAACTGTCTGTTAAAGTTAGTAAAAAAAGTAATAATAATAGTATACCTGATAAGCCCTTAGAAAACTCAATCTCTTTCTTAGTGTAGAGGAAGACGTTGCAGAGCTTGTTGAGCGTTGCAGATGTTGCATGCTTGTGCATGCAACACTTGTACATTGACACCGTGCAGTTGGGTTGTCCTGTGTTTAGAGCAATTGCATCTGAACTCCCTTCCCAGCATTCGGTTACTTAAGTGAGTCAAGATAAAACCCTGCCAGTGTGCATGACACGCTTTGTAAAAAGCTCACTGCTGTTGACTTCAGCATATAAGCACGTACAGCCGGTTATGAAATTGAAAATTAAAGCATTGGTCTGTGCAGCAGATCAAGCAATCGTGGAACATTTGTTAGATTACACTCAGGCTTGTTAGCTGGCTGGCTTCGACGGGCAAGCCTAGAATCAGATGGTAGGGGCATGGCTTGTGCTGCTAGTGACAAGTGATAGTTTATGGTTCAGTGCTCACGTAAGTCCGGCCCATCGGTTTTTCAAACTCTAGCAGCTGGAACCTGGCCGTCAATCATGTCACCTGTCACTAAAATATCCTCTGGGCGGCTCTTATGCTCACCATTGTCCATTTGCTGAAATGTCCCGGATGCATCCCTGTTATAGTGAATGTATCGGCCAGGAACGCGATGAGGCAGTAAGCTACAAAGGGTGTGCCTGACTTGGTATGCGAGCATAGATATGCAAAGAGAAATCAATGTGAATTGTACTGGGTAGTCGATTTACTCGTCTGATTACTGACTGGACCTTGCTTATTTCCAGGTTTTTCTAACTTCTGAAAGGACGATTTCAGTGTGATTGCTATGATATTTATGAAATAATGGTTTGTGTATGTTGAGTGGTACGTGCCGACCGTGTAGCTGTGAGGAATGCAGTTTTTGAGCAGATATGGCCTCGGATCGTTTTGACATAGCTGGTTATTTGCATGGCTATCACATTGTTAGTGTTTGCAAGGCAATAAATAAATAAGTAAATACATACACACACACACACACACACACACACACACACACACACACACACACACACACACACACACACACACACACACACACACACATATATGTATATATACACATATATATATATATATATATATATATATATAAATGCATTTAGGACAGAGAAAAACAAACAGCATGCAGACGATATATTAATGTACACCACAGTGAGGTGGCACAGTAAGTGGTCTGTAGGATTTGGCCTTTAACATGCACACCACATCAGCGATTGCAGCCCACAACAGAGATTGCATCCCACAGTGGCTCAGCTCCAAGCGATATGCTTTTGACGGGTCCAATCATAATGACTTTGTTCGATTGAGTTCCCCTTAAGGCTTTCGATAGACAGAGCTTCATGAAATGCTGTCTCATGCACGCCACCACCTCCCCGTTTGACCCACCCTGAAAATTTGTTCATGGCCGTCGTATACTAGATGAGGCATGCTCGTGGCACGGCCAGTTGGTCTCCAAAATTGGTTAGTAAATATTCTGAGGCCTTATCAACCGGTAGGTATTAGAAAAGCCGTTATCTTTCCATCTTCCTGCTGAGCTGACTCGAAAGCCGAGTGCTGAAACGTGTCTCCGTCTGTTACTCCACAAAGTCTATGTCAGCGTTATGCCAGAGAGTTTTCTACAGGGCACTAAAAGCTTAGGCAGCTTTTGGTGCATTGCCCCATATCTTTTCAGTATTGGCAATGCTGCTCCTACATCTTGTGTCAACCGAAGATGGGTAACTGATGAATCACCCGAGGAGATTACTGGTCGCTTAAGAACTGATTACCAAAGTGACAACAGCAGCTGTGTCTGCTCATGATCTATCACTTGGTGTTCTATGTCTAGCTGACCGGTAGGCAGGAGTTGGCAGATTTATAGTTGCTGACCTGCCCATCGAACGCTAATACCTAGTGACAAAAGAGCTATGAAAATTAGATATGCCCTAGCTATGTAACTGTATGTGTAAGCAATAAAGGTCTGATTGTCAAAGAGATCAATTGATGAATTATTGAACTGCATCACTCGTAACATTCAGGACGAAGCTTCGTTTTTCTGAGAGAGAAATTCAAATTCCAGGAGCAATGTCTACTGGCAAAATGATGCAAAGCAATTACTTGCCCACACGAACCAACACGGCCTAAAGCAGGAAGTTTCATGTAAGCTCCTGCTGATTGCAATGTGCCGTGGGATGTTCAAACACTCTCACACGTGGATGAGCAAACACTCTCATGCGGCATTCTCCTGAGCTCTTTCTTTGTTGCTCGGCTGCAAATGTAAGCAGATGCCACACCGTGGCATCTGCTTCTAAGTGGGCGATGCTGCCTCTCTTTTAGGATCTCAGACTCTGCTTCGGCTCTTACTGTGTATGCACATGACTTGCCGACACCTGCTTGAGCATATCTATATTGTCCTACAGGATGGAATTTATCTCCATCGCTAACTCAAAACAAACGAGCATCTAGATTAGGAAAGTTCAGGAGCAGTAATTAGGAAGCTCGGTGTTTTGGCTGTCTGAGAGAGTGCTGTCAATCTACCAGTTAATCTTTCAGCTTCAACATTTTTTTTCCTGCTGAGCCCTTGCCAGTTAATAAACCTGATGCATCGTCCAAGGTTGGGGAGAGCTTCCGCAAGAGCATCGACGGCTGATCAATTAGCAAAGATTTTAGTTTTAGTAGAATTGTAGGTAACCATAATTCGGTCCTATTCTCCGTGTGAGGGAGCTCTGCTCAATCGCACTCCCTCAACTTCATTTATTTAGCTGCCTTTTTATGTTCGGATCTAAAAAGTTGCCTTCTCTCACCCGTTTCTTCAACCTCTGTTCTAGCATTTAGTGAGTCAGCATGTGCGATGTACCATCACGTCTCTTACTTAAGTGGCAAGCTATTGAAAGCCGTGTTTACATTATCAAACGTTCCATGCTATCTCGTGTGAACTTGTATCGTATTCGAGCCAACTTTAAGCCGGTGCTAATTTGCACAGCTTTGCCTATTACGAACCACACCTGGTTGAACGCCCTCTTGAAAGAAGATAGGTTCGAAGAAGGTGGTCCAGAAGGTATAAACCATGACTAGCTTGGAATGCTGACCCACTCCTGCAAATTAATCCAGCTAATCTTAGTCGTTGCAAAGTCTAGGTTTGGATTTTAGAATGTGCTCTCTCTGGCTATCAGAAATTTGACAATTTTTATCTCATTCAAATGGTTTTTACACTCAAAAAATTAATTTTTAATTAAATACTGACTGTTCTTATATATTTAAATGTATCTTTCCTAGGGTCACAGTAGAAAGGCAGAGGGTGCAGACTGGAGCCTCACGAATGCCCACATGCTTTTCCCTCCCCCAGTTAGGGCACTGAGTGGCACCGAGGTAAAAGCTTGCTTGGCAAGCTGCCGCTAAGAGAGCACGATCACCTGCTCTTGCTGTAACAAAATCTAGCTCGTGTGCACTATAATTCAAAAGAAACAAAGGGAAATGAGTGGCTATTTCCGAGTGATAGTTTAAGTGACTTTTGGTCGTGTATATAACTCACTAAAGTGCCTTGATGTGTATAGCTCACTCGACTAAGCCAGAGGACAGAGTATAGCTGAAACTGGAAAGCAGTCGACGTTATGATAAGTGGAAAATTGAAGGGAGGATCTACTGAAAAAAAGACATGCCAAATATAGTCAGCAGTGATAAAGCGTAGCAGATGGAATTGTGAAAGTGTTCTCACAGTCCAGGACCTGCTGAGCCAAGCTTCTGCTGCCAACGGTCTTCATGCCTGTGCAGTAACAGTCTTCTCGTTTGTGCATAAAGGCATTTACAGTTAGTGAAGAACTGTGCAGCTCGACTTGTCTGTCGTGAGCGTTGCAACTGCTACACCCACAGACTTACAATAACCCTCTCACCAAACGGCACTTCCTTCCCATCAACAGGACACGGACTCCAACGTTCTGTCACTCACTTGTAGGTCCCCTATTCTGTTGCTCTGGCTTACCTATCTGAAAAGCTCCTTATCTCACCAGCTGCTTCTATGACTGTTGTATTAGCTATGCTACGAACTAATCTCAAGCCTCTTGGAGAACGTGTATTCAGTTCGTATGCTCCCAAAGCCTGCAAGCCACTACCGACAGACATTACGACATTGGTTACATTAAAAAAAGCTAAAAACCCTCTAGTTTCTCAGCATTTTCCGACATCTGTCTGAATTTTCTTTTATGTGTTTATGCTTGCTGAAAGTGTGCATGGTTTCACTTATCAATTGACGTGCTTCACTTGCGTCATATGTAAAGTGTATAGAAAGAGATTTATTTCTCTTCGTGCCATGTCTTAGCCTAGGGGGTACTTCAAGTCTCGACCCAGGTCGTGGGTTCGACCCCTGCTTCTGACAATTCTATATTGCTACTGCAAGGAGTGATTGCCGCTAAGGCTTCTTTATTTCTATATGAATGAGTCCGTTGAATCAGCTGAACCTAATTAGTGTGCTACATACATGTTTTTTATTTTAAGCCAACGAATGCTGTCTAGTTAGCTGTGTTGCCCAAGAAGATGAGGAAGCCATCCTAGCTACGACATATGAGGAAACTATAACACCTGTAGCAGTTCAGGTAGATACGCAGGAGCCTATACATGACAGGCCTTAAATTGTCAAGTTAAAAGTTCGACTTTGCAACTCCTGACCACGAGGGCCAATGAAGTCTCTTCCCTAATAGTGAAATTTAGCTACATTTTTGCTATCTTAAAGCAATCACTTTGAGGGGTAACTGTTGGCACATAATAGGTTTTTTGGCAACCAAATTGCAAGGGAATCACAGGCTAATGTCGGAGTTCTGTTGTTGGGATCGATGAGCGCTGATGTCCTCCGGCTAACTACTGCAGCAGGATGTGTGAACTAGCACCACTTGCTAGGCGGCTGAATGGCAGAGCAGCAAGTTGATTCCAGAGCTGGCTAGCGGTTCGTGCAACTGATTTGGGATTTACATCAGGTTTAATTCTCAAGGGCATGATGGACAAATAACCCATTTTTGTCGTTGTCTGCTCGAGCTGCCAACAATAAGGCTCATTGCAGTTGAGACTAACTGTTAGGGGTCCTGCAATGGATGTGCTCCTTACATTTTGGCATTTGAATCTATATTGCTTTTACAGGCTGCCGCAGAATCCAAGCAACAGCAGCAGCAGCACTAGCAGCAAGACGATGAGCTTCCGGACGGTCGTTCAGGTGGCAGTGAAGGGCTTTGAGCGTGGGATCAAGGCAAACCGATCTGACGTACAGGTAAAATCTTAAGCAATATACCGTTTGACCAGTGGGTTGTACCTTGTTGTACCTGAGAAATTGAAGGGAAGGACTGCTGAAAAAAAGAAATGCCAAATATATTCAGCCATGAGCAAACGTAGCAGTTGGAAATGTGAAAGTGTGTTCTCACAGTCTAGGATCTGATAAACCAAGCTTTTGCTGCTAACGGTTTTGTGCCTATGCAGTAGCGGTCTTCCGGCCTGAGCAGTAACGGTGTTCCTGCCTGAGCAGTAACGGTCTTCTTGCGTGTGCATAAAGGTACTTACTGTTAGCGAAGCATTGTGCAGTTCGAATTGTGTGTCGTGAACGTTGCAACTGCTGCACAGACAGACTTACAATAACCCTCTCACCAAACAGCACTTTCTCCCATTCAAGGAGGATAGGGACTCTAACGTTCTGTGAATGCCTTTGTTGAGGAAGTAACAAAATTGGGTCATTGCACGCACGAACGAACGCACGCACGCGCACACACACACACACACAGCACGTGCATACGAACACGAACTCGCACACATGCACACACACAGAGAGAGAGAGAGAGAGAGAGAGAGAGAGAGAGAGAGAGAGAGAGAGAGAGAGAGAAAATAGAAGGAGAGAGAGAGAGAGATGGACACAGACAAACGGATGGATACAGATAGAGGAATGGACAAACTTATGGGCCGGCCGACGTTGGGAGGGAACAGCTCTTCAGAATAAACAGGAAGGAGTATTATGTTGCCTCTATCATACGACTTGAACGGATAAGCTCAAAATGTCAGCCTGCTTACTGCCAGTCACATTGTACATTTTTATATACCCCATCTTTAACCCCACAAGCCACAAGTGGATGTTTCACTAGAGGTTTTTTTTTTAGGGCAGTCAAAGCCATAGCTGCTTTTGGTACACACAAGATAGCTCACAGATTCAACCTCACGAAACAAAAAGAGAGTGAGAACCGTGGATGAATCAAGAGGGCAGTCGAGGAAGTGAGTAGCATGGAGGTAGCAGCTCAGTACGGCTGGAAATAATAAAATAATAAATCCTAGCTGATTAAACAGCCTCTTTTTGTATAGCGACAGCAGAGCCTTTACGGCTATCACCACCGCCTGCAGTGGCGATAAAGAATCGCCCACGGCAGGACTCAAACCCACGACCTCGGGACCGAGGTCGTGAAAGCAACCGCCTTACCTAGTGTGCCATCACGGCTCACCGAAACGATGTGCTTGAGTCGGCAGCAGGAGAGAAGAGAGCTTGGCTGCACAAGAATTGTGGAAGTGAGTTCGACAATCTAAGGCATGCTGATAAAAAGCTTCTGCAGCCAACGGTCTTTTGGTGAAAGCAATTGAAGGGCTTTCGGATCAGAATAATAATAATAATAATAATTCATTTGATAAAGCGCCCTCAGAGAACTTAATCTCTCTCTAGGCGCTTTACATCGAATACGAGTTTTCCCATATCCTTGATCATCCGAGAGCCATTGCAGCTCTTCAATAAAAGGGATATGTGGCTGATTTTCTTGTATTTTTGACTAGCCGTACAGGCATATTCATCACCAGCTGTATAGGCTTAATGGCTCGTTTTGGTTGCCCAGCCAAAACTGAATCACAATAGTCCTGTTTAGACAGAATCACGGCCTTAATGAAATCATTAGCCAGCCACAGTGATCGGTATTCCCTAATCTTTGACAGGGATTAAATATTATCACTAGCGATTGTAGTTTGGTTTCCGTCGCGCACTGCACAAAACACCAGCCGACGAGCAACACCACCAGTTTATTCGACTAGGCACCGAGCCGGGGAAAGCGCCACTCACGTCCTGCAGACGTTCATCCTAACTGACCCTTCTCTAGTCTGCGGTTCCGGAACGCTGCGCTCTGATTCGTTAGCGTCGTTGCTAACGCCCAGCAGTGCTCCAATTGGCTAGTCGGTGGTCAGGAGGGCCCTCCAGCCTAATACCGGCAGACAACAACATTTAGGCACGGCGCTGTCGTAGGCTGGGGTATGCATAAACGAAACCACAGCGATGAAAATGGCATCCCTATAGCAGCAAAGTCTCTTAGTCCAGCTGAGCGGTTAGAGTGTCCTATGAGTAGGAGTTTGGTTTTGCCATCGTTCAACTTTGAGAAATTGGCCGACATCAAGGATCTGCAAAGCAAGCATTCAGCTTATCAGTCGCTTCAGCTGATAACAATAGTTTAGATTGACTAGTACATCAGGTTATCTAGACATAGAAGTGATAGCCAATGCCATGGGCATATGATAGCCGATACCAAGGGCATCTTCACGGGTAGGACTTTTCCCAAGAGGTTCCATATACGTAGAAATAGCAAAGGGCCAAGAAAAGATGCTTGTGGAACCATGCTCGTGACTGGTCTGCTTGAATGAGACTTGACCATCATACGATGTGAACTGGACGGGATAGAAAAAGTATGGTTCAAACCAAGCTAGATCATCATCTGCCAGATCGATAGTTTTCACACGGTCACATGGTGGATAGCAGTTTCAATGGAATGGTGCCGATTGCACCCCGATTGAACTTTGTCTGATAATTCATTCTTTTAAATTTATTCCGAAAGCTGCTCAGTGGAATCTTTTCAAGAATCTTAAATAAACAAGAAGAATAGGAGCAGGACAATGATTTTCTTAGATCTTCGAATCAAAGCCTGGCTTTTCAAATATTGGTCAAATGATGGCCAATTTGAATGACTTAAGAATAGCTCCATTATTCAGTGAAGCATTAAAAACCTGACTTATGGCTGGTCCAAGCTTGTCCACTAGGTAAGACTAGCACAGAATGGATGGCATTGTGATGGCACGACAAAGAGAGAAGATGCTGGCCCGACATTTGGGTTGGCCGTGATAGCCGTATCTCCACATCTCCGAAAATAATCCTGCAAATCCTCAAAGATTATGTGGGTGTTATGCAGGAGAGTTTGTATAGCGCACTCACAGCATAATCGGCTTTCGGTATGCATTTGGTTGCCAAAAGGCTTCATCTCATGCAGAAAAGAGAAAGTAAGATGCATAGCTGAATCAGGGGAGCAGTTGAGATTAGGGAGTAGCATGGAAGTAGCAGCCCAGGACTGCTGGAAATTATGTGCCATAGGCGGCAGCAGAAAAGTACTATATTTTACCTCGTACATGGCCCCCCAAAATTTGGGGGTCAGATAATGAAGAGGGGGCTTATACTTGAGGTTACTTTTTTGCTTTTATATTGTGCGATTTGAATGCCACCGAAACAAGATTAACTGGTCGCCAAAATGTGTTCGGTAGGCTTGTTTATCAACACAAATTCGACATTCCACGTGCTCAAAATGGATAATGAAGATGATGGTGTCATCAAGATCGACGACTGCACAGATTACGCAACGATAACTACTCTCCTACTACCGACTATGGCACATCCTTTTCAGCGGTCCTGAGCTGCTACTTCTATGCTACTCATTACCTCAACTGCTCTCCTGACTCTGCTATGCTTCCCACTTTCTCTTTGTTGCGTGAGACGAAGTCTGTTGGCTACCGAAAGCCGCTTAGGCTGTGACTGCGCTATACAAAACTCTCCTGCGTAACACCCACATGGTCTTTATGACTTTGTGGAGTTATAGACGGAGATACATTACATTACATTACATGAGGACGTGGATAACGGAATTGACAGATCCATCCAAAACAGTGATAGCCGAGGCCTAAACGATGACAGAGGTGGCCATGATGACGACGTGCATCATTATGAAAGTCATCACAACATTGGCAGAGGTTGTGACGACGGTGGAGGTGGTGATGACATCGGCAGCATCAACGGCGACCACGATGATCGGGAACAAGTTAGAATCCGCTAAACCAGAAATCAGAGAAGACAAGCGGGCTCTGAATGTAAGCATCAATAAATCCATCAAAGTAGCATTATGAGAAAATTGAACCAAATAGATGATGGCCAGTTGGGTGACAACTTGACACCAGCAGGACAGATCAAGAAGCCATCCATTGGTCAGGTCTGTGAGTGGGTGTGAAGGCCTCGAACAATGTAAAGCCAGAGACTATAGTCATAGCTGTCAAGAAGTGTGGCATTTCAAATGCAATGAAGGGAACGAAAGTGATACAGTGTATGAAGAGGGTGATGGCGACAATGATTATAGCGGAGTTACCACGAAATTTCAAGCTTGTGATATGAATGAGGAAGATGGAGAGGGTATCTTCGCCATTCCTGGTGCAGAGGATAGCGATAGTGACATGAGTTATTATTATGAGTCTTGGTATTGTTTGGTTTATTCAGTTATTGAATACAAATATTTTTTCCAACAAATTGGTTCAAATATTTGGGGGCTTATACATAGAGGGGGCTTATACACGGTAAAATAAGGTAGTTGTCGTTGCAAAATAATTGTGGAAGTGAGTTCCACAGTCAAGGAATTTTCTGTCGCCATCGGTCTTTAAGTGAAAGAATGGAACAGCTAATTTATTGTCCACGCAGGACCTGAGGGCACGATGAGGCTGAAACTGGTGCAGCCGCTCAGCTGGTTATGAAGGAGCCAAGCCGTGGCAGGCCATGTGGGTCAGCATAAGAACTTTGCTCTGTATCCAGTGATCAATCGGCAGCCATCCAAGCTCATTTAGCAAAGGAGAGACATGGTCAAACCTCTGGGTTTGGCCACAGATAGCCCAGGAGGTAAGGTGCTCGCTCTTTACGACCAAGGTCGTGGGTTCGAGTCATGCAGTGGGCGATCCTTTATTGCCAAATGCAAGTGGTGGTGATAGCCATTAAGACTTTTTTGCTGCTATACAAATGAGGCTGTTAAATAAGCTAATATTTCTAAGGCAATGGCAGTATTGGTGCAGGCAGGTCCGGTTCGTACATATAGGTAGCTGTAAGTCGTAGCCTTCGGGCAGACTGCTGCAAAGTAGAAGAAGGAAGAGATGAGAGGACGACGAGAGAGGAGAGCACAGATCGGTGGACTGGCAGAAAGTCTCGAGTGCACGATGACGAGTCACATGACCTTCGTGGCAATTCTGCTTAGTCACAACACGCGGTTGAGGTTGCAGCAAACTGTGAGCATTAGGCGTGCGGAGCATGTCAATCCTGCTAGAGGCGAGACAATAATATGAGCAGTGTCACGCCCACAGTATAAGGGCTGATATGAAATTTTTTACAGGACAAGTTGTGTCTGACTCCGTACCTGTATTTGCCTGAAGTGGCATGATGAGGCAGGCCAAGCAGAAGCAGCAGCCACTGCTACCCCATAAGCTGCCAAGCTGGAGGCAGCTTGTGGGGTAGCAGTGGCTGCTGCTCCTTGGTCTGCCCTTGCCAAAGAGAGCCTCTTCCACTTTGAGCATAGTTTTTAGACTTTTCTTTAATATCTCTCTTTCTCTCTCTCGCAGGTAAGATCGTGCGTGCTCTCTCATTCTATCCAAGATTCTGCAACTGTTGTGCAAAATCGTCACAAGATTAAAGATGACTATTTACGTGCAAGTGCACATCTAACAATTGGGCTTTCGAAAAGGCCTATAACATCTTCCTTTTCCAAAACGGCATATGCCGGAGGTATTCCTATTTATGTATGCTTTAAGCCTAAGCATGTTGTAACCTGCGAACTCTAGGATGCAGTGATGCGCTACACTATGAGGTAGCATTGCTTTTCCTTATTTCATTTCAATCGCTTTTATTTTTCAGTTATATGTGCTACAAGTCTCATGGTCCGACGGTACTAAGTACATCATCTACCGGTCGTATGCCGAAATATTCAGCATGCATGTAAGTCTAGCTGTTCAATGCACAAATGCTTCATTCATATTCAGAGTGTAGTTTACATTAATAAGCCAGTGCATACATACTGGTTAATGCATTTTCTTGCTGCCGGCAAGATGCCATGAGCTGTTGATCATTCACAGTGATAGTAAATCACAGATCGTGCGATGACATGAGAATTATGGTTTTCAGGTCAAGCTTGTCGAGGCTTTCCCTATTGAGGCAGGAAAGGTCAGCATCAAGGACAAAGTGCTTCCAGATTTTGCTGCAGATGGTGAGCGTACACCAGATTTGGCAACAGTCGTTTGTTGAGCCTCGCTGTGATTGCATTCTGTCCTGCAAGAGGTGTTTGCAGGGCAATGCGGTTCTTGTTCACTCCATTTACTGTCGAGATTTCAGGCCATTGCTGCCAGCATAGGTATAGCAAGGATTAAGCCAAGGATGGTGTCAGACCTTAACTTTTAGAAAACCAGAAAATCAGAGGAACGTGAAGAAGTCTGTCGGGCAGTTAAATCTCGGATACACTGCTTCAGGTCGGTCCGGGGGCTAGGTTTTGCTGGCCCCATTTCACAGGCCGGCGCTGTTTTAGCTACCAGCCCCTATTGCTGGTGATTTTTCATGTTTGATTTTAATGGTGCTACTAATGCTATGAAATGGGTGAATTCAGTAGTTCGTTCAACATTTACAGGTGCCATCATAAGTTTAAGTGAGCCACCATACCATAAAGTGCATCGAATTCATTGGTAAATTATCCTGCATTGAATTCTGTTGCTTTGCGGACACATGCATTCAGAATCATGGCTAACACTCTTGCACTTAACTATTTAATAACTGAAAGGCAGATTTTAATAGTTGGTATCTCAATCGCGATTCTTAATCTTTACATGTTTATGGGGGTTTACATGAACACTGTTAGCCCAGGATAGGTAGCTGAGGCTTTCGTGGAAGTTTAACGAACAGCCTCAAGTAAGGCATATGTTGAGGTGATTCGAATAATTAAATATTTCACGATCGCTCCAGAGCGTTCAAGTTTTCGATGTGGATAAGATCAAAGCAGATACTTAGCCATGGTCATTCCACTAGTGGAACATACTAGTGATCCAAACCTTTGCTGAAAAATGCTCTCAGCGATCTGATGATATGCTTTGGATCGTAGACTATTGCCAGCTAAAATCTATCATTCTAAGTGCAGCCACACTCGGAATGATGACGTGTTTTTGATTTTTTTTTATTATGTTGTTTTGTAATATCTTCCGTGCGATTGATAGCTATTGTACTAGCCACTATTCAGCAGCCTAGTACCATTCTTTTTTCCACCCCAGAATTTTTTTATATGCTGCTTCACATTCTTTGTTCCTATGGAAAAAAGGTGTAGTCGACCAACGTCTATTGGGCCTTGTCTCTCTTGTCCATTCTGCAGTGCTTACTGCTTGCCAGCTCGAGGGATTTAGGCTCTGTGCCTGGCCTGGAGGGTTCAGGCTATGGTCTAAATTGTATGCATTTCCACCGGCATCCCATTTGGTAGATCACTGTCCCTTACGCAGCCTTACCTTTAGGTCCGTGTAGCTAGAGGTATTTTCTTTTGAAAACCTCGGTCTATAGACTATCTTTGCTCATGTAACAACTCAATCCCCTTAGATTTATCCATCCCTGTATTCTAAGTTTATGGTTTAGTTTAAAAAATATCAATATAATGCATCGTTATTACCATTCTTTTGACATATCTTACAAAACTATGCTAGCAAATTCTATATCGTCATCATTATCAATTTTCATGTCACTGTTATTAGGAATCGAAATCAATTATTATTTCCATCGGAATCTGGTTCTTGGCAGTCCTTGTATTAGTCGTCGTCTTCACTGCGTCTAACGAAACCTTAATTATGATTTGAGGCCGATAACATCATACGAATCTTCCATTATCCACTGGTAACAAGTTTTACTTCTGCCTTCAGGTTCTTGGATTCTATAATGTTCCAAGAGTAATGATGGACTATACAGTTAAGCCGGTAGCACTTAGTTTCAATTGCCGCGACTTTGATCTAGTACCGTCGATCATTAGCTATCCTAGACAAAGTCGTGCGTAATTACCTGCCATAGTCCGGACAACTGTTATAGTTTTTATTCCCAAAGTTTGACTAACAAATTGGTTTAAAACTTACTTAGCCTTCTTTGCTGTAACTTTTTTCCCAAACTGTTATTAGGCATCACAGCTTTGGTCTCAGTAATGCATATTCGCTTAGTATCACTCCTTGATTCCGGTCCTTAGACTTTTGCGATACCATTGCACCTCCTTTAAGGATTCCGATCAGATTTGATAATTTGCCTTGTGCTATGAGTTTTCTAATTTTTCGAAAAAGTAGCTGGCTTTTTTAAGTAAGAAAACCAAGTATCAACACCAACTCTCATCACTAGCGAATCGGTGTCTTTCATGCCAGTTTCGATATATTCCCATACTTGGCTCACATCGTATTTTGTAATGCAAAGCTTGCATATGTAAGCTGGATTGGTATAAAATGTTTTTACATTCCTTTGGAATTGCTATGTGAAATTTTTAGAAGTACCCTGTCCACATGGCTTATGCTCCATTGATTACTCGAATATTGACTATCATCAACGGATCTCGTCATTTTGAGTGGATAGTCGGAGAATTAGGTCGTGTAAATCACCTTAGAAATTCCCTTAAACCTCTAGGGAGTATCCTCAATCAGAATCTTCCATTGTAGACTTGATATTTTCAGTGGTTCGATTTAAAAACTCATATCACTTAAATTCGCTAGTCGGTTGTGGCATTGTCATTGCATGATCCTCAAGACAAGTACCGTCGACCCACATAAGAAATACGTTAGGCTTATTATGATCTTGATCGTAACAAGGTGGATTTCTAGCACCAATTTACTTCTTAGATGCTTTTATCATCCCACTAATAGTGCTTTCTTCAGTGAAGAGCCATATGCCATTACCTGAAATCGAGTCTCGTTTTACTTTGGTGTATTTCAATCAAACAGTTCATATTGCACTTTGAGCAGTAACGAAATGAGCTGGGTCTAGCGAGTATCTCGAATAATAGACTTATCTGAATGCTTTGACAATGTCGGCTAGTCTGAAACGGTCTATTTTCAGATTTAATTAATTGTAACATCTAGGGCTTTAAACCCGATGGGTTTCCATATTTCCCCAGCCCGTTTGTAAGTGTTGTCATACTCACCTATTACTTTTTGTATCGAAGAATCATGAAACAATCTCCTGGAATTGTATATCACTTCTCGTACAATTCTACCTAGGCAATTGTAATCTACAATGTTTAACACCCTAATTTTGTATATCTCCACAGCCTTATTGTAAGACTTTTCATTCCCCTCCGATACCTTTTCTATAGCAGAAGCCGAGCTGGTTTGGTCCAGTGGTTAAGGTGCTCGCCCCGACCAAGGTCTGGCTGACGTTGTTGGCTCGAGCCCCGAGGCATATGTGAAGCACCTGAATAGAGATTAAGTTCTCTTGGATGCTATACAAATGAATTATATTGAGTTATCATGAAACCACTTTGATCGCATAGCTCATTGGCTAAAGTCTTCTCAGCTTTTGCTAGACTTGAACTCCTCAGCATCTGGCAACTGAGCTCATCGAGCCTAGAAAGCAGCTGGTGCAAAACTCTGCAGCCAGGCTTGTCTGTCGTGAGCGTCGCAGTTGCCACATCACACCACTTCTCGCTGACCTGCACTGGCTCCCAGTCAAGCAACGGATTGACTTCAAGGTTTTGTTGCTCACTTTTAGGTCACTTCATTCTTTGGCTCCAGCCTATCTCTCAGATCTACTCCCCCACCAGGCCACGCATCGTACCACCCGCTTTTCGGAATCCAACAGTCTACCAATACCTCGTACAAACCTCAAATCCTATGGAGACCGTGCATTTAGTTCGTATGCTCCCAAAGCCTGGAACTCCCTCCCGACCTGCATCAGAACATCCCCTGACCTGACCACATTTAAAAAGAACTTAAAAACACACCTATTTATGACAGCATTTAGTGGGTCCGTGTGATTCGTCCTTGATGTGCTTATGCGTGCTGACACTGTGCATGCTGCCACTAACCACACTTGCATGCTGAACCTGTGCATGTCACCCCTAACCATGTTATTCATGTTGTTTATCAAGCATGGTATTACTCACCTTTCAATCGCAGTTCCCTTTGCAGCAAATGTAAAGGGCCTAGAAAGAGATTGAGTTCTCTGAGGGTGCTTTATCAAGTGCATTATTATTTTTATTAGAAAGAGAGCCGATGTATAGTCAATAATTAGGTCTACCCTTTATTATTTATTATTACCCTTTCTCTCTTGTCAACTCAAATATCGAAGGATTTTCCAGTGCCAGATGATAGCCTTTGCAAAACGTGTCCCTTTTCACCACAGCTATGAGATAAGAATCCTTCCCACGAACGTAGCGGAACGTGACTTCATGTTATCTGAGTCTGAAAGCCTGAACGTCATTTATTTTCAGACGGGATAGCTTTTGGCTTCAGAGTCTCACACAATTGGAACTAACAATTTTTAAAGGGACCGAAGAGCCTTGGTGTGGGCGGTGCTCCATCGGTGTGCCGACTCGGCCTGTTTCTCCTATTGGACGGTCATAAAAAATTATGTTAAATAAGTCATTTCTTTTTTAAAGGCAAAGACCACCCGCAGCTGATATGAGTAGGTTGTTTTTGGCTGAGCTTAGGTCGTAGCTTATTTCAGCTCATGACAAAAGAGGTATGAGCTAGGAGTGAATTGTTTGTGTTAAATGGTGTACTAGGTCTACACTGGGCGAGTGTGCCACATAACATTCCTTACTGTCGTAACCTCGGCAGAATGGCGAATTTACTCAAAGAAGCTCATCGTCAATTAGAGCGTCGTTGCAACATTTTTTGCTTGAGCAGGTTTGTTCGCAATAGCATTTGTTTGCAATAGCATTTGTTTGTAAGGCTGACTTCTATGGCAAAATCGTCCCGACAGTGTTCTATCTGTGGGAGACCATTCTGCTTAATTGCTTTCACGTTTTCATCGTTTCGAGATTAATTTTCGTCTAAATATTATAGACCAGACACACACACACACACACACACACACACACACACATATACTATAGATATATTATACTATATATTATATATTATACTATGTATTATATGTTATAATATATATATATATATATATATATATATATATATATATATATATTATAGACATGCACTGCTTGGCAATCTTAAGCTCTCTTGCTATGCCCTTTTTGCCTGCCCAATTGACCAAGTGTTTCCTTCCTTGAAAGCCAACATTCCCATCGCTTTTCCCGCCACACAGTGCTTTCTAGTTGCCATGCCGTCCCCAAATTTAGATGGAAAATGAAATCACCTAATCACCTCTCCGTGGCACTCACCACTAGACCAAAAGGCCCTTCGAAGTCAAAACTGGCACCACTTCTTGTGACGTACCACTTAATGGATTAGACTTAACCTTGAATCCATTTTGTCATCAGAACAGTGTTTTCTATTGCATTGTTTTCTCCCGGGCTTGTCCGTCAGTGGCACCTCCTTATTTAGTTCGAAGTGATACAGCCATTAGCCGAACATGCTCGGCATGATTATTCTTTCTCCTCTGACCCCGAGTCCGAGTCCTGCTGGTGGCACGATGCCTAATGTTCCTGAGGGGGAAAGATATTGCAGCCTTAAGTCCCAGCTTGGTAACTGAGACATTGTGTACCCACTTGGCTGCAATGCAGTGATGCAGTTTGTCTGCATGGCTGCTGCCTTCAATCAGCTTACATTTGTCCATGTTCTTTTTTGCGGTAAAAGCTATCACAACGGCAGTTCTCAAATAATAGCACATGGCCTTTCTATTGCTTCCTGTGGGTATCACCGTCAGGGCTTTTTAACCTTAATTCTTTTTTTTAAATTTCTCAGTTATTAAGCCTGAGTCAGTGCCACATTAAAAGGCAGTTGTCTTAGAAATTTCTAGTTTCTTGGTGCTTGCTTCAAATTTTGACAGTAGCTGTATCTTTGATTTCTTTCCCCTACATAAGTAAATTATCTTATTACTGGTATCATTATTAATATAACATTTTACGGATGGGAGCATGCATTCGATTCGGTGTATGTTACCACTTTTGCGTCCACAGTTGCGCAACTACGTTGAAGCACTCTTAATATATTGTGCTCCAATTATAGCAGCCTCTTTGCTCCATAGGTTGTGTAGCTTTATGCTATGCCAGTCATCGAGTCTTAGATGAGTTGCCCTGAGGTCCAGGGCTATTGGCAAGCATTGAGGCATAAAGCGGCGCGTGCAGGCTCGGTGACAGGCAAGACTGTCAGGTTTGGCATATTAGTTCTACAGTAAACCTGATGCCAATTTATGCCAGATGAAGTAGAGGTAGCTTAATGGCTTTGGTAAATTTATAGTACAGTAGATTCGACTTGTAAGAATACGTTCAGTGGAAAATAGGCATTCTTAAATGTGGAGTATTCCCATATGTGCTTCTGTGTGCCTGATGCGTTTGCCCTGCCTTCTGTGACCGCTGGGTTCATGCGAGTGGTTGAATCTAGACTGGTCCGCTTATCACGGCTCTGCTACATTCTGTGTAACTCATGCGGCCCTACCAGAACAGCCTATGCACTAGTGGGTTTTTGGCATATGTGTAAGTACCTTGCAGCCCATTCGATATTCGATTAATAAAACAGAGCATCCCGAAAATAGCTGCATTTGAGTGCGAATACTTCGGCTCGAAAGTGCCGGAAAGGTGCGATTTTCTTCCAGATCGGCGGTGCTTGCCGGCGCAGGCGTTGGCAAACGTTGCTCTCTACTTTGAACGACTACTCAGGCTCGACCGGAAGATCGCCACCTACAAAGAGCTTGTGACCTTTGTGACGCTCACCCCGACAGACAAGGCTGCAAAAGATGTTCAGCCAAGGTCTGCATTGTTAACTATTGTGTGCTGGGCAGGCTGATAGCATCCAATGCATGCAAATAGCACGATGCTTGCAAGAAATATCCGCAGACGACGCAGACGTCAACCACTTTCGTGCTAACTTGCTGCAATGTGGTCATGCAATTTTTCTTCGTGGCTGTTGCCTTCAATCAGCTTTCATTTGCCTAGTTTTTCCTTTGTGGGAATCGTTATAGAAACGGTAGGTCTCAAAGAATAGCACACGGCCTTTTCTATTGCTTCCTCCGGGCATCACCTTCAGGGCTTTTGAACCTTTAGGCTACTTCTTTTCCCCAATTAGTCTCATTTAGCAAGCTTGTCTTGAAAGCTACGCTGCCATTCCCTCTCAGGAACATAGCGCATTTTGCCACCAGCAGGATTTGGACTCGGGGTCACGGAGCAAGGAATATGATCATACCGAGTATGCAACCGGTAGTGGCAGAAGCTTGTAAGTTATCCAAATGAGCTCCAAACCTATTATTATTCTAAAATTGTTAAAAATTAGCTCAAACTTTAGTATGTAATGCACCGGAAGAGCCAACATCGTCATCATTATCCTCACGATTATTGTAATTAGGTCTTAATCCATAAAACAATGACACTCGTAACTGCCAAGCTCATAGCGCTCAGCAGTTGGATGGTGTTGACTTTCAGAGGCTGGTGCAGCTTGTTGTTCAGAGGCAAATAGCAGCCAGAGGTCGTGCAGCCCGTGTCCTCTAGGAGAGTACAGCTTCTTACTGGGCCGTGATAGCCCAGGAGGTATGGCACTTGCTCTCACGACCGAGGTCGTTGGTTCGAATCCTGCAGTGGGCGATCCTTTATTGCCAACTGCAAGCAGTGGTGAAAGCCGTTAAGGCTCCTCTGCCGATATACAAATGAGGCTTTTAAATTAGCAAACATTAATTTTATTCATATATTTACTAACTTTTTGTGATCTGATCCTTGCAGCCAGAGTGCTACCTCCATCATCAGTAGCTGCTGCTGAAGCAGCCATAGCTGTAAACAAAGGAATATGTGTCAAGACCGACGGCAACAGCCATCGATAGCTGTCGGTAGCAAGCCAAAGTATTCTTATGTAATAGCTTCATCTCTATAGTGACAGAATAGCCTTAATTATATCAATAATAATAATCGGACGTACACACACAAACACACGCACACACGCGCGTGCACGCACATGCACACACAAGCACACACAAACATACACACACAAATGTGCATGCACACACACACACACACACACACACACACACACACACACACACACACACACACACACAGCACCTTAAGATATAGGCATTTCCCATATGCTGGAATGGAAGCATTAGCAGTTATCAGCAAATCTTTATCGGCAATAAAGGATTGCCCGCTGCAGGCCCGAACCATGATAGGGGCCGTGAAATGCAAGATTTAAATGTGAGCGCATGTGTGTGTATGCTTGCATGCTTGCAAGCGTGCATGCACACGCATTCGTTCATGGGTGGGCATGACTGTTCATCTCCACAAAGCCACAGAGACTAAGTAAGTGTTATCCTGGAGAGTTTTCTATGGCAAACTCAAAGCCTAAGCATCTATCGGTTTCTACGCGGTAGCCAACACCATCGGACGTTATTTACTGGTGAAATCGTATCAGGTGCGAGTTTTGTTAAAGCGCTACCACAACAGACGAAATAGCTTCCTCCAAGCATTCTTAACAGCGTGTATCAACCAGTGAAAAACAAGCCAATAAGTCTTTCTCTTTTTTTTTAACCAGGTTTGGACTCTTGTCGAATCACTCGCAACTGCTATGCCAAGATGTAACAGGGATGCAGCAATACAGCATAATGCTGTCTGTTATGTTGGACTTTCAATTTGGTGTAGATTGATCAATAGGAGCTAGTAATACAAGCGTTATGCTAACTAAATAGGCTTGCATTTTAGAGCTGTACTAATGCAGCACACAGCCACCAATCATATCTGGAAGGCTTTAATGCATTCCTGCAATCATATTTAGTACTCCTCGTAAATGAGGGAGTACTTTTTTGTCAAGATGATTCATTAGGTAGTTGCAAAGTTGCCTGCATATCTTTCTTCTATTCCTCATATGATAAAGATGTGCTCATCAGTGTTTGCCTCTAGCTTAAGCAACCAAGGGATTGATTCCTCAATTCAGGATGATAGATTTTTAGTAGCTAGACCTGTTGCTTGATCGAGTCATCCTCCTGACTCAGGCTTGTCAACATAGCAATACTTTGTATCCATTGCCACGGAGGAGCAGACTTCAATGTCTAACATTGATATGTTATCCGTTATGCAAACAAATACATTGTCATTCCCACAGAGTTTTTGTGAAATCTTGCTTTTCATTTAGTCATAGGGCCTCATGCCATTACTGCAGTCAAGCGCTTCACCACAAAACGTCGTGATGCTCGAGCAATACTAACATCACGATCGCAGTTTTTCTCTTCATTATTCATACCACCAGCACTTAAATCTGCTATCAGGGTGGCCAGAAGTTCAAGTTTTCGTCTGCAATGCAGAAATTGCATCCAGTTGCTCCAACAACATCCCTGTTAGCTGTTCTGGTCGGTCTTACTGTAAAATGAGTTGATGTCATCTTTGTATTTGTCATAGCTTAGTCCAAAAGAAAACTTCTGGTAACCATCGTTTTGGGACTGGTACCTTTTCTGGTCTGTTTGTTCTATTTACTGTCAATGTAAGCTGACTTTCGGACCTCATCCTCTTCGCCAAATCATCTGTTGTGTTTAATTGGTGTATGCCGAATTTTCAAGACAATGGATTCCTGTGAAAAAATCTCTTTATTTCTTGACCGTCAACTCGTGACTCTGGTTCTCGGTTAAGAGAGCTATTACAAATCAACAAGTAAGTGCCTTAATCTATGTCTTAGCCCTTCTGTGGATTGGCATTTATGCCTTATGTCATTGCAGCATACTTAAGAGTTTAATAGCATCTGCCATCGCCTTTAACTTTAGAGGATTATCAAAAAGGGCTGCATACCTTCAATTTCTGTTATTTCATGATCCTTGGCACATTTGTTGCAGTGCATCGAAGCCACTGTGCCGAAGTGGCATATGCATCCTGGAGCCATGAGCTTTGGCTGATGCCTCTGCACCAAACCCGATTACTGTACCTGGATCTAGTCTAGTGAAATGTACGTGCTGGGGTGACGGTATCCCCAGTCCTGCCGAGATTGCATGTTATAAAAGCTGTGTCTGACCATGTGGCAAGTGACTGCTAAGTATCACTAAATAAGTATCACTAAATTGGTTGTGGTATTCCAAATTGATACACGCAGTGAGCCGTTGAAAATAATTACCGGGCTGCATTGCAGTCTCCATCTGTTACTTGTGGTAACTGTTGAACGCCATGACTGACATATGGGACAGTTCTGATTTTTTTGATAATGACTTCTTTGGCAGATTTCAAGCTTCTCTGATCTGATTTTGCTCAAGTTTCCCAAGAAGTGAAATGAAACCATTTTTTGCCCTGACGTAAAGCCAGTCTTTCGACTCTTACGATGTTTATTGCATGTGAATCTGCTATTAATGCTGGACAAAATAGTTTACAATTCCGTGTGTCTGCTATGAGGCACTGACTTACTATTAACTTCTTTATTTTAACAGCTCAAGTGCGACTTTGGCAGGCCAAGCTCAAAATGATAATGGAAGGCAAGCCAAAGAAACAAAAGCTAGTAAGTAAATCTGAACTTATATATTGTCTGCAGCTCTCATCCTAATTGAGTTACAGCGTATTCTGGTTTGGAGCATGATTTTTCTCTTATGCACTTTTATGTAAATTGCAATGATTGACTGCTGGCTTGGCTCACGTTTGCATCTTCAAGTTAATACTAATGCACTTGGACAGGGGTATACTGCAAATCATCTCTCACTCTTGCTCTATTTCTTTCTGTGTCTCTCTTCTCATGGTCTCTCTCTCTCTCTCTCTCTCTTCTCTCTATCCCTCTATTCTCTCCTCTCTCTCATTCTCATCCTCTCGTTCCCTGTCTTTTTCAATGTCTGTCTGTCTCTCTCTCTCTCACATTGTGTACCCCATTTCTCTCTCTCTCTCTCTCTCTCTCACTGTGTCCCCATTTCTCTGTCTCTGTCTCTATCTGTCTGTCTCTCTCTCTGTGTCTCTCTCTGTCTCTGTCTCTCTCTCTCTGTCTGTCTGTCTCTCTCTGTCTCTATCTCTTTGTCTCTGTCTCTCTCTGTGTGTCTCTCTCTCTGTCTGTCTGTCTCTCTCTTTCTTACTCTAGTTCAACGACAGTGTGCCAATTGGTCGCCCTTGCAAAAGGGCTGTCCAATTTGTTTTGGTCATCTTTCAACGCTCCTTTAAATACTCTGTTTTAGTGCCTATAAATAATAATAGTAATAATGCACTCAATAAAGCGCCCTCAGAGAACTCAATCTCTCTTTAGGTGCTTTACATTTGCTGCAAAGGGAAATGCAATTGAATGGTAGATAATATCATGCTTGATAAACAAACAAAATGAATAACATGGTTAGGGGTGATATGCACTGGGTCAGCATGTAAATGTGGTTAGTGGCAGCATACACAGTGTCAGCACGCATAAGCACATCAAGGACGAATTACAAGGACCCACTAAATGCTGTCCTAAATAGGTGTGTTTTTACATTCTTTTTAAATGTGGTCAGGTCAGGGGAAGTTCTGACGCAGGTCGGGAGGGAGTTCCAGGCTTTGGGAGCATACGAACTAAATGCACAGTCTCCAAAGGATTTAAGGTTTGTACGAGGTATTTCTAGACTGTTGGATTCCGAAAAGCAGGTTGTACGATGTTTGGCCTGATGGGGGAGTAGATCTGAGAGATAGGCTGGAGCCATAGAACGAAGGGACCTAAAAGTGAGCGACAAAACCTTGAAGTCAATCCGTTGCTTGACTGGGAGCCAGTGCAGGTCGGCGAGAAGTGGAGTAATGTGGCAACTGCGACGCTCATGACAGACAAGCCTAGCTGCAGAGTTTTGCACCAGCTGCAATCGCCTGATCGCACATGCTGGTAGGCCACTAAGCAGTGAGTTTCAGAAGTCGAGACGGGATGTCACGAATGCATGGACCAACTTGGGACGTGGTATCCTTATCTAAAAAAAGCCCAAATTTTAACAATGTTATGTAGCTGAAAATAGGCAGATTTGACTGTGGAGCTGATATGGTCGTCTAACGAGAGGTCGCTTTGGAATATGACACCTAGATTTCGAGCTGATTCAACTGGAGAAATGCTGGCAGAGCCAATTTTGAGTTTCAGCCTTTCTAATTTGTGAATCACTAGTATTTGTCCTGAGTTCCTTCTGGTTATCTTTCGTGCCTATTAATATTTCAAGTTCTTGATCGCTTAAGCACTTCTCTGCATTGCATCTGCACAGATCTTAATACAGACAGTCCGTGTCATATCAGCTCACGGACATGTTTCTTTGCTCTGACGAACACAGTAGATTGATGGCCATATTTTTGAGATCATTCTATGCTTACTGCAATCACATGCAGGAGTGCACCAAGCAAGTAATGGTCAGCACAACTCTCTTAGCAGAGTTTATAAGCTTCCATTTCGACCATGCACATCCTTGCCTGCCTTCCCAGCAGTTTCCAGAAGTTTTATTAAGGCATAAAGCCGAATATAGTTTTCGTTTGGCTGCGTGAAAGTCTACGTAACTGTGCATGCTATTACAAGTGGGTATAATGAAGTGAGTCATTGAAAGTACTTGCTGAGATTCTATCGCAGTTTCCACATGTCTTTGTCACTATTGCCTCTCCGAATGTGTACTGCACAACGTGTCTTTCTTAATTTGGCTTGGAGTTATTGATATTAGTATTTGACAGGTCATTGATGGAGGAATGTACAATCTGAAAGGTTAGTGTATGCATTTTTGCTCACATTAATGCATACTTTTGCAGCGAGTGCAGTGAATGAAATATCTGGCCCTTTACCGCTGGAGACATACATAGTAGCAGCATCCTATAAGAGCAAGGGCAAAGGGGAAGTTACCTTGAACACTGGAGACATGGTAGATGTCGTTGACAAGAATGCAAATGGTAATGCTTCAATGCTTGCTTCGACTTTTGAGCTATAATTGTGCATTTGGGTAGATTATTAATTGCTCTTGGAATACGTTTGCCTAAGACGACAGTTTCTCAAATTCATGTATGCTCTTCTTTTAAGAATGCAGGAACTATCGAGTGCTTTCAGCCTACTGCAAAGGCATACGATAAGCTAATTTCTTTAAGCTTTAGCTAGAAATGTGACTGGTCGAGCATCATCGTACCTCCTAGAATATGTATGTATGTATGAATATTTATGTACTGACTGTCGTGCACAAGGCATGCAGGTACACTCCATGTTTAGTAAAAATAACTTTGCTTTTGATAATGATAATAATAATCATCATAGATTTGATATAGCGCCCTCAGAGAACTCAATCTCTTTCTAGGCACTTTACATTTGCTGCTAAGGAAGCATGATCGAATGGTTAGTGGTAAGCATGCTTTTACAATTATCAATTCACTTAAATGCAAATACACTTGTATGATTAGTGGCAGACCATAAAACCTGTTATGTCATAACTTCAAACCTACCTAATAAGTTCAGGTCAGGTATTAGAGCTAATCACTCCACAGAATCAGCACTGTTCGAGTGTTTCACGATCTTCTCATGAATGCTGACTTAGATACAGTCTCCCTATTAGTTTTGCTGGATATTTTAGCTGCGTTTGATAGTGTGGATCACCAAGTTCTTATTAAGCATCTGCCATCTCGCCTTGGCACCACTGTTACTGCACTGCAATGGTTTAGGTCCTATCCCCATAGGAGGTTTCAGAGCATTGATATCAACAGGTAACAGTCTAAGGGGCCTCTAAAGCATAGTGGGTAAGTTAACTAACCCCAAGGATCTGTGCTCGGTCCATTGCTCTTCACAATTTATACTCTCTCTGTTGCCGATGTGATATAATCACTAAGTACAATCAAGCTTGCATTATTTTTCAGATGACACACAGCTGTACCTGTGCTTCGATACCTCCATGCCTTCCTGAATGTCGAATTCTTTCAACTCGTTGACTGCACATATTGCAGACAATCGCACTTGGATGGAAGCAAACTTCCTCAAATTTAATGACACTAAAACCAGCTTACTAGCTATGGGTAAACCTAAAGTTACTCAGAAATGGGAATATCTAACCTTCAAAATGGTCGGCCAGCATATCTCTTGTAGCATCTTTATGCTATCTGGATGTCCTGTTCCAAAGAAACCTTTCACTAGACGACTGAATCAGCTCCACAGTCAAGTCTGCCTACGCTCAGCTACACATCGATTCGAAAATTCGGACTTGCTTAGACATAGATACCGGAAGCAAGTTGGTCCATGCATTTGTGACACCCAGACTCAACGTTTTTTACTCATTCCTTGCAGGTATTCCAGACTGTGCAATACTTAAAAAGGTTTTTCACTCACTTTTAGATCCCTTCACTCTCTTTCTCCGGCCTACATCTCCAGACTATTTGCTCAAGGCTAGGCATAGTACCACCCAATTTTCTTACTTAAGTCATTTAGTTGCGCCTCAAACCATCCTCAAATCCTTCGGAAACCGTGACTTTAGTGTGTGTTATCCGAAAGCCTGGAGCTCACTCCCAACTGGCGTCACGACATCCCTGACTTGGGAACATTAAAAAAAAAAGCTAAAAACGCACCTGTTCCTCGTATTCCCCGTAGCACTTATTCAGTGTGTGCGAATTTCCTTAGTGTTCTCATGTTTATTATACAGTGCACATGCTATTACTAAACAATTGCTTCTTTTGCTGCATATGTAAAGTGCACCGAAAGAGCTTTGGTTTTCTTAGGGTGCTGTACCAATGTCTTTATTATTATTAAATTCTATATCGATCTGAAATCTACACAATTTTAGGATCTGTCTCGTCATGTAAACTTTGTGATTGTCACAGGATGGTGGTATGTACGTGTTGACGACCAAGAGGGCTGGGCTCCATCGACGTATCTCCAGTTGGCAAACGATGACTACACAACTGAGGAATGTCAATGCCTGTCTGGTATGCAGTCGCTTTTGAGCAGAGCTGTTCTTCTGGTTGACGTTTTGTAAAGTGATACATAGCATAAATTCTAACCTTCACTTATCAAGCAAGACCTGTATGAGCTTCTAACTTTGGCAGGCGCTAGAAGTGCACTATTTGGAACTGCATATTGATCGACTTTCAGGCGAGATTTTTTTGACCACGAAGGCCTATGCTGCACAGCAGAGTGATGAGCTCAGCTTTCCCTGCAATGCAAGCATCGAGATTATGAATAAGATCAAAGATGGCTGGTGGATAGGAAGGTATTATGCGTTTTGGATTCGTTGATGCAAGAATTATATGACACATGAAATTTTAAAGCCGCTGTCGGGTTTTGACAGTATTTTAAAAATACAGTACGACCGAAGGCCATTTGCCGTAGAACTGAGTGCCAAAAAGAATTTGGCCTCGAGCAGGGAACGATAACAAAGTCTCTCAATTCCTGGTCCTGTTCCTCTACTCAATCGATTGAGCTATCGAGTCCAGTTTCCTTCGGCACTCTATACGGGACTTTAAAGCCGACTTTAAATTTCTACTTCCGTGCTCCACTTCCAGCTGAATCTGGGTGTACTGTGCGGATGGGTGTGTATGCTTATAACTCCAAATTGGGTGTTAAACTGAAACTGTTATCCACCTCCCCCACGGTCAGGGATCAGAAAGCATATTTGCTACATGACTTCCATGGGTCCAGGCACATAGGAGAAACCTCTAGAAGCTGTCCAATATTGTATTTTTGGCATCCCGTGAATGGCAGGATGCAAGTACAGTACAAAACCTCAGAAGTATCTGTGGAAGTCACACCGAAATGGCATGCCTTTTGGCCTAGGTTCGTCGGATAAATATGATTCGTTAAATTGCTGGTTATTTATTGTAAATCAAGCATAAGATCAAAGCCCAAACCATTTATGAAATAAAATAGCGAAATCAAGGTGAATGCTCAATGCTGCAGGCAGCATGGATAACACCTCAGCAGTGATTTATCCAGGATCGAATCAAACAAACAGCGAATTGTGCATAATGAACATCAACATACAAATATTCTTTGTAGTCAGAATACCTGCGGTCTGCCAAAAATGTAAAACTTTGATCAGCATCAACTCTAGTGTAAATTGCATGTACATGTATGCAAGTACAACAATATGGGGAAAGATTTTGTCCTTAAAGCACATCGACACAACCGAGTTAAGAGCATCGGCTATAAAGATGTAGAAAACAATACTTTAACATCCTTATTGTATTCACTCTTGAATCGAAGCATACCTTACTTAAATTAAATGACGATAAAACCAACGTCCTAGTTAGTGGAGTTCAAGTCGGCCTACTTTCAGCTATGTAGTCTTATCCTATGCCCATTTAAGTCTCAGCTAAAGATGCATCTGATTTACTGTCTTTTCGCCCCAGCGAACTTGTATTTTTTGTTCATATGCTTTTCGTGCTTGACTGTGCATGCTTCAGTGCATGTCGCTAACGGTGGCCCAATCTAGCCATCGGTACCAAGCATTGTGTGCTTTACATGCTTGTCTAAGTATGACAGCTTGCTTGACACTAACTGTTAGTTATTGCTTCTCTAGCATAAAGTTATCAGGCACCTGGCTAGAGATTTGGTTTTCTTAATATGGTGTGCAAGCGAGTTTTCATTATTATTAATAGTACTACAGTTCATAGGTACACAAAACACATTCTATTGCTTAGGCAAAGCCTGCACCCAGTGGGACACCACCATTGTAGATACCAATTAATGACCGCTCTGTAAACCTGGGTCCGGTGTAATAACTACGATAAGTTACTATTACTAGAATCTGCATAAAAGTGAACTTTTTCTTAATTATTTAGTGACCTGCTGGTAAGAAAATTTCCGAGCATTTTTTTTCGGACCCCACTACGTTGCAGACTCCATCAGGACAGAGTAGTGATGCTGATCCTCAGTAGCTGCTTGTAGTTTAATTAATATCTATGCTGATCCCAACAGCCCACGTTTCCTGTGTAAGAGCTGTTCGGTGCTGCTGGTATCATGTCTACTGCAGAGGCTGCTGATTAGACCGAGCACGAAGCCAATGCTGCTCCAGTAGCAGCTAGAGCTGCTGGCAGAGAGCTAGGATGCACAATTGCTGCCGGCCGCCAGTCAGTCTGCCGATCTCGCAGCAGAGTGCAGCTCGTCGATGCTGCTTGTTGCAGTGAACTGCATGTGTGCTTTGCAGCTATGACGGCAAAGTGGGCTACGTGCCAGCAGCCTATCTGACGGCTTACTCGGATCCTTACCTCGAAAGTGAGATCCGCTCGTGTACACGTGCTCCACTGGAGCAGAGGCCGACGATTCCCGTTCAAAGGAGGTAGGTGTCCAGCTGGGGCAGCTAGCCAGCATCATGTTGCTGCAACCTCTATCTCTCTCTCTCTCTCTCTCTCTCTCTCTCTCTCTCTCTCTCTCCCCTTCCTCTCTCACTCGCTCTCTGTCTGTCTCTCTGTCTGTCTCTGTCTCTCCGTCTCTGTCTCTCCATCTCTGTCTCTCTGTCTCTGTCTCTCTGTCTGTCTCTGTCTGTCTCTGCCTGTCTCTGTCTGTCTCTCCGTCTCTCTGTCTCTCTCTGTCTCTCCATCTATTCTCGCTCTCTCTTCCTCTGTCTGTCTGTCTGTCTCTCTCTTCTCTCCTCTCCCTTTTCTCTCTCTCCATTTGCTGCTCTAGTCACTGCACTGTCCTACTTGTCCACTCGCTTCGTTAGTGATAGTCTCGATCGTAGAAGAAATAAAAATGAAGGCCGCATCTATATAGCATCAGAAGAGCCTTAGTTGCTATCACCACTGTTTGCAATTGGCAATAAAGGACTGCCAGCTGCAGGGCTCCGATGTACCAACCGGTTCGTGAAGCGCGAGTATCCGGCCCAGGGGGTGGCGACGAGTTATACTCTGTATTTCCCTAGACAAACGTTTTCATCATTGCTGAGCTGATAAGGCGATGCCGGTAAATGACGGAGCATGTGTCATTATTGCAGGAAAACAATTAAGGGCCTGAAAGAAGCACCCGAGAGAGACCTGACTATGTATAGGAAAGCCAGTCAGAGAAACCGACGCGCTCGAGCAATTGCTGCAACCACTGCTACAGCCCAATCTGATGCAACGAAAGGCATGCTGGGTGTAACGGTAGGTGAACTAAAGTGTGTGCGTGGGGTGAGTCCGGCTGGTCTGCTCGTGCTACACTAATTATCGAGCTTCACTAATTATCACGCTACACTAATTATCGCACATAGCCTGTCTCTGCTGTCGTCAAGCAAAGGGTTTAGTGGTAAGGGCACCTATTCAAACAGCTTTCCGAAAGCATCCGACCTTGCAATTTTTTCATGATCTCAACCGAACAAACCGATTACAGACTTGCTTCCTTCCAGCTATGCCCAATTACTGTAAACCTTTGAGGGATTGGGTACCAGATGTCTTTCAGATGCTGTTCTCTTGTTTTAGCTATGCTGCAGCAAGAAAATAATTGTTAGTAAGTTTTTCCTATTTTAATTATGCTATGGCAAGGAAGTAATAATGTCACCGGCTAGCTTGGCTCACAGTGTTCCCAAATTATCTTGATGAAGACAATCGATCGTAAACAAGAAGCTGTAGCTGTGAGCTGTGCAAGCTATTTAGCAGACATTTCTCATTTGGATGTGCCGTGCAAGCTATTTAGCAGACATTTCTCATTTGGATGTGCTGGAGAAATGGGGGCTGAGGTGGCGCAGCAGATTCATAGACGACTAGTTATCGTTAGTGCTCACAGGGCCAGTGCCTGTCAACATGGTTATAGAGCTAGCTTTAAAAGGGAAGTATTCTGGCAATTCTGATCCCCAAAGGGCTCCTGAAAGGTTGTTGTCCTGCTCAAAAGGCCGACCCAAAACTGGCGCACTGAAGGGGGTCAGTGGCATCGTCTGAAGGCAGATCTTGCATTTTGAAGGTGCATTGACCTGCAGGTGTCTTCTCATAAGTGTGGTAGCCTTGTTATAAAAAAGAGAGAGCCTCACCCATAAAGAGAGCCCCAATGTCGACAGAAAGCTCGCCGTCCGACAGAGTTGTTTAGCCCCTCGAAAAATGGCGCACCCAGTGTTTTGGCGAACCCGTAACACGCCAAATATGCAGCACGTGAACGCCTCACGAGGTCGGTCTTTTAGTTTGATTATATGCATGCCTGTACTGCTCCTCTGCTAAACAGCTGGTGAACAGCTGTTGGGAGGGGCATCATAGGAACTGCCCGTGCACAGCTGTGGTCCACCTCTGATTAATCATCGGGTCGGCAGGTGCACAGCTATGGTCGAGGAGTGCGACTTGAGTGGAAGAGAGTGGCGAAGGGAGTCGTGCTTCCCTCTGCTTCGTGTGTCGTACATTAAGCTGGTGGTGGTGCTGGTGGTCATCGGCAGGCGTTTCTGTGCATGCGTGAACCAAACGACAGGTCTAGAAGAAATCCGTACTCTCTGAGAAGTACAATTAAACGCTGCCAGATTTCGAATGCTTTAGTTTTAAATCTGCTGCCGTTCTCTCAATCTCGGATGGAGCACTGAAAGAGAACCTGCTGGCCTCCCAGTTAGCTGGCTTTCCGGTTTATATCCTCTCTGTTCGGCATGCTATGGGAGTGCCCTGTAGCTCGGAGCTGTTACTACCACGCCGCAGGACCAGCCACTGTTTTTAGCATCTGGGTCGCCTGCCAGGCCCAGGCATATAATTGCCTGCCGAAATGTGTGAGTTGACATGACTCCTGTGCCTACTGCGTACCTCTACCTCTAGCTACCTCTTGCGTCACGGTGGGCTCAATTTCGTGGGCTCAATTTCCAAGGATGCTGTGGCATGCTCTCCTTTATTTCCAGTGCTGCAACTGGACTTTTGGGAGACTACGCCCTACCGCATTTCCCGAACACAAGACTGGGTCTAATATGAATTTCTACTACAAAAGATGCATTATGGCATATTTTCAGAAAGATGCCTTATTATTTCATTTACATCAATCTATGCTTATGTATCTACATATAGTAGTCGTTGGGGGAGGTCACAAAATATACATAGTTCAGTTTCTCTTTTTGGAATCAGGTCAACATTTTATCGAAAGTGTTTTTAGTTCGTTTGAAATACTGCCCAGAAAGTCCGGTCATCAGGTACATTGTGATTCATCAAATATATCAATATATCGAACTTTCAATGAGTACATCAAGTGTGTTGATTGTTTGTAATGCCATTGTGACTTTTGCCAAGCTCCATGTTGATTGCTCCATTCGTTTGCTATTTGTGCACATCTTCATACAAATGCCAAGGTAGATATCCGGATTGCTCACATTCCTTGTAACAGGTGCTTATTTTTGGACAAGACTTAAATATACACGAGCTTCATGAAAAAAGTCTTGCCAGGGCTTATTTTCCGGCTAGGTCTAATTTGTAGGGAAATACGGTATGTAAATCGGGCTGATTCTTTCAGCTCATATTTTGTCAGCTCAGCCTGGGATGCCTGAAAGCACATGTCACTGACCAGGACTCACGCAGCACTGAACAAATTAAGCTGATTTAACAGCGTCATGTATGTAATGTATCTCCTTCAGTAACTCCACAAAATCATAAAGACCATGTGGGGTGTTACGCAGGAGAGTTTTGTATAGCGCACTCACAACCAAAGCGGCTTTCGGTACTCATTCGGTAGCCAACTGACTTTGTCTCGTGCAACAAAGAGAAAGTGGGAAGCATAGCAGAGTCAAGAGGAGCAGTTGAGGTAGTGAGTAGCATAGAAGTAGCAGTTCAGGACCGCTGAAAAAGATGTGCCATAGTCGGCAGTTGGAGAGTAGATGTCGTTGCGTAAGAATTGTGGAAGCGAGTGGTGAAGCCACAGTCTAGGACCTGCAGATCTAAAGCTTCTGTCGCCAACTGTCTTTAAGCAGAGGAATGGGACAGCTAATTTATTGTCCACACACGGACCTAAGGGCTCGAACAGGCTGAACTTGTGCAGGCAGTTTCAGGCTAGGTATGAAGGAGCCAAGCCGTGGCGGACCTTGTGGGTCAGCGTGGGTCAGCGTAAGAACCGCTCCAGAAGAGCCTTCGTGGCTATCTCCACAACTTGGCCGTGGGTCAGTAAAGGAGATTTGACCCACCACGGCAGGACTCGAACCTACGGCCGGTTTGTGAAGAAGGGAGAGAAGAGAGCGCGCGAAGCACCCTTTTCATGGGCTAGAGATCCAGGGGCAACGCGTGATGTGGTAGATAGTGCCGGTTCATTGCAACGCAGGTTTTAGTTTCTCTCCACATTGCTCATTAGTGCTGCACGCGAATGTCGGCTCTCAGCTTCCAGTCTGCTTATTTCGTGAAACCCGCAGACGTGCAGTAGTAGATTGACTGTGCACTGCCATCTTGCTTTGGCCGATGCTCTGGCCACTATCACTCAGTTTTGCACCGGCTTGCCGGCCAAGCCATCATCCCATCATTATCGAGCACGTGGCAGCAGATCCTACTGCTCTTCACCAACGTTGGGTGGTCTGGTTACACCTGCAGACGTGCAGCAGCCAGCGGTGCTCGAATCAGAGGCTGTGACTCGTGCGCAGTTGCTGCCACTATCTTCGATGCAGGTGCAGGACGTGCCAAGCAGAGGTGACACCTGCGGCAATGAAGCTGCCTCGGCTTCGTCCCTACAATCGTCCACTGGCCCAGCCGAAAGCTGCACCCAGAGGGAAGAGGTTGCAGCCCGCAGTGGGTACTGCTCTCCTGCTTAAAGCTCTCGGGTATGTGTCAGTCTGGCCAGTAGCAGTCACCGTCGCAACCGCCGAGGCCGAGTGGTCACAACGACCGGCACCACAGCTGGTGCAGGCTGCTCTGATGGGCATGCTGCAGTTCGCTTGCCAGGCCTGCAAGTAGGACGGAAGGGAGGTGAAAGAGACCCCTCGTCGGAAGGCTGTCTGGTTGTGGCACAGCTTGATGGCCTGTTCCGAGGCGTACTCTCGTAGCCTCCACTGCTCGGAAGCCATGTAGCAGCTCCGGGGTGACTACCATTGCTTTTAAAGAGATGCTACCAGTCTTGGAGACCGGCTCTCGAGCATGTCGGTTGAAACATTTAAAGGTGTGCTGCTTCAAAGCATTTCATCATGTTAGAGAAACCCGCTTTTTAGTCTTTTTTTGTAGATGTAACTTGAAAGGTTTCTGGTGTGGTCTGCTTTTGGCTCATCTGTTAAGGTTCGTCTTTTCCAGAGGCAACCTTTTAAAAAAGACTACCATTTTTTCGAGGTACTAATCGGTCAGATCCTTCTCGACAACCTGGACCATTGGCTGCGTAAATTTGGCACGCGGCTTGAGGCGTCTCACGAAACTGGCACGGACGACGATAGCTCTGTAGACACCACTTCCGAGAGCCCTAGGGCGACCGGAGATTAAAGCAGGAGGGGTAGCCTCAAGCTTCTTTCAAAAAATTGGGTGTCGACAACTTTTTAAAAAGGCTCGAGAAACCATCCTAGTGCTCCTTTGGGGACAAAAGCGGCAAGGGTTTTTTCAAAAAAGACGGCTACCCTTTTTTCAGAAGAGCGGAACAAGTGGTGGGTTCGTAGCAGTATGTCTCGGCGAAAACAAAAGAACATCCCTATATCCAATGGCATATCCTCAATGCCTAGTGGCATGCATAGCCAAGTTAATAGAACTGGTGTCTACAAGGCTTCGGCACCAAAACATCACTCACACGCCCTCACGTAAATTTGGTTTATTTGTAAGGAAGCACATCTACTCTTGGCTTTTTAAGCGGCAAGGGCAGAAAGCAGCTGTGAGTCAACACTTACTGTGATCGCCTGGTTAGTTACAGTCCAGGTCAACTTCTGACAAATAAAAAAAAAACTGGGTAGGGTTCTCTGTTTGCTGACACAGCATCGTCAATTGTGTACCATGCCAACGTTGCCTATTTGCCCGTTAGTGGCTCAAGACAAACTACTATCTCGTTCTGCCTTTGCCGTATCCACTCTAGTATCAGCTGCGGTCGATGGGAGCAACACAGTTTTATACTCGTGCGCGATGATGCCTGCATTGGGTTGTAACAGCAGAAGAAGTAGTCCGTTTTTCGTCATTTCTTTGCAATCTATTCAAGTTGCACGGGCTTTGTGGTTCACCTGTTGTGTGCGCTCCTTCTTGCTGCTGGTCTCAAAGTTTGCCCCGAAACTCTCTGCCTTGGGCGTAGCTACCCTGATAGGCTTGCCGATGTGTATTGACTGATAATGTGTGCATAAATACCAGTAACGAGATCGGCGTCAAACCAACGTGCTACGCGCTCGTCAATCAAAGCTACTGACCGGTGGCAGTGCTACGCAAAAAGGCTGAACGTCCCTGCATCGAAGCACTTCTCTTTAACAGGCGGATGCAGGACTGGTGCCGGTCGTGGCTATGAGAGAAAGAGCAGCAGGACAAGAATGTCGCACGTCCTGGGAGCGCAGCTTCTTGACGATGGAAATGATCTGATATTCCTGCCGGCGTGCCATGATTGTTGTATCAGCCGTGGCGACAGAAGCAGCACATAGCTGTGAACAAAAGAATACAAGGTCAAGACTGGCAACTGCCGTCGGCGGCCGTCTACTGGCCACGAGAAGCCGCTGCGCCTTGGCTCAAGATGCCGAGTGGCATAGCTTAAGATGCTGAGTGCTGCCTACTGGCTACGCTAAACAAAGTTTTTACTCATCAGTCATACACAATGCTTTGAAGCGGTCTGTGCATACTGTATGTGAAGCGGCACATCTTTGCAAGATTGAGTGAAAGTGAAGGTCGGCTGATTCAGTAGTGGCTGAAGAGCCCGTGGCTGCTATCACCCAACTTTGCAGAGCAATACTTTATTGCCATGCTGTGGCCGGACTCGGAGCTTCACGACCTGGTTTTGTTAAGTGCAAACACCTTATTATTCGGCTCATAGCCACCACTCACAGCCTAACATCTTTGAGCAGTCACACTGCTATCTGCCCAGAGCCAGCAAGACTGATGGTTTTGCAGACAGAGTCGTGCACGAAATCTGTGTAAGTTGTAACTTGGCACTAGAGCAGAATGCAAACCCTTGTTTAGTAGGTACTTGCTTTGCGGCCATGCATGGTTGTTGGTAGGTGAAATCTGTTCAGGAAGTAGATCGTGTGTGTGTCCTTGCGTGGGCAGCATGGTAATAATAATATATAGCACATTTGTACGGTAAGCCATCCGAGAACTCAGTCTCTTTCTAGGCACTTACGATGCTGCAAGAAACAAGGTGTCAAATGGTTAGAGGTAGCATGAACATTGTCTGAAAAATAGCAAGTATGGTTAATACTGTAAAATAGCACTATCGAATGCACATGCAGCACATAGAGTGCCACCATGACAACCGCACAATTACTGGGAGAAGCATATGCGTCTTTCGCTTACTGTAATTTGCTCAAAGTCGGGGAATCGCCAGGATGTCGGTCGAGAGCTCGCCTCCATCGCTGGGAGGGGTATACGAACTGAAGGTGCGATGCTCCAAAGGGTTTGAGTGTTGGTATCTGAGGCGCAGCTAAGCTGATTTGAGTCAGAACAGTCGATTTTTGAGAAGAGGTTGTGGTGCAGCATTTCCCGCCCAGCCACCTTGTTAACTCCGACTTAAACAGACGTTTAGCAGAGAATCGGCCTTTGAAGCTGTGCTGCTGCTGATGATTTCAGATATCAGCTTATGCGGAAGTTTTAGAACCAAGCTGCCAACAGTCATCTCTTGACTCTTGCTCAAGCATGGAGATTGCGCTCATCTCATGGCACTCGGGTTAGGCTTGGTGCTGAGTGGCCCTTGAAGTGCCACCATTGGAATCTAACAAGCTTTTGGCCCTCCTTTCAGCTTTGAAGATCTGTGGATTCCATGCTCAAGTCACATCTGGCAAGCAAATATGTACCTGTGAGCGTACAGTGCAAATAGGAATCTTTTTGCAATGCGTGGTAGCAAGGTACGTCGAACTGGACGACTGGAGTTTCAGCAATTAGCTGCAGTCTCTTGCACGAAACTCCGCCGATGTTTGATGCAGTATTGTCTCAACTGACTACTGCGACCAAAATCTAAAGCTACTCTCCCTAGCCAGCTTTCGATGTAAGCACACCGTTGCAATCTGCATGCCAAGTCTGGTGCCAAATTTACTGAGTTGCAGAAATGCAAGCACTTTCCACCAGCTTGCTCACACATTGATAAGCCACCGAGTTCGCGATAACGTGAATTTGGAGGCAAACCTACTGTACAGGAGCGATTCCTACAAATCTGATCGAGAAGCACCGCTGCTACTTTCAGCCACGTGTGCCTTCTTGAAAATTCCTAAGCAGCTTAGACAAGGATGGCTGACAGCCAAAGCAGCTGTGACTACTCGTACCATCGTAGACTTCTGTAGCTTCAGCCACTTGCAGGCCTTCGCTGAAACATTAAGATGCTTGCAGAAGCTGCAAAACTCATCAGCTTGATCTTATCTATCTTTGAACGTCACAACTGCCACAGCACTGTCTTCTCCTAATCGAACTGACTGCATGGAGCATTATATGCTAGAAATGATCGCCTTCAAGGTTCAGTCACTCACCTTTAGATCCCTCCCTGCCATCTGGCTCCGGCCTACCTGTTAACCGAATGCGTACGAAAAGCCGCTTAGGCTGCAAGAGTGCGCACGTACACAAAACTCTCCTGCGTAACCACCCATGGTCTTTCATGACTCAGTGGATTACAAACGGAGGGTAGTATCCATTACATTACCTGTGTAAGAAACCTTTGTTTAATATGGCTTCTGCATCTCTACGCGGCACGTTAGCTAGAATTCTCTGCCACATATTCTTGTTTAATCCACTGATAGCATCACAGTCACTGTTGGCAATAAGAAGAACAATGATCAATTTGTAAAATGCCCTAAGATAACCGAGTCCCTTTTAGGCATTTCACATGAGCTGGAGAGGAGAAGCATATAGACAGTAGTGATAATGAAGCGTATAGTGCAAATAGTGTATAGCTAGAAACAGAACAGTTAACATGGATGAAGCACATTCTGCAGTATCAGGACTGGTAGCTGCTTGCTTTAAATGTGGTAAAAGCCTAATGTGAGGTCTTGATGTTCATGGTTGCAGAGTGCTAGGTTTAAGGTGCCAAGAGAACTTGAAGATAGTTCTCAAAGAATGGGAGTTGGGAGTCGCAGCTAAAGAGTCAGGTGAAGAGAAGGTTGCTACTTGAGGAAACCCTGAGGAGAGTAAGCATTACTTCAGATATAGAAGTCGAGCCGGGTGGAGAATGGAGCGACCTAAAACTCGACTGAATGGACCTTAAAGTTACATGTGCCACTTACGACGAAACTAGCATCGGAAGCAGCATTGTTACTCGTAATTCGAGTGATATGCGAGAGAAAATGATGCATCGTACTGCCCGATCCGCTTTCGGCATCTGCTTTTTAGTTTAGGCTCAGTCTACACTGAGATGGCTACCTTGCAAGCTCAACGCTGGCCATGGATGACAGCTTTTGGAACCCAAATTTCATGCATATCTTTAGGGTCCTGAGTGCCAGCAGTCGTCACTCGTGTGTGCACCGCCGCTATGGTTAGGGTAAGCGATTACGAAAAGATCCTACTACCAGTAGGGCGCTGGACCATGTCACTTTTCGATGCCCTCGGTGGGTGCTCATGCCTTCTGGCTGCAGGAGGAGGTCACGCTCAGATTGACGCTGCATAATCATCGAGCATCATCATGCACGGGTCACGTCGACAATTTGTACTGGAATTCAGCTACGATTTGAATCAAGATGCCTGCTGCAAGGTGCATCCGAAGGTAGAAAGCATCGGCGGCTGGAGTCAGCTCATCCAGCGTCATCCGATCAGATTGGTACACTGACACACGTCTGCGCGCAAATTGGGATATTGTCTCAGTTCCATAAAATGGTCACATTTACCTTTCTATATGCAATAATAAGTTTCACATGTGGAAGAATACTCTGTAACCCTTTAAAAATATAAAGTATAAAAGAAGACTCTGAACATCTATCATGGCTGCGGTCTAACTAGAAAGTGAAGTGAGCTTGCTTTGTATGAAAACCTCGAAAAAGTCGGTGCCTCCTAATGAGCTGTCCACATAAATGCAGGCATGCTATATCATCGAACTCACTTTTAAATTGTGCATGTAACTGCAGCTTTATTGTGGATGAACCAGTGCGTTGGGCGTTAAGGATTACCTGTCAGGTTTGGTAGAAGCACGCATCTGACCAGGCTCCCTTGAGGTCTTTGACTGTATGAAAGGTGCCCATTGTGATTCTTAGCTTCTTAACAGTGGCAATTTTTGAAGAAATGATAGCAAGTTTAAGGTGCAAAGCCGCCATATGGTACGTCTCGATCCCGACTTACTCAATGATGAAGCCTGGCGAAAATTATTATGTAAACGCGATGTTCTTTCTTTCGAACTGAAACTTAGAAAGAATCGCATAGATAGAAAACTGAAGCTTCACTGCTGCCTGCGACTCGCTTCGCTGCAGTCGCAGCGAGTACTTCTAATTTCACAGAACATTTCCGGAAGCACTGATCATCACTCTCTGCCGTGACGGATGAGACGAGGAGAGAACTCCTCACTTTCTGATTAGGTAGATTGCATTTGATCTAGATAGATAGCATATGATAGCTGACGTTTTAACGATCCTCTCGAGTTTAAGGGCCTTTCATACCGCAGCCGTTCATATAGATAGATATATATATATATATACTATATATATATATATATCGATATATATACATATATATTCACAATGAAAAGCACAGGCTTAGTGCAGCTGAGTATGATAACTTCAGCTTTATTTGCGACACCTCAGAATCAGAGGACACACATCCTTGCAACGAACAACTTGACTCCCTGATGAAGAATCGAGTTTAGAGACGTATTTACGTGACGCATGAAGAGAAGTTACGACAACAATGCGTGCTCAAAACCAGAGTGACTGACACATGAGTACACACAGAATATTGAAATACTGATACCAAAGCACAGGGTAGAGTGAAAGCGTAAAGTTGGCGCTGCACAGTCTGTCAGACATATGACGCTTCGATCCTAGAGCCTTCAGGACTGAGGAAAACGGCTGCTAGATAATACTAAAAATAACTCAGCAACACTATAAGATTGGATATGTAATTCACTTATTCTAAAAGCCACCGACTTTAAAATGGTGAAAATTAGCAGGTACATCTTTTTGCACTTTGCATTGTGGAGCCGCTGACATCAGACTCATCATTTTGAATGAGATTTTAAAACAGTGTATCCCAGAACCAGAAGTCACAGCTGATTCGCTATAGCTCTGACAAATTCGGAGAGTCCGCACAATTTGAAATAAGCATGTAAATTCATACACTTTAAAATCTAGTTCTCATAGTTAAATTGATTAATAACTATAGTTTAAGTGGATGGAACGGTGTCTCAGTCGTTGAGATATATAGTAAAGCTAATCATTTTCAGAGCATAAATTGAAAAGCTCTCAAATTTTTGATTAGCGATATTTGAATGCCATTGAAACATATTGCCGACCATTAGTAGCAAAAGCATGTAATGCAAATGATAGCACAACCCATAACTAAACGAAGAGAAATTAAAAACCTGCATGCACAAAGTCAACAAAGTCTATAGGGTGTCAAGTTTGAATCAAAGTATACATAATGCATCTCAGTCTACCAACAGTTTGCTCTCTCCAAAGCCAGAAAGACGCGCTCCATGCTTTCACTGAGAGGATTTTCAATGGTGAACTCTAAGCTTACACGCACCTCTTTTCGTATGCAGAGGATAGCGTGGGGACTTCAATTTTGAGCTAGAAACAAAGAGAGGTTAAAGCATTAGCTTGAGTCGCGCAGTCAAGCGGTGCGGAGCAAGTGAGTAGCAGCTCAAGCTGGCTTCAAAGTTGTGCCCAGTCAGCGTGAAGCCAGCAGAGAAAGATGTCGTTGCATGAGGATACTCGAAATGACTCTCCTGTAGTCTAAAAACTGCAGAACAAAAGCTCTGCGCCAACGACATGTTAGGTGCTGGAATAAGAGCAGCTAATTTATTTTCCATACAGGACCTTGAGGACGACGTAGTGGCGACACTAGTGTGGTTCAGCTGGAGTGTGGGATTACAGCCACGATAGCCTCGTAAGTCAGAGTAAGAATATTTACGTATCACATAGCCCCGATAGACTGCAACACATCAGCCAAGACAAATAAATCCTCAGACAAAAATTGCCCCGACAAAGTTGATCACTTGAGATAAAAACATAATAACGAAGACCCTAAAGGACTTAATACATACATAGTCAATAAATAAAATTTGGTATACTGTTTTTCAGTAAAGCTATTAAGATTTAACTATGAAAATCTAAATATAACGAAACATAAATATATTTATAACACATTTTGAATCACAATTTAGATTTCTGCGATACAATCTTTCATACAATATTGACCGGTCGATATGGACAGGAAGGATCTTAAACAAATATAGTGGCAAACGGAAAAATAGATACGAAAACAAATGTGCATTATGAGACAATTGTTATGAGTTATTTGTAATTTTTGTAAAAACATATATTTCAACATTTTTCACTTTTTAACATTTTCAATAAAGAATTTTAAAAATTGATTTTCATTATCGTAATGGAATATGATGTTGTGGCTAACGGCAATATACAAATTTGTAAAGATATTCTTTTAATTAGTCGGGAGCATTTCTGTCGGGGCTATTTGTTTGTCGAAGCTGTTTGTCGGGGTGCCTAGTTGCTCTGTAGCCGCTGATCAATCGGAGCCATCTAGGCCCCTTCAGCAAGGATCAAACATATTTCGTTATTTCTTGTGGTCTGTTGACTCACCTAACAGCCATTAACTCTCCTTTTAAGGTAGTTCGAACAAACACACTATAGATAAGCCGTTCTTTTTCAAGACAAGGGTCGCTTTTCCAACGAGATCCCATGTTTCGTTTTTACGAATAGATTACTGATGAGAGCAACATCAAAGCCGAATATTTTTGGGGCAACTCGCAAGTACATTTACAGGAGAGTAGAGAGAAGAGAGAGAGAGAGGAGAGAGAGAGATGCAGAGACAGTTGCGTGAAGCTAATCCTGGTCGTGCTTTAAAACACTCAAAACTTGCAGCGAAACCTTCTGGTAAACGCAGCTACATAGGCGATAAAAGAAGCCAACAAGCACCACGTTTCGAGATTCCACCCCACGCCTTCAGCTACGAACACATATTTATTATATCTCTCCGTGATTTTACATGGGTTTTTGCTAGCCCTGAGTTTCATAGCTAACACACCCTAGCATATAAATGTGCTCACTCACCGTATGGGCGAATACTGACGTTTGCCCCTCCGTTGTTTTTCGTACGATTACAGCATGCCCACTGGGTTTGGAACACAGCATCACTCGCACAGAGACTTATTGCTTACTGCTCCATCACTTCATGACATGCTTAATTCTAAACCCTCAATGCAAGGAAGTTACTCCAACCTAACCGTTGTTTGGTTCAGCAAATAGATAAACAGCCTTTCACAAAGTCGCTTACACTAGCTTCCGGAACTGATTCCCAATCGCGTATTGCTATTTTTAATGATAACCTTGTTCGCTTTTCAGGTTGGTTGAGTACGTGCGGTCAGGCAAGCCAAGCACAGCACCCGTATCAGCAGCAAGGCAGGTGGTGGCAGCAGCAAAGAAAAAAAAAATAAAGGGGCAAGTAGGTAGCACTAAAGATCTGCCGCTGCATTCGTAGCTGCCTCCCCTGTTTAGTTCCTGGCGCTGTAGATCCTGAAGATTCTAGAATGCTGAGTGTGAGCCGATGATGTGCAACGAGAGCACCCATCTGCTAGCTGAAGCTAAGGCGGCTGAAGCATATCATTTAGCTCAGCACTTTCTTTCCCACCATCCCTAAACTTGACGGTTCCCCCAAATGGACTGTGCGGATGGTGAGTTGGGCAGCTACTAACTCTGCAATCGTCTGAGAGTGACCATGTTCCCTGTGTGTTTCCGGCTTGGCGCTAACGCTTTTGCAGTCTCTGCAGGTCGCATGATCTAGCTTTTGTCTATTTCCTCACGAGTGTCACCTCAGTGCAACCGTGTTTACCTTCTCACCAGCTCTATGCCTGCTCTATGCGTTCTATAGGCTTATTCATTATCCTGAAGCACCTACTGCTGCTGTTGTGGCAAGTAGGACTCTCGGCCCAAGTGCAACTAGCTAATTCAAGCCGCTAGGTACGTGGTAGCTGACACATCCAAAGCCGTCAGTAACTGAGTCATCGTCATCAATCGGGTCGCTGGAAACGCAACATGATCATCAGTGCTTGCAATGTGGCGTATTAGCTCAGGTTTTTTGGTCCCATTTCGAGATCTCGTGTTTGCAGAGTTTGTTAGCACACACACGATGACTGTCGATGGCTCACAGCAGTTTTCCACGGTTACTGAGAGAGCCGATGTGTGGACGAGGTGTGCTATGCAGAGATATCTACTAGGAGTCAGATCAGGATTGCTGACCGATGGGCCTGATTTTTTGCACCAAGACATGCGTCATTACTGTACGCACTGTGCATTTAGATATCTCAATATCCACCAACATTGATAACGTATTGGTGCTTGTTGAGATCAAATATCTACGGAGCATGTGAGATGATAACAATACTGCTTAAAGTAAAGGTCGACAGATCTACTGCCTCATTTAATAGTGACGTGACAGAAGAGCAATTAGCGACTGCGACTGCTATTAGCGCATCACATACAACAGGCAATAAGGATTGTCGCCTGCTGAGTAGCACCTCACGACCTGGACTCATACAGTTCGAGCATCTAATCTTTTAGAGACTGAGCAGGGCGCAGTTGCACTAACCATACTCTCTGATCACTGCTGCCGCCGTCTGACAAACCAGCATACGACTCAAGCAAATAGGAGGTCGAGATATTTCGCACGAAGCAGATATCTCGAACGCTCATTTCAGCAACTGCAAATTGCTCACGATCTCTCAACTCTCACTCAATGACTCGATCGTTGTATCATGCGCAGCGTGAACCTTTCTATCGGCGTGCTACCGCCATGTTTTTCTTCACAGTCTGTCAGCTCTACTACGTAAATCACGTAGGGGGATGACTGTTGGCCCAGATAATGGCATTGTAGTCCGATAATAGACTGATGTCTCTGCCACCGTAGGAGAAGGAAAGAATAGAGAGACTGGCTACGCTGAATGGGCAGTAGAAGAGAAGCGCTCGCTTAGCTCAAGCTAAGCCGGAAGGGAAGTGACAGCTCATCTCGCCCACGATAAGGCGGATGTAGGTTCGGGCGCGTCTGACTTGAAGTGGATTGACCTCATGCGGCGGGCAAGCAAGTGGGCTGCCAAGCTGGCGTTAACATGACTGCAGGAGTACACGCGGACGCGGATTTGAAGGTTTTCCAGTACTTCCGAGGGGGAGGAGATACTGAAGAATCACAGGAAAGGTCACTGCCACCGCCAGCCCGGTCTCACTCAGCTGGCGAGTCAGGGCTTCAGGCCGTTTAGGTCGGCAATCCAGCTTTGCTTTCTTTGCCGAGAAGGACACTCAAGTGAGGTTACCATCCTGGCCGCCGCTTGTCCCATTCTGTGGAACCATTCCGACCAGATTAACTCTCTAATGCTCTATTTCACAGCTGCTTCCGCTCACAGGCCTGTAGGACAACTAGCTTTGCGATTGTGTCTCACCGTATTGTACATGCCTGTTAAAGACTCGATCGAAGCTTGAGCTCAATTGAGGCTTCACGATCCGACCGCACGGCTTCTCAAACAGTGCTGTCCGGAACACGAAAATTCCAGCTGACCTGAACTGCATGGTCCTGGAAAGCTGGTCAGATTAGTCAGCCTGGTGCAGCCGCAGTCTCGATCCGTCTGACTCGGTCTATCGATGCATGTATCTCGCCATCTCCGTCTGTAACTCCACAAAGTCATAGCACCATGTGGATGTTACATGCGCAGAGGGCTGTAGCGTAGCGCACTCACAGCCCAGCGGCTTTCGGTGCGCATTTCGTTGGCCCAGCGCAGACTTCGTCTCACGCAACAAAGAGGAAAGTGGAAAGCATAGCAGAGCTCAAGAGAAGCAGTTGAGGCGTGAGGAAGCATGGCTGAAGTAGCGGCTCAGGACCTGCTGAAAGGATGAGCCGCTCTTTACCAGGTAGGAGCCAGCGCCCTAGTCATCCAGCGATCCTGTTGTTACTTCGTAGCTGGACTGCTCTGCACAACACTCACCCAACTCTGCTTCATCAATTTTCCTTATTCACTACTGCAGCAGTCTCCCTCTCTCTCTCCCTCCCTCTCTCTCTCTCTCTCTCTCTCTCTCTCTCTCTCTCTCTCTCTCTCTCTCTCTCTCTCTCTCTCTCTCTCTCTCGACCTCGACGCTGTAGGATAGGTCCAGAGTTGTCTGACGATACAAGCTCTAGCCCGAGGCTGTGTAGGCTGTGCTTTTGATGAGGTCTTTCAGCGTCAGGCGACATCTAGCTCAGCCTACTGTGGCTTCGGCTACCCATTTCTCCGGAGTCTGTTAGTCCAAGCAAGCAAGGCTGCTTTGGGGCGCTGATACTATCCCGATGGTCTTGGAAGCACTATCTTTCAGACACCTGCTCTTTTTCGAATGCGTACTTGTCGGGAACAAAGCTCGTAGGACTCAACTGAGAGACATAGCTTGAAAGTCGCTAGATGATATGCTAGCCGCATTTGGTCGAGAGCTTACTTTTTGCTGCATTTGCTCAGCTGGGCACCTCGTTTGCTGGGCTGCGACGAAAAACTCCGCCACTCGCCAGTACATTTGAGAAAGCTATTGGTCAGAGATACCCAAAGAGGGAAAACAGCTCTACCGCCGTGGATGTTTGAGGCTGCAGTACTCGTCAGCAGGTTATACGCAAGGTGACCCTGCGCGACGCAGAGGCCAACTCTCGAGGACGGCAATCTGCCGGAAAAGACATTTTCCTTGGTGAGTTACTCTCTACACTCTGATGCTGCACGTGCAAGTGAATCTACGAGCAAGCGAAGACTGTCCGGCCTCAGAGCTGCAGGGCGGGCGGCTCCCAGCCGATTCTGCTCGCCGCCGCTGCTGTCAAGGCCGATCGCTAAACTCAGGGGACTCGGCGGCAGAGATTAGAGCTCTGTGGGCATAGACTTTCGCCAGGCGCTGACACCCAGATGGCGCCACGGCGCTGCTCTGCTGTGACAAGCGCTTAGAAGCACGAGAGCACCGACGGTGGCATGCCATCTCAATGGCCGATCGCGACTGCTTTGCCGACGCAACCTAAAGCTGCAGGGTCCCCATAGCCTTCATGCCAGAACCACGCACGGCTTTTGCGGCCGGCCGACAGATAATGGTCATGATTCTTACGCCAAACCACAACCTCACTTCTTCCTGGCTGCCGACCAGAGCTCATCCTTTTCTGGCGGTCCTGAGCAAGACTACTTCCATGCTTCTCACTACTCTCAACCGCTCTCTTGACTCACACCTACTATGCTTCCCACTTTCTCTTTTGTTGCACGTGAGGACGAGCTCAAAGCTGGCTACCGAATGTGCGTAATTGTGCCGCCGAGGCTGTGGGGGTATACAAAACTCTCTGCAAAACCCACATAGTCTTTATGGGTTGTGGGTTACAGACGGAGATACATACATACATACATATATGCTACGAGGCGTGACCGTCCGCATTCCTAGATTAGCCCATTATCGTCAACAATTCTAGTCGCCGAAAAGACCACAAAGTTAACTAGCTCGCTAGCTACTACAATAATGTTCTTAATGAGTTCGACGAGATCGTAAATGCAAACGCTCGCCAATCAAAATTAATTAAAATTCGGCATTGTTATCGCAAAATTTTACATGGCTCCAGCCTCCGCTAGTACCCGGGTCAGCTTTGAGGACGTCACCGAAATCTATCACGACTAATGAGGCAACGCCTAACACCCTGAGTAAAAGCGCTACTATCAGGTGGCCCTGGGGGGACTTCCCGTAATGTCAAAAGTTCATTTGTATGCACTATATACGTTGTATCTATTAAAACCAATTGCTTATCAGCAGGCAGAAATGCATGCAGAACTGACTAGGTGATCTTTTATGAGTTTAAGACAAAGACACGCAAGACGTAAGTACCCGCCTGACGAAATGCGTCTATTTTCAAGGCGTAATGTAGAGCTGCTTGCTTTGTAACGACCGAGGTCATGGGTTCGAATTCTGTGGGCGGCGATCCTTTCGCTGAACTGCAAGCGGTGGCGATAGTCATTATATTTCTTCTGCCGTTGCCGAAAATGAGGCTGTTATAGATAGCTGTAGTTTCTTTTAAAGCTGGGGACGACACTCCTCGGTGCAGACGCAGCAACAGGATTTGCCCTCGTCGGCTTGGTGTTGGTGGGGTGCACTCACAAACAGAACTGAACCTTCGGTGGTGAAATAAAATATTTGCTCTTTGATCGCTGGCTGTTGCGCGTCCTATCAGCGGCCAGTACCCCAAGCCAACGCAGTAGTTGTTCATTTGCATGTACAAAGTGGAAGCGGACAAGCTAATATAGAGTAAGTGAATGCGCCAAACAGAAAGGAGGCGAGTAGAGTGATCATGACCGGTCGTTTTTCACAGTTCGCCATTCCACCTGCCGCAACTTTTCGCAAACTGATCGCGGGAGAGCTAATGACTTTACAGCAAACAAACGTTTGGCCGTCAGATGGTTCCGCGCGCTCGATGTTAGGTGCTTCTATTTTTAACGGCAGACGCGGCGGCTGCAAACAGCCGCGACCGCGCCACCTTGAGACGCTGCTCTGCTCGCCGGAGCCGCGGCAAACCGACATATTTTTAAGGTGCTGGATGCTATCGCATGACGCCGAATCTGCGCTCAGCAGAAATGGAATCGTCAGTAAGTTAGGGCAGGTGGCGCCCGCCTGGAGTCTTGGGCCAGTGGTTAAGGTGAGTCGCCTCGATCGGCGTCTGGCCGAGGTCATGGCCTGCACTCCGTGGCACATGTGATGCGCCTGAATAGTAAGAATAATAACACATCTTGATAAAGCGCCCTCAGAGACCAATCTCTTTGGCGCTTACATTTGCTGCAAAAGAAACGCGATCGAATGATTAGTGGTAGCATTTTCACAAATTGAACAAGAATAGCACACAGTTAGTAACATGCATAAGGTCAGTATGAATAGATTGAGCTTTCTTATGGCGCCATACGGAGTTAGGTAGGCGTACATCAGCACTGAACTTTAACGTCCGGTTGTATAAATCGCATGGCGGCAGGCCGTGTCTTCGCCGCCGAGAAGGTAAGGTGGCTAATGAAATGGAAGCAATAGCAAAGCGGTAGCTGCCAGCAGATTACGGTGATAGCCTGTCGTCGCACACTTAGAGCCGTTAACCTCGGCCAGATCGTATCGACGTCGGACTAACGCCGCAAAGCAGCTGGGCTGGCGAGAATGCGGCGTGAGCCTCTCGCGGTCCCGAGTGAAAGCCGCCGCCGGTCACAGCGCCGAGCGGTCCGCCCGCCCATCGACTTGATCATGGCCGTGGTGAACTGCAGACGGGCAGCCATTGCGATCTCGAACTTCCGGATCGTGGTGGGCGAATCGGCCCGCCCGCCGAGCTGACGCGCGCCTCGCGAGGCGGCTTGCCAACACCTATCGTCGCGCCACCGCCGCAGCAGCGTTTACCGGAGCGCGACGCCGCAGGGTGCGCGACCGTGCTGCCGAAGCGCCGAAGCGCCAGCGGCTGCACTGATTTCCGCCCACCGGTCCCGCGTCAGGCGGGTTTCCCAGGCTCAGGCTTAGCTCGCTTGGCATCCCGCTGCGGTCAGGCCGTGCGGACCGTGCGATTTGCGCGCGTCGCACCCCGCGGAGGAATACTCCTGACCGGCGGGCCGTCGCTTCGCAAACGTCCTGCGCCGCACCGAGCCGCGGAGACCTTACCGATACCGCCAGCTGCCGCCGGCGGATCCCTGGGCGCCGTTCAGGCGCGCCGTCAGCATCGCGTAGCGCGTGCAGTCGCGGCCCAGAATGGTGCAACGCGCCCACGGCCCAAACGGGGTGCGAGTCGAAGGAAGTGGAAGGCAATTCCAGCTGTTGCAAAATACAAGCGGCAGATAGGCTTCGTACCGCAGCTCTAGTGAGCGAGTCTGTCGCGTCAGACATCTTACTTTGCATTCAACCGGTGCTACGCCGGACGGTTTGGCGATTGCCGCTAGGGATCGGAAGCCGAATGATTTGCTGCCGCCGATATTTGATCGTTGCGCTCGCCAGGCGATGCGGTGTCCGCATAATTTAATAATAGTTTCTGTTCAGGGAACACAAAGTCAAAGAACCATGTGGGTGTTACGCAGGAGAGTTTTGTATAGCGCACCAGCCTAAGTGGCTTTCACTGACACTGGTAGCCAAAAGACTTCGTCATGCAATGTGATAGTGGAAGCATAAGAGAGTTAGGAGAGCAGTTGAGGTAGTGAGGAAGGGCATGAAGTAGCACCAGGACCGCTTGAAAGATGATGATAAGCGTTTATAGTAGGAGAGTAGTTGTCGTTGCGTAAGAATTTGGAAAGCGAGTTCATTGTGTCTATGACCTGCAGAGCTCAAGCTTCTTGTCGCTGGGCCTTTTAAGCGGGAGGAATGGGACAGCTAATTTACATAACCACAGGATCTGAGGGCGCGTTGTGCTTGAAACTGATGCAGCAGTTCAGTTAGGTATGAAGGAGCCAGCCTTGGCGGGCCTGTGGCCTAGCAAGAACTTTGCTCTGTATCCATTGATCAACCGGCAAATCATCCTAGCTCTTTAAAGAATACGTATGCTCAATCTTTCTGACTGACACTATCTTACTTTGTTATAAAGTTCTGTAGTAGGTATATGCCAATAGCTTTTGTCAGCCCAGCCAAAAGGAATTATATGACTGCCGGAGACAGAAATTAAAGAGCTGTTAAATATTTTGTATGCCGGGAGACAGCTCCTAATCTTGGATAGGATCGGATGTGATGGCTAGCTGTAGAGGCAGTCGTCTGAATGGCTTTTGAAATTGAGGCAGCTGTTGAAAACGAAACTAAACTGAGCACGTGGTGATGGTCGCAATAATAGTATCACCTATTAGAACAGCAAAGCCTTTAATCCAGCCACACGCTTAAGGTGTCCTATGAGCAGCAGTTCGGTTTTACGCTTAATTTCAGGCAGTTTTCCATCCAGGATCGAATACTGGCAAGCGCGTATTCAAGCCAGTTGCCGATGCAGATTCGACGGTTTGAAATGACAAATACAACTGAGTATCGCCAGCATAGAGTGATCTCCTGTTCCATGGGGCCTCGATGCACTTTTGTCAGAGGTTGTGTATAAATGGAGCAGCATCTGCGACCTGAGTACGTACCCTCGAGGGACTCAAGGCAGGGTGACTTCTCTCGTAGTGCGTGAAGACCTGACCCCACGACGACGCGGATTGAACAACGATCAGGACAAGAGCGACTTTAAACACGCCAGGCTTCGTCTGCCAGACCGATCGTCGTTCTCAATCGTCCGCACAAGCACCTCGTGGATCAAGGTGTCGAAAGCGGCAAGCAGACAGATCTAGCAGACCTAGGGCAGTGACATTCCGCCGTTGCCGAAGCCACGTAGAAATGTCACGGTGCTTAACAACGGAGGAGAGACAGTGTCAGTGGAGTGCTGCCTCATTGAAACCCTGATCGAAATGTTTCGACGATCCCTATTTTCTAAACATGTTCAACCAGATGCTTAGCAACATCAAGAATCTTTGATAAGAAGGAAGACGGCCAAACTGGGCGATAGTTGCTAAGGACCTCTGTGTCGAATCCATGCTTTTGACGAATGGGTCTAACGATTGCCGATTTGAAGGACTTGGGGACGACCCATTTTCCAAAGAAGCATTAAAAATCTTGTTAGGGCTATGTTGGTCTGCAGTGTTAACTCACAGGATGAGGGTATAGGTCTTTGGAGACGGAGCTCTTTTTGAGCCTGTTAGGGTAGCACTGCATGCAGAACCTTGAGAACCTGTGTTAGAAGGTCGTTGAGGAACGGCGATTGCTTTGAGTGGAGGGGGTTATGGAGGTACGAATGTGCACAATTTTTTCAGTTAGAAGGCTGGAAACTTTTCGGTGAGCCTCTTTAAGAATTGGGGAGTCGGACTCACAGCATTTAAAAAGAAACAGTTTACTATCTTATAAACCTGTTCGTGTCCTGATTGGCAGGAATCTTCAGCTTCCAAATGAAAAAGAAGCCCTGGTTTTTTAAGCTTTGAGGTGCAAACTCGAAGAACGTCTTAAATTTGACTAGGATCTGCACGACAATGATTTCTTGAAACAACGTCTGGTCATGACCGTAGCGTATCTTTAGGAGCTCGTTTTTTAAATAGTGCGGAATTCCATGACTTTGAGTATGATGAAAGCGAATGATGCTTGTCAAGAACAACCGTGAGTGTTATGTTCATCGCAGTAAAGTGAGGGGGTATCGAGGCTGCCTGTCGAGTCTGAATGCAGATCAAAGAAGACCTGCATCACGTAAACAGATTTCAAAAACTTGTCCAATGCTTTGTAAGTTACGTCGTTTGACAAATTCGGCATTTGCCCTGTACGTGTGCGAGGGAGCGAATTGCAGAACGAGCCGATCGAATGATTTGAGAGGGTTAGTGGCACACCACAAGGTCGGGGGAAGATTGCGTTTGGTAATCCGAGATCTAGAATGTGGCCACTGATGGGTGCTATGATGAACGTGTTGGGCCAAACAAAATTCTCCAGACAGTCAAGAAATGAGGGAGTTGGCTTGTTGCTAGGGTTGTGAATATTGAAGTCTCTGCAATCAGAATGTCTGTCACACAGGCAAATTTTTTTAGGAGAATCTTTTGAGGTTAACAGGTTAGCCAGGAGGCTGTGTTATGAGAGAGAGAGAGAGAGAGAGAGCGAGAGAGAGAGAGAGAGAGAGAGAGAGAGAGAGAGAGAGGGAGCGAGCGAGAGAGAGAGAGAGAGAGAGAGAGGAGGAGAGAAATGAGCGGGAGCGAGGAGCGGAGGAGAGGAGAGGGGGAGACATGCCCATTGAAGCTCTTGAAGAGGTCGATCATAACCGACAGCGGGGTCACGCGGGTTTTATCTGGTGGTCATTCAGTAGCTTGGCCTGATGTGTGAATAACAGCTGATCTGCCCTAGGAGGATCCATTCTCAGAACCTGCAGTTGTGAGCGGGTCCGGTTCGGCTGCGAACGCGACTACACGGCCGGCGCACACAGGAGGTGCCGTCTATTTCCGAGCCAGCAACTGGCGACGAGTCGCATGAGAAGCGAGGTTTTGCTGGGACGATCTGAGTCACTTCACGTTTGGTGGTGCGCCCAGTTTCCGGAGCGGCTCAGCGCGGTCTGGTGCCGATGTTGGCAAAGGGCTGTTGCAGTGGAGCGCGGAGAGGTGGAGCTGAGAGTGTCTCGCTGAGCGATTGCTGGGCCGCCGCATCGCTGGTGATTGCGTTGTTCTACTTGGTGTGCGAAGAACGCGATCCGCCTGCCAAGTCGAGATGGCGTCAGGCCATGTCCGAGGCTTTTTGTCATTGTCATGAGCGGGGGTTCGGTATCAGTTTTGTGAGTAGAGAAATGGAGTGAGTGGAGGGAGAGGGAGGGAGAGAGAGAGAGAGGGAGGGAGAGAGAGAGAGAGAGAGAGAGAGAGAGAGAGAGAGAGAGAGAGAGAGAGAGAGAGAGAGAAAGTGAGAGAGAGAGAGAGAGAGAGAGAGAGAGGGAGAGAGAGAGGAGAGAAAGAGAGAGAGAGGAGAGAGAGAGAGAGAGAGAGAGAGAGAGTGGAGAGAGAAAGAGAGATATATAAAAAACATATATATATATGTCCATATATATATATATATAATAAGTTATTATTATTATATATATATATATATATATATATATATGTTATATATATATATATATATATATATATATATTTTATATATATATATATATTTTATATATATATATATATATATATATATATATATAGTATATAGATTACAGAAGACAGATATATTTATATATATATATATATATATATATATATATATATATATATATATATATATATATAGAGCAACCCGAGCCCGCGAAAGAGCAGATTTCTTTAGCTTTCTTACCGGCAGAGCGCCTGAAAGCCGAACCTCGCCTGCAGCTGTTTGTTGGAGCACTGCCAGTCAGCGTGCGCTGGCGTAGCAGCGGCTCGCATGTCATGGACATATTAGCTTAGCGGCGGAAGAACTGCCAATGCCGGTCTGATTTGAAAGTTGAAGATCAGGTTTCAAAGCCGGCGTTGAGTTCAGACGGAACACTTCAAATGTCGCCCGTCAGAGGCGCGTCGAGTTTCAATAAACGCTGGTCGCGGGTTTCGCCTTGTCCTGAGAGTAAGCGAGTTGTTCGCTCGCGCCTGGCAGCCGCTGCTTGTCTGACCCGGCTAGTTATAGTAACGCCTTATATGGTGGTAGCGAGGCCTCGTGGGGGTTGCCGTATTTTTCGTGTGACAGGCCGTTGCCGTCCACCTCGACCTTAGCCACTGGCAGTCTAAATCGCCGGCGTGTAATGTAGTTGAACCACTGATTTATCGCAGCGTTGTTGCTACAGCGTGGCTTTAACACATCCTTCAGCGTTTTGGTGAACGCCATTTTTCACACGCCTCATGAACTGAGGTCGACTTGTTGAATGCATTATTGTAGCCGACGAGAGGCTCAAAACTTTGCTCAGCGCTTGCAAACGCCAACCCTCTCACCAGCAGGCGGCTGTCCGTGCATGGCCGCAGGCAAAGAAGGGCCCTGCGTTCATCCGGTGGTATCCTCGCACAGTGGCGCTTTGTTAAAATGGGTCGCTCCCAGTCTCAACATAATTAAAGGTGCTCAGCGGATGTCTGCGTTGGTTACCGTTGCTCAGCGGCGTATTCAGCGTTCGGCGTCCACGAGATTCCGATCCTACCTACCTTGGGGGATGCCGACCGGAAAGCGCGACGTTTCTAAGCACCGTACCCGTGGCAGTTTGTTGCCTCGCGCGGCCACGCGAAGCGTCCACCGAGAGGCCTTTTCACGATTTCGCCTTCGGGAGCAACGCAGGCTACGAAGTCGAGCGTGAGCGTGGCAGCGAATGAGCCGCGATCCCGGTGCGGTCCTGGCAGCCCGGCGGCGGCGCAGGGAACTTCGGTACGCGGCTCGCCGATAGGCAGATTTGCCGGCGGGCGGAAGACGAGCCGCAGGAATACGAGCGTCCGCAATGCCGTTCAATCGGCGCGCGGTTCGGCGACGACAGAGTAGAGCTGAGGAGCTGAGCCGCGAGGCCTGGCTCTTTGGAAGCCTCGGCCTTTCGGAGCTGACGCGAAGAAGCGCGAGCCGCCGGCGACCGCGTGGGTGGGCCGTTCCGAGCCGTGGCTAGCGCGGCGAACTGCAGGCCTGAACGCCTGTGCCGCCGCGTGGTCCGGGCGCGAGCCGCGAGTAAAAGGAGCGCCACGAGGCGGCTGGCTGCCCAGGTGGCCCAGCGGAGCGCGCGCGCGGCGCCTGGAGGCTACGGTCGGCGACGCACACGCCGCGCAAGGTGGTATTGGCGACGCCACCGCAACGCCCCTCCAGTGTGGACGTCAAACTGGCCAAAGGTATTGCTGCTGCGCCAGTTTTTGTCGACGTCATTCGCCCGCCAGCCAACCGTTTCACGCGCACCCGTGAGTGCTGCGCGACCGGACGTACAAAAGCGCTCGGCGTTGGACATTACGACTCGTCGCTTCCTCCGCAGACGTCCTTCTCTCTCGAGACCTGTTTCATTATGGCCGACGTGCTGACTAGCAGACGGTCCACGTGGTGGAGAAGCCAGCGATCGACAGCGCCATCACCCCGACCGTTGCCACGTGAGTGGCGTAAGCGGCGCTGCGCAGCCGCTCGCCTGCTCGTCGGTCTGCGGTCAGTGTTCACGCCGGTCGGGTCAGCCGCAGCCTCCGGTAGGCGGGAGCGGATCTCGTCGCGCTGTACGTGGCAGGCGTCACGAATGCGGTGTGGTCTTAAGCGACGGGCACTTCGTCCGAGGTGGCGCGGAGCGCGCGGTTGGGCGTGGGGTAGGGCGCTCGCGCGAGGCCGCGAGCCGGTCGTCGCCGCCTCGGATTGCAAAGCTGGCCTTAAAGTCACTCAGGTTTCAGGCAGCGAATCAACCAGCAGGCGGTTGCTGTCGTGGTCGTGCCGCCGTGTCGCGTCACGTCGAGAGTCGTGGAGCGGTATTAATACTAATGATGCATCTTGATAAAGCGCTCCCAGAGAACTTAATCTCGCTTTTTTACATTTGCTGTGCGAAAGTCACTGAATGGCAGCAAAACATGCTTGAAAACAAATAAATAGAATAATATGGTGTTAGGGCATTACGCAACAGGCCTATATGCAAATGTGGTGTATGCATTTATAGATTTTGTCTGTAACTCCGTAAAGTCATAAAGACCATGTTACATGCAGGGAGTTTTTAGCAGGCACCATTGCGCTTTAAGCGGCTTTCGGTACGCATTCGTAAAATAACAGACTTACGCAACAAAGAGAAAGCGGAAGCATAGCAGAGTCAGAGAGCAGTTGGAGGTAGTGAGTAGTATTAGTAGAAATAGCAGCCCAGGACCGCCAGAAAGATTTATAGCCTGCGTAGGAGAGTAGTTGTCTGCGTGGTGGCAGCATGCATAGTGTCAGCACGCATAAGCACATCAAGGACGAACTATAGGAACCCACTAAATGCTGTCCTAAATAGTGTTTTTAAGTCTTTTGGGTCAAGTCAGGGGACGTTCTGACGCAGGTCGGGAGGGAGCTCCAGGCTTGGGAAAGCGATATAATCCAGCTGCACGGTCTCCAAAGGATTTAAGGCTGAAGAGAGGTATTTGTGGACTGTTGTTCCGGAAGCGGGTAAAGATGTTGGCCTGATGGGGTAGTATATCTGAATTGACGTGAGCTAGCTATGATTTCATCGCACTCGATACGCATTAGGCGCGCGTGGATAGATGCAAGCGTAAGCGAAGTCGACATCCTAGTTAGCGCCAAATGTAAATTTGTCTTGTACGTGCGACGCGAAGCTGTAAAGCCCTCGTGCCACCCACGATTCGGTGCCAGGAACCAACTTCCTGTCAGTGAAAGTTCTTAGACAAGTAAGAGTAGTTATTAAATTGTCCTGCACCCTTTATGAACTGCCGTGGTAGCGCAGCAGGCAGCGCGTGAGTCTCATAATCTCAAGGTCGAGTTCGATCAGGGCAATAGTTTTTGCGTCCTCATTCCACCGCGTTCGACGCAACGACTACTTAGGAGTGTCGTATGGTACAGCGTTCAGGTGTAGCCGCCTCGACACTGAGAATCGGGTCAGGGCCTCAATCTGGGTTTGTGAAATCTGGTCCGTCTGCCGGACGCCGACAGCCAGCCTGCTAACATTCTGTGTGTCAACTGAAATTAGCAGAGCCACGGAAATAGCTTCATACGACGGCTGTTAGTGGCGCCCAGGAAAGAAACTGGTGTTGGTTACAGTAGTTTGCAAACTTCAGTCATTCGACGCGATGGGGGGTGTATCGAACAAAAGCAACAGTCTGCAGTTATGAGGCGGTTTGTACCAGAATTAAGCCTCTGCTTGCTTGCTTGGCTACTGGTCATGCGTTCTGCTTTTCTGCACAGCCTCTGTGCGCGTGCAATTCGACAAGCGACTGTCGTCCAGGGCAGGCGATTCTTATCAGACAGCCGTCCAGAGCGAGGCCAGAAGGATTGGCAGTTGGCTAACAGACCAAAGTCTGACTGTTATTCCTTCAGGCTGCTCTAGTCTTCCACTCGGGGATGTTGCTATATGCTCTTTCTGCTTGATTTCGCGGAGTAGCTGCACAGTGTGTTTAATCGAGGAACTTAAAAACGCAATTGGCGTACACTAAGAGTGACTAGGCAGTTGCCGCGGCATTCGAATAAATATAATGAAATAAATAAGAAAGGAATGTTTCATTGTGCGCTCACTTTGAACCGCAAACACTTATGCACATTTCAATTCCGGGGCGCGTGCTGTTAAGCTCAGGATCTGCGTTTGGGCTCACGAAAGCCACACCTGGCGGATGCCTGCAAGTGAAAGTAGAAAGGGAGCTTCAAGATGTTTAACTTCCGGCAGTTCTATCGGGGATGCCCCCAAACATTGTTTCGTGGTAGTTAGCATTTTTATATCGCTGCTCGCTGTTTCGCTTTCGAATTGAATACCACCAGAAACGTCAAACCTCATCGTTGACATTCAGGGACGAAGTCGTTTTCACCTTAGGACAGCGGGATGATCCGGTTGAGGTACTCCTGGTTGTTGTGTGTCGAGGCAGGGTCAGTTTATAGCCATGAAGGAGAAGGTCAGAGAAAAGAAGCCTAGTAATGCTATTGGGGGAGCAGCTGGTGGAAGCAATGGTGGCAAATGAGTGCTCTGTGGAAGATGAATGAGTGGAAAAGTAGACTACTTACTGTAGACTGGGAGAAATAGAGACAGAGACAGAGACAGAGAGAGATAGAGATAGAGATAGAGACAGAGACAGAGACAGAGACAGAGACAGAGACAGAGACAGAGACAGAGACAGAGACAGAGACAGAGACAGAGACAGAGACAGAGACAGAGACAGAGAATAGGAGACAGAGAGACAGAGAGAGACAGAGACAGAGACAGAGAAAAAGACAGAGACGGAGAAAGAGAGGCGGGGTGGGCAGGCAGGCAGACAGACAGGTAGGCAGACAAGTGGGGACAGGTAGCAGGCAGGCAGTGGGGCAGACAGACAGACAGACAGGGCAGACAGTGGACAGACAGACAGATAAGATAGAGATAGAGACAGACAGACAGACAGACAGACAGACAGATGCAGACAGACAGACAGGATGACAGACAGATAGGCAGACAGACAGGCAGGCAGACATCTTTGTGGCTGGATCGGGCACGTATTGAAGGTAGTGCTCTGGCGTTGTCAGCTCGATTTCTGCGAAGGGCAGATTGTCCCCGAACTTTGCGTAATTATTGTGTTGATTGCAGCCATGCAGCCCATTTATTTGTGGGGTTGGAAATGTAGATTACAGCGAGTCTCCAAACTCGCGGGTTCTGTTTCGCTTTCAGTTTTCTCTTTCCTCGCAACTGCGACGCCTGCTCGCGTGGATTTGCTCACGTGCTTGCGACCAGCGCGATGCCGTTTCCGGTCGTGTCGGGACGATTCGCGTTTCTCCTCCTTACTATTCAATGAGCTCATTATGCTCTGTGGTCGAATTCTATGGCCTGTTCTTATATAAGCGCGGCGACTGCTTATTAGAATATTTCGTATTTCGGGATGTACGTGCTGGAACCGACGTGGTCGACGGTAAAAGTACAAGGTTACAGATCGTACGCGGCGACATTATAGCGATGAGTGTGAGTGCTAGCCAGCTGCCTGGTGCCACTTTTTATCGCCGTCGATCGTTTGCTCGGCGGCGAAGTAATGCGTTTACCAGGCGCTTAGCGACTTGCTGTTCTCAATGCGTTAGCGAACCGGAGTAGGCAGCTTTGAGCCATGCGTCATGTTTTGCCTTGTGTGAATGAATGCAAACAAGCTCAGTCAGTATGGGGTTAGAGGGAAAAGCATACTGGTGGTTGAATGTCCGGTCCTAAAGCATGTGCAGGCTCCTAAAGTTTGATATGTAGTTTGACGCTTCTAAGAGTGAAAGAGTGTCTCTCCGAGCGGCGGGAGGAAAAGAGTAGCTTCCGAGCTAAAGCTGAATAGTAGTGGCAGCTCATTTTTGACGGGGCACATCAAAATTATCTCGATTCGTGGGTGAAGTTGAGCAACAGCAAGTGATCGAGTGCTGGGGCCAGCAAGAGCGTGGTGGTTTGAAAATCGAATGCAGAGCAGTTGAAGGTGTTCGCCTCATGAGATTGAAAATGAGCCCACAGCCAGATTTCGTCATTTTAATTGAGATCTTCGTTCTTCCACTATTTCGTCATCCAATAAAGTCTAATTTAATGGAAAAAATTTATTATATGTCAAGAATGAATTAATGTGTTCTTATTAATTCATAGATAACATTCAAATTGAAATAGTTATTGTATTTCTAAGTAGTAGAATTATTGGTTAGAATTGCCATCAAATCGAAGACCGTGGCAGGCTGCTTGACAGGCGCGGAACCAAGATATGTAAGAGTGATCGAGGTCGCAATTTACTTAAAAATAGCTGGTTCTGAATCGCAGCATGGATTGACACGCACTCGGTGGCTGCAAGAATGTCGATTTGGAAGTAGGAAACAATGTCATCAACATGGGTCGGGGACATATGTATACAAGGGTGTTCCAGGTCGCTACCACTCTCAGGGGTGGCCCTTGCCCAGCCCTGGCCCGTAACTAAGATTGCCACATGCCGGTCCAGGCAATTCCACGTATCCGACTGCGTGGGAATCTCCTAGCTAGCGTCCGGATTAGTTATTCATTGAATGGCACTTGGCATGTGGCAGGCAGGCGAAGCGAGTTCTCTTGGAAGGGATGCACGTTTGCATGCAAACAGCTTGCAATCCTGCCAATGGTAGCACAAACCTAGTAGGCATTAGGCAATGATGATGAAAGCGGGAAGTGAGAGAGAATGAGGAGAAATGAGGATGGGGAGGGCCGGGGCTTGCGGATCATCGGCATGCGGCATGCCAGCAGTCGGTCGGTGGCCGCGCGCACATGCCGATTTCGATGCTCGAATGGAGTCCTGCAATGTTCTGCCATTTTGCAGAAGAAACTCGTGGAAGCGTTTTCCTATCGAAGCCGGGCAAATTAGAAAGAGCGCGTACTACCCATCCTGAAAGGTGTCCAAGTTGGCATTCAGCATAATTTTTTCTGCGCGTTTCGCGACTGCGTCAGCGACAGATGCGTGAGATCGGCTGCAGCCACCTGCATGTGGCCGTGTTGGTAAGCCGACTTTTCAGAGAGGACTGCATGTTAATTGAATCGTACATATTGATAGATACAAAGATGGTCTTACAAGTTCCGAAGACTGCTGCAGAAGCTTACTGAAGTAATGACCTTACTTAAACTGTTGAAGCCTTGAGGAGAAAGTTCGAGCATTCCCAGGATTTCTGTGTTTATTTTTTGAGCCCAAGGCTAACGAGACAAAGATATTTGGAATGTCGATCTGTAAGGAAAGTACTGTAACTTGGGAAGCGGTACGCAGTACTGGATTGTTTCAGAACTGGAGTGTTATTGGTATCTAAGGTAGTACAATTTTTATGCTTTCAAGAAGTTTTCGAGAATATGTGCACATTATTACCGCGAAGTGTCTTAAGCAGACGGTAGGCAGTAGATAGGGTCGTTAATTGTTGGCTGTCAGCTTAGTAGACCGCATCTTCAGAGAATTTGGAAGTCAGGTGTTCGAATCCTGCAACAGTATTGAATTTTGTCTGGCCGATGAGGCAACCGCTAAGGCTTTCTGCAGTCAGATATTCTGTAAAGTGACGCTGTTGAATCAGCCGACTTTGCTTTATTCACTAGGGCGTCTCTCCTCAGTCCAAGCGTAGCTCGTGGAGGAGCATAGGGCGGGCACTTGCTGTAGCTCGAGGCTCCCGAGATCCTGACTTATCTGTATAAGTAATGCCATGGTTCTACCAGATTTGCACCAGACTTCCTTCCAGTAAGAAATGCTTGCAACCGCTGTAGACCAGGAACCAAGAAGCCCAGAAACCTTTCGATGAAATCGTCATAGCAGAACCAATGCAAGCCTGGTAAGTTCATGAAACTTAAGTTCAACTCTGGGCAGAAAAGCCCTCTGTTACGTACAAGTGCTGAAACGGACACGCGTTTATGGCAGGGCTGTGGAAGCCTATTGACGCGAGACTGCTTGAATCATACGGGCTTGGCTGATTTTTCCTGTGCCTTCTCAAGTACACAACTAAGTATTGCTTGCTCTCGCCCTCTCTTAGTTTCCCTCGCTTGTCTGGTCTCTCTCTCTCTCTCTCTCTCTCTCTCTATATATATATATCGAGCGAGGCATATGTGAAGCGCCTGAATGAGATTAAGTTCTCTTGGGGCGCTATATAAATTAATTAAATATATATATATATATTTTCTATCTATCTAGACACGTAGATCGTGTACACAAGATTGTAGACCATACACAAGAACAATGGTAACCTTTCTGACATATTTTCTACCGTAGAATCATCTCAGAAAGAAATGGTAATTACAGCTCCGGTACCCAGTCTGACATGCCAGAGCCTGCCGCCACTCACTAAAGCAGGCGAGTAGTAAAGAAGAGATCAGGCTTCAACGCGGAGACCCTACTACGAAGTGGTCGAAAAGCAGAACGTCGGTGAGTGTTTCGCTTCCTCAAGTATCAAGCCGAGTCGAATGTTGCCAAGGAGGGGTAACGATGGCGATGATGAGTTCAGAAGTGGACGCTCATTCGTTAGATAACGAAATGAAGTGAGGGACGTTCATCGACTGAGATAACCCGCTATCAAGGGCGACAAAGTGCACTGCTGCTCAGCGCCATCTGTGATTCACTCTGAGCTGTTTTAAAAAGAGCATGACCCGGTCATCAATGTATTTCGGCTCGAACAGAGCGCTCCGACTTGGATTCAATGACCAGCCACGAAGCCAAGCTGTCGTTGGCTGGAAAGCTCACTGCAAGGGATAAAAGCTATAATCAAGCTTTCATCTATCGGTTGTATAATAAATGCCCATGAGAAAGGCTTCCATAATCGGGTCTTACGTCGCCCGACGGTAAGCTGTCAAAGCTCTTACGACCAGGTCGAGAGGTTTCGATGTCGTGCAGCGGTCGCGTTGTCCCACTGCAAGTGCTGGTGACAGCCGGTAAGGCTCTCTGACTGCTAGCATAAACTGCTGATGAATCAGCAAACCTAGCTGGATCGAGTCAGGTGGGTCAGGTGCTCGCCAGACCAAAGGTCTGGCCGAAGATCGTGGGCTTCGAGCCCCGAGGCATCATGGCTGAAGCGCCTACGGACTAGAGATTAAGTTCTCTTGGGGCGCTAAACAAATAAAGTCATCTGTTTTGAATCTGCATGTCAAGTAGCAATTGATATAATTTGTTTAGATTGAATTATTCTGCTCGTAGACCTGAGAATTAAACGCAAATTTAAGCACTTTCACCTTTTCATGGCGATTGGTCAAGCAATATGACTAGTCTTGGGATTCCATGCAGTACTTGCAGGACGTCAAAATCGCGCTCATTGCGTTTAAGCGTCACGAATTTAGATTAAGAGGCAGCGCATTGGCCTGGCACCGGGCGTTCGATTGCACACAGGTAGAAATGTAACATAACGTGCTAAGTACCTGGACTTACCTAGAGTTTATTTAGGCACCTTAAGGTAAACCAACCGCGAGGGTGTGTTTTACAATTATGTTTAGATTGAGAAATCACGGCTCTCAGAGTAACAGTGTGCTGGTAACAAAAAACTAAGTAAAGCGAGCACCTCAACCTTCAGGTCAGTCCGTAGCATGCGTAAGTGTCACGAAATAGCTTAGTGCCAGAATGGGTTGCCTACTGAACTGTACATGTCTAATTCTCCTATTTCAAATTTCTCATGTCGCAATTTCATCACTCCCGTCACTGCAATGTCCAGTATAACCCTGAGACGCGGAGTCCCGAATGCAGGACCTACCATTGCAAGGAGAGATTGAAAAATGACGGGGAGTCCTCGCGATCTTGCCTCATTGACCTCTACTGTAGGAGCGCGACGTATCAGGAGCCATCTGGAAACCTACTTTCGATCTCTGCTTGCCAGGCTGGGTGGTTTGTACGCTTTCGAAGGCCTGGAAGGTTGGGCTCCCGGCTACTTACCCACCACTAACCTCATCCCGTGGACGAAACCGAAGCAGATCAAGAGCTGTGCCTGGCAGGTTGGTTCAGACGCAACAGCGAGTCTACCTACAGGCCTCGGCCTACATGCCTACCCTCTGCAGGTCCTAGACTGTGGAACTCGCTTCCACAATTCTTACGAAACGACAACTACTCTCCCTGCTGCCGACTATGGCTCATCCTTTCCAGCGATCCTGAGCTGGCTACTACTGTGGTCCATGCTACTCACTACCTGAACTGCTCTCATGACAGCTTGCTAGCTTCCCACTTTCTCTTTGTGTGTGAGGACGAAGTCTTTTTGGCTACCGAATGCGTACCGGAAAGCCGCTTAGGCTGTGAGTGCGCTATACAAAAAAATCTCCTGCGTAACACCCACAGTGGTCTTTAGACTTTGTAGAGCTACAGAATGAGGTAAACCCCCTCACTGTACCTACACGCCTACCTATAATAATAATATTGCACTTGATAAAGCGCCCTCAGCGAACTTAATCTCTTTCTAGGCGCTTTACATTTGCTGCAAAGTGATACGCAATAGAATAGTAAGTAAAATCATGCTTGAAAAACAAACAAAATGAATAAACTGGTTAGGGGTTACATGCACTGGGTCAGCATGCAAATGTGGTTAGTGGCAGCATGAACAGTGTCAGCACGCATAAGCACATCGAGGACGAATCACAAGGACCCACTAAATGCTGTCCTAAATAGGTATGTTTTTAAGTTTCTTTTAAATGTGGTCAGGTCAGGGGATGTTCTGATGCAGGTCGGGAGGGAGTTCCAGGCTTTGGGAGCATACGAGCTAAATGCACGGTCTCCAAAGGATTTAAGTTTTGTATGAGGTATTTTAAGACTGGTGGATTCAGGAAAAGCGGGTGTGGTACGATGCTTGGCCTGATGGGGGTAGTATATCTCTGAAAGATAGGCTGGAGCCAATAGGAATGAAGAGAGCCTAAAGTGAGCGACAACAAAACCTTGAAGTTCAATCCGTGCTTGGGAGTGGGTAACCAGTGCAGGTCGGCGAGAAGTGGAGTAATGTGGCAACTGCGACTCCTCACGACCAGACAAGCCTAGCTGCAGAGTTTTTGCACGAGCTGCAATTTCGCCTGATCGCACATGCTGGTAGGCCAGTAAGAGTGAGTTGCAGAAGTCGCAGACGAGATGTCACGAATGCATGGACCAACTTGGACGTGGTATCCTTATCTAAACAAGCCCTAAATTTTAGCAATGTTATGAAGCTGAAAATAGGCTGATTTGACTGTGGAGCTGATGTGGTCGTCTAACGAGAGGTCGCTTTGGAAGATGACACCTAGATTTCGAGCTGATGCAACTGGAGATATGCTGGCAGAGCCAATTTTGAAAGTCAGCCTTTCCAATTTCTGAATAACACTAGGTTTGCCCATAACTAGTAAGTTAGGTTTCGTATATACTATACCTACACGCCTGCATACGTGCCTAACCACATAGCAGCTTATGAAGAATTTTGCTACAACGTCTGTGCGACTTGTTAATTCATCTCAAATGAGTTTTCATTAGTGTCGTGTTTTCCTCTAAAAACAGTGCCAAGTCGCATCAGTGTTAGCCCTCAGGGAAGCCACGAAGCAGGATTTTTGCCAAGACTTATATAATATATATATATATATATATATATATATATATATATCTATATAGATACGATATATATAGATATATATATAGATATATATATAGTATTATATATATATATATATATATATATTTTCATATATCATATATATCTGAATAATAATAATAATACAACTAGACAAAGCCACCGTCAGAGAAATCAATCACTTTCTGGGTGCTTTAAATTTGCTGCAAAGGAAACGATCGAACGGTCAGAAGTAGCATGCTCAGGCATAAAATCAGTAAGACTAGCACGGTTAGGTTTGAGATGCACAAAGCAGTCAGCATGCAAATATGGTTATGTGGACAGCATGCACAGTGTCAGCATGCATAAGCACATACCTAATAGTACCCATGCCCCCATCGTTGGCCATACTTGCCTTGCCTCTGGCTCAATGACAGCGTTAATGCTCGTCAATCTCTTAGGAGTTCATTACTTTACGATGTACCTCCATGTCACTTTCTCCGCTTACAGGAGAGCTGTATATATCGCTGAAAGCACACAGCGCATGCTACTGGAGGACGATGCTGACGTTTCCTGCTACGGGGCACTTATCGAGGTCGCTTAACAAACACGGCTTGGATGGATGGGTGTAGGCGAATGTACTATTTGCTGGTCGATTGCCTAGATGGCCTTGGGGCCCTGACAGTTGTTCGCTCTCTCCTCCTACAAGGAACCTTCGTTATTATGCTACTCTGGTAGCAAAAAATTAATACCTCCGCTAGCAACGATTGCCATGTAGGTAGACAGGCCTATCGAGGCAAGTGTCCGACTTTTGATATGAGAATTGGTGGCTTTATCTACCATGGGGATACACTGACGCTGAGCTTTTTCTGATGCACGAGGCAATAGTTGTCATTAGTTTGTTCGACATTGGGATTAGCAGGACGTGTCCCACGGCGAAAGTAGCATTGGTGTGTTGGTGCACTAATACAACTCGCTCAGATTTTCTTTGCTACATGCCCTGCTAATGTGATTGAAGACTTGCACAAACCTCCGTTAGAAATGCTTAGAGCGAGCAGAATATTTATTGCTGGTTTACTAGAAGGGAAACGTCAGATGGCCACTAGCTTGAACTTGTTATAAAGCATCTTATAGTAATAATAATAACATCATATTGCGCCTCATCCAAAACTCAATATCTTTCTAGGCAACTTCATTTGCTGGCAAAGGAAGCGTGCGATCGAATGTGTTAGTAGTAGTATGTGAATGCAACCACAAGGACTAACATGGTTAGTGGTGACATGCTCAGGGTCGCATGGCAAGTTTGGTTACTGGGTCGCATTACACATGTCCAGCACTACATAATCACATAAAGGACGAATCGCAGGGGACCCACAAATGCGGTCATTGATAGCACAATACTAGCATCTATTAGTTTCCTTTTTAAATGTGGCACGAAGTCAGGAAGATATCGTGACAGGATCGAGAAGATAGATCCAGGCTTTGGGAGCTTGAACTAAGGCACGGACTTCAAAAGGAATATAAGATTTGTTCGAGGTATGGTGTACGATGCTCGCATGTGGGGGGAGATACAGAGAGAAAGAAGGAAAGAAGCATGAGAGAGAGAGAGAGAGAGAGCGAGAGCGAGAGAGAGAGAGAGAGAGAGAGAGAGAGAGAGAGAGAGAGAGAGAGAGAGAGAGAGAGAGAGAAATAAACGAGAGAAAGAGAATACGCCAGCTATTCACGACATGCACTTATAAGAGCCTTACATTATTAGCTGCACCACATCCCGAGTCTTAGAGAACGCGACTGGGTTGGGTTCGAGTTTTATTTTGTCAATGAGAAAATCTGAGACTGCTCCGGCACCCCATGCCAGTTTCTCAAATGAACTCAACCTGAATTAGGATCTGTCTTTATTCCTGGTTCTTCCTGCATGACGGTAGCACTTTTTGCACACTCTCCAGATCTCAGACCCACTTTTGTCGGCTTGCGCACGCGCATGCGGTAGAATAACGAAGCTTTTACGACTGTTGCCTTCTCGGAGACAGGCCGGTTACGTGCCAGCTACCTACTTGAGGCCCAACACCACTGGACAGCTATGTCGGCTACTAAGC
>WPIO01000332.1:0-82495 GCA_009760855.2 Cristatella mucedo | reverse complement strand
AGAGCAGTCGAGGTAGTGAGTAGCATAGAAAGTAGCAAATCAGGAACGCTGAAAAGGGTGGGTCATAGTCGGAAGTAGGCGATTAGTCGTTTATGCGTAAGAGTTTTAGAAGCGAGTTCCACAGTCTAGGACCGTTGTACAACATTATCATCAATGGTGTCAAAGGCAGTGGACAGATTTAGCCTAGCGAGGACAGTGACATTGGCGTCGTCGTTGGCACATAGACAGTCATTGTTTAAACGGAAGAGAGCAGTTTCAGTGGCATGCTGCCTCTTCAACCATGCTTGAAATGTGTTTGACATGTCATCCTTTTCACTATAAATAACCAGCAGCTTAACAACAATTGTTTCAAGAATCTTTAACATGAAAGAAATAATTAGGGAAACTCAACGACATGTTGCAAGGATCTTTGCATATAATCTAGGCTTATTAAACATGAGTCTAACGATTATCGATTTGAAGGACTTGGGTGTGACCCATATACTAAAGATGCAAAAACATCTTAGCTATGTCAGGCTGGGGATTTTTCTGTTTGTGAAGACCACAGAGATGATGGAATGCGGTCTTGAGAAGACGAGCTCTTTTCGCTAGACCTTTCTAAGGTAGCGACATAGCATGCAGAAATCTTCAAAAGCCTTTGCAGGAAGGTCACAGGTTATGATTCAGCAATTGCTTTACTCAGAAGGGTCTTTATGGTTGCACAGATGTCCACAATTGTTCTGGTAAAGAAGGCTGAAAACCTGTCGGCTGAGCTGTAAATATCAGGAGAGTCGGACTGTTTAGCATTGGCCAATAAATTTGTTTAGCCTTACTCCCATGCAGGCACTCGAAATTTTTATTCTCATCAAATTGCTTGGCCTAAATGCCTGCCTATCTATTTTCCTTTCTCCCGATCTTTCTCGCTTTGTATATAGCAATCTCGTGCTCTCGCTCTCTGCCTCTCACTAAATATAAAAATATACATATATATGAATATATCTATCTCACACATTGACAGCAATGCTTTATTAAAGTAGTTCATTTTTTATTCCGTTTGATTTTTGACAATACACAACAGGCACATCCGCCAAACTAGCACTAAACTTTGGACACCAACCACCGTTTCAGATTACTCAGCATGGATAACAACGTAAAGGGTGCCAATACACCAGCTAGCTGACTGTAGGCATCGACCCTCAGTGCCGATGGTAGGTTTTACATCACTGACTCTCTTGGCAGCTGGCGCCTGGGCATCCGATTGATCCCTTTGTACTGCCGTCAGCAATGCACAGAGTAGAACATCGGCGAGAAGAGATCGTCACCTTCAGTATATTGTATACAGCTTTCGAGCAGAGCTGCCGAAGTCGTAGACCCTACAGAATGCCTGTGGTAAGCCGGTTCGCATCGTTCGCTTATAAATCAATTTCTAACCTTCGCCTGATCTTTAGTACCTATTAAAATCATTCGTTATAAGCTTCACCAGGTCAGGGAACATAGTCAGGATTCTTAAAAAGTACAATCCAGCATGTTTTCATAAGGTTGCAACAACTAGTCTGTAGGAGTACTGCGGGAATCGCAGTTGTGTTGCAAGAGCCCTCACTGGATGTCCTTCAGGTGCGCTGGGGATGTCAATGCCTTGGTTTATTGGATAACTAGCTGCATTGCATAGGGTAGGCAATCGAGGACACCCGATGAGCGATTACCCGGTGCCGTTAGCTATAGCGGCGGCTCAATCCGGCAAACAGCAGGTGGGAACTACAAATGCTTAGTCTGAGTTTCCATCGAGATCAAGCGGCAGTTCTTTGCAGACTTTCCAAATTTACCGTCGTGTTCGCTCCTTCAGGGCATTTGAGCCGTATAACTCAAGCTGGAGAGGTTATATAAAGGCCATGCCGAGTAGAGGTTCTAGCCATAATTGTTTTTTGATGACCACTAAAGGTGGTTTACTTTTGGCCACAAATAATGACAATAACAATACTCTATTTATAACGCCCTAAAACAACTCAATGTCATTCTATGCACGTTACAGTTACTGCTGAAGAAGCATAATCGAATTGTTAGTGGAATTATTCTCAATAAACAACAAGAATACCAAATTAGGGGTAACGTACACTCATTCAGCATGCAAATATGATTTTTGGCAGCATGCGTCATATCAGAGCGTGTAAACACATTAAACGCATCATATGAACCTTCAAAATGCTGTCCTAAATACATGGCATTTAGTTTTCGTTTTAACTTATACAAGTCAGGATATATCCTGATGCCAGTCGGGAGTGAGTTCCAGGCAATGGAAACATAAGAACTGAAAGCACGATCTCCAAACGTTTCGAAGTATGGTTAAACAGATTCCAAAAAGCGGATGGTACGATGCTTCGTCTGGCGGGGCAGTAGGTCTGATTAGTCAGCTATAGCCAAATAATGAAGGAACCTGAAAGTGAGTGACTGAATCGTGTTGTCGATGCGAAGGGTTACTGGGAGCTAGTACAATTCGACGAGAAGTGGTGTGATGTGGCAGCTGCGACGCTTGTGACAGGACACTATAGCTCCTGAGTTTTGGACCAGCTTTAACAGCCGTAGTGCTCAGGCTGGCCGCCCAGCAAGCAGTTTGTTGTAGAAGCCATGACGGGTTGTCGCTAATACACGGACCAATTTAAATGTGGTATCCCTATATGAACAAGCCTGATCATCACCAATGTAATACTAGCAGGCAATAGCATCTATATCTTGACGCAAAAGTGCTCAGGTTTGACGAAGGCCCACAGTCAATAATAATTGGCTAATGTTACCTGGAGAGACCTGTCTGGTCACTGGTGCCTAAATAGCTACCACCTTGCTCAAGGCCTGTAGTCAATGAAAGCCGGCATTATAATTGCAAGCTAGTACCTAGTTTGACAGGTAAATTTAGTCTGGTACTCACACTTTTTAGAAAGGGATACTACAGTTAAATTTACCAATGCATTTGTGAAAACCTGTCTTGCCTTTCGTAACAGACTACTTGCTAGTCTACCGGCCAGTACACACAGGCCAAAACAGATGGTGCAAAAATCTGCAGGAAGCAATATCTTTCGCGGACGTCTTCATTGCCATATCGCACCACTTCTCGCCGATCTGTACTGGCTAAAAGTCTCAAAACGCATCAAATTAAAGGTTTTGCAACTGACCTTTAGATCCATACTTTCTTTGGCTCCAGCCTAATTATCAGATATTCTCTCCCAAGATGCTATGCATCGTAACACTCGCTCTTCGGAAACTATTCGTTTAACATATACCTCATACAAACCCTTAATCCTATGGTGACCCTGCTTTTAGTTCGTATGCTCCTTAAGCCTGAAACACACTTTCAACTTGAGCGAAAATATCTCCCGACTTGACCGAATGTAGAACGAAATAAAAAATGTATCCACTTATCACAGCATTTACTGGAACCTTGTAGTTCACGTGCTTGTGGGTGCTGACTCAGTACATACTGGAAATAACCATATTTGAAGGCTGACCCTGTACATGCCATCCTAACAATATTTATTATCGTTGTTTATTGTGTAGGCTACCACTTACCATCCGATCGTGTTGCCGGTGCAGTAAATGTAAAGCACCTAGAAATAGAATGAGTCCTGTGAGGGAGCTTCATCAAGCGTGGTATTATTATTATTATTGCTCTATACGCTCATGATAACATTAAACGAAGCCTAATTAACGTGTTGAGTGTTACTAGGACTTTGGAATTCGAGCTAGCCTTTTTTTGTATGGATTCACTACTGGCGAGCTCACCTCTCCAAATTCTTCGAAGTGATGCGCACCGAACACTCTATTGTAACGATCTCCTGCACCACAGGTACATATGCTACGGATCGTATCGTTGCAGTTTTTGCAGAGAAACTGGATGCCTAGCTATCTAGGTGCATACGGCTTATACGCAATGAGAAGGCATCGAGAGCTGCAAACAGTGCTGCTAAGAAGCTATAGAACTGACGACTGGATTAACTCTGACTGATCAAATGGCAGGTTACTTGCGATTAAAGCCAAGACATATGGTGCTCTCCCTTTTAGCCGTTTGACAAACACTGCGGCTTTCCAACTGAAGACGCTTAAAGCAACCTAAGAACACTAAGATTTGAGGCTGCTGCTCTACTAAGTCGGACCATCAAATAGTTGTGCTGAGTGACGAACGATTCTCGATACGTGCAATTGGTAACTAAGCTAATCAAACAGCCTATGTCAATCAAGCTTTTGAATGTGTCTCCCTTCAGAAAAAAGTCGAGGTCCTGGTCATGTTGTAGGAGGGCTTTAATCGGATTTCTATAGTTACAGTCTGGCTGTAAAGGCTTCTGAATCGCAGTCCTTTTGCCAAAGAGACACCGTCATTTCAGCTCACGTTCATAGGTCTAACATAACAAATGATGACCAAGCCAACGTATCATGCTCGTGGGCTGGAACTACCGTCATCGCACACCGAGGTCAGTGGCCATTTTCTAGATCTCGTAATCACTGATGAGTCCTACCAACTGACCTTGTGGTGTGCCCACTGACCCTGTCAGATCATTGTTCTGTCTCCTTAACTGATCCTGCGCTTGCTCCTGCTTCTAATATTGAACTTATCGAAAGACGTAATTTACAAAGCAATTGCCTTGACGTGCTTTTGAAATCCGTATTTGAAGCAAGTCTACTTGATTTGCATTCAAATTAGACCGCTAGCTTCGATACCCTCAATGATACAATGAACATGACACTCAGGAGTGCTCTTGAAAAGCATGCTCCCGTTCATTCTGTCCGTGTTCAAAGTCGCGGAGGTTGCTTTCAATTTACAAAAAACTCCTAAAAATACACATCGTTAAGGCTTGAACATCGTTTCAAGAAATCGGTGTCTGATACAGATCTAGTCAATTTCAAAGACTTCCTTCAAGTTTACACCTTAAAGCCTAAAAAAGCCGTTGCTTATTTTTTAATCCGAAAGCTGAATACTCGCTGACACGACCCGAAATATATTTTAAAGAAATTAAACGATTTACTGGCCAATGCTGAGACGTCTGACTCCACAGATATTAAGGGCTAAGCCGATAAGTTTTTAGCCTTCTTTGCTAAAGGAATTTTGCACATTCCCGCCTCTTTTAAGCCCCCTCCGACACAAGCGATTGCAGTTCAACAATCAGTGACCTCCCTTTAAAGTTCATCTGAGGTTTCTGCATGCGATGTCGCAACCTTGATAAGGTCTAGTAACGAGAGCTCTCTCCTGAAAAAACCTATACCATCATCTCTGTGGTCTTCACTAGCATACCAACTTAGACCTGCCTGGTAACCAAGATTTTTATTGCTTCTTTGAGAGCACGGTCGTCACAATTTCCCTGAAATTGGTAATCGTTAGACCCATACTTAAAAACCTGCATTACACTAGAAGGTACTTTTAAACGATCGCCCAATTTTCCTTCTTTCTTTCTTGTCGAAGATTCTTGAAAATTTGTGGCCAAGCAGCTGGTTAAACATATTAAAAAGAATGCAAGGTCAGAAATATTTAAATCAGCGTTAAAGAGGCAGCACTCAAATGAAACTGCTCTCCTCCATGTTAACAATGACAATCTACGAGGCAACTGCGACGAGAATGCCACTGCCCTAGCCCTGCTAGATCTATCTGCTGCCTTTGACACCATTGATCACGATGTTCTGGTTGAAATATTCGGAAAACAGATTGGCCTGGCAGACGAAGCCTTGGCATTGTTTTAATCATACTTGATTTATCACGTTCAATCTGAGGCGTGTGAGGTTGGGTCGGGTCTTACAAACAAGACGGGTCACCTGTAGATTCTCTGGAGATTCTGTACTCCGTCCATTGCTGTTCTCCATGTCTGCACAAACTCTGGGAGAAGTGATCAAGGCCCGTGGATAAGGATATCACTTTTGTGCTGACGATACTCAGTTACATTTGTCATTCCAAGCGTCGGCCTCTGCTGCAGAAACAGAGAAACTGCACGCCTGCCCTACCGATATTCGATCCTGGATGTCTGAAAATTTCCTGAACCTAAATGACGATAACAGAGAACTGCTGCTTATAGGACCCCCGAGGTTGTGGCTGGATTAAAAGGAGTTGCTCTTCTAATAGGTAATGCTGTTGTGCGACCATCAACACGTGCTCGGAAATTAAGTGTCGTTTTCAACAGCTGCCTCAGTTTTAAAAGCTTAACTCTAAAGACTGCTTATACAGCTACCCTTCACGTCCAACCCATATCCGTAGTTAGGAGCTGTCTTCTACGGTGGCTTGTAAAAACTTCAACTAGCTCCTTAGTTCTGTCTCGTCTTGATTATTGCAGTTGCCTTTTGACTGGGCTATCAAAGAAAGCTATTAGGCTAGTGCAGCTTACTATGAATATGGCTGCGAGGCTAGTCTTTAAGTCCCAGAGGTTTGATCATGTGTCTCCTTTGCTAGAAGAGCTAGGATGGATGCTGGTCAATCGACGGATTCAGAGCAAAGTTCCTAGGCTGACCCACACAAGCCATGGCTTACCTTCTTCATACCTAGCTGAACTGGTGCATCAGTTGCAGCCTCCTGCCGCCATCAGGTCTCATGTCAACAAAAGTAGCTGTTCCATTCCTCAGCTTAAACCATCGGCGACAGAAGCTTTAGCTCTGCAGGTCCTAGACTGTGAAACTCACTTCCCCAATTCTCACTCGATGACAACTACTCTCCTACTGCCGACTATAACTCATCCTTTTGAGCGGTTGTGAGCAGCTACTTTCAAGCTACTCACTACGTCGACTGTTCTCCCCACTCTGCTATGCTTCACAATTTCCCTTTGTTGCGTGAGACGACGTTTGTCGGCTTCCGAATGCCTACCGAAAGCCGCTCAGGCTGTGCATGGGCTATACAAAACTCTCCTGATTAACACCCACACACATGGTCTTTATGACTTTGTGGAGTTACGTTCGCTGATACCTACACAATTTTCTAGTAAAAATACAGCAAGGCAGAGATTGAGAGAATCTGTAATTTGTAAGTATTAATAAGTAATAGTAATAATAATAGGTAATAAGCAATGTTACGAAATCTGTAATTTATAGTCGCTCAGAAATTCTACGCTTCTTCATGATAGCCCTTTCTCTACACAGCAAATAGATACCTTCTCGATACATAGCTTAATGGTATCATTCGATGTTACCTCCACCTGCTGAAAAAAAATCCAGCTTGGATGATTTAGGAATGAGAGCCAGCATATTTTCGCACTGTTATAACAACGAGTGTGTAGGAGGGCCTTCGGAATTGCAGTTGTGTAGCACGAGCCTTCGCTGAAATTCTCATCGGCACCCTGAAGATGTCAGAAGGTAGGGCTATTTTTTAAAACGATCTGAGACTGCAAGAGTAGGCAAATAGAAGAAGAAACCCGAGGAGCAGCGATACAAGGCTGCCTCTCAGCTTAGGGCGAATGAATTGAAATGCATATACAGATTTTTTTTAGTTTATTAAATACTAAAGCGTTTCTTAACTTGAGAATCGCTGCTAAAGACATACTGGTGCAGCGTGGCATCAAAGTGTAGCTGAAATTCGTCAGACGCGGCTCCATAGATCAGACTCCAAATCTCAGCCTAAAATGTCCGGGGCATTGTAAAGATAAATCTATCAGTTGGATTTGGACGAAAATGTAACAATTTTCTTAGTCATTGAACGCCTACTGCATCTTTCGTGTACCTCAGGGCTTAGAGGTAAAATTTCCGTCACTAAAAAACTAGTAAGAGCACTCAAATTGCTTGTTACATCACCTCGCTGTATCAAGGTCATTAGCTATTTATCCTTGCAATGATATAGCCAATTCTTTCTCTTGCTTCTATGTCAAAAAAAATGCAAAGCATCGGGAGCCCATCCCTAGGGTTGTAGAAGCTCTCTCTATATTTCTTCCCCTCAATTTCATGCACCATCATCTTGTCGACATTCAAGAAGGCTACTACTGACTTCGTTCTGACGCTTTTTTTCCAATAGACAAAGACAACTATTCCTTGAGACCCCCTTCCTATCTTCCTGCTTCTACGATGCATAGATCTGCAGCTGCCATGCCTAAACAACATTATAAATAAGTGTATACCCGTAGGTCATGTCCCTGCACCATTGAAAACGGCTGCAGTCGGGCTTTTAGTCAAGAAAGTCACAATAGACCGAGAGAAGTAGAGCAGCTTCCTCTGAGCTTCCCTTCTACTAATCTTGTCGAAGACCCTGGAAAGAGTCGTAGCTGACCAGCTTATATCATATAATAACTTCTCACATTTCAAGAAGTCAAAGTCTGGTTTTAGAGCTAATCACTTGACTGACTCATCAGTTTTCCGCGTTTTTAAAAACTTTTTCAGAAACGCCGGCTTGAATAAAGTCTGTCCAATTATTTAGCTCGATCTTTTGACAGACTTTGATACTATTACCACATTGGCTGTACGAACCTCAAATCCTTGGGAGCGGTCCCTAGAGTTTGTATTCTCCCAATCTGAGTTCCAGTTCTGCCTGGCGTAACTATATCCCGTGACTTGATGAAATTTAAAAGTACTAATACGTCCAGCTGCAACAGCATTTCAAGTTTTCATGCGACTCCTTCTTTGGGCACGTTTTCGTGCTGACACTGTGCATGCCACCTCAAACCACATTTGCTTGCTGACCCTGTGCATTTTACCTCTAAACGTGTCATCCTGGTTGACTTTAAGCAAGATACCATTAGCCAATCATTCAATAATACATCCAACGCAACACATAGAAAGTGTCTATGAAGATTGAAAGTTGTCCGAGAGCACTATACAACTGTTTTAGTATTGATACTACTCGTTCACACACCCTAGGCTACGACGTTACTGTATTCTACAAGGAGATATTTCTATAAAAATGCTTAGATCTACACTCGCTTACATGTTTAAAGCATTCGTGTATCATTATTACTTTTTCCGGAAGCTGTGTGCTGTAAATGATTATGATCAATTGCACAGTGGTAATATAAAGGTAATATGGGCTATATGAAAGCTTATTACGATTAGTGGTAACCTGCCACATTGTCAGCCCTCAAAACTCCCAAAAGCTGAGAGCTTAGACGAAGTGCTGTAAGATGCACGTGCGTCTTAAACTTCCTTATAAGATATCATCCATTCAGAAAATTTCTTGATAACAGTTGAGTGCATTACTTGGTTTAAGAGCATACGTACTTGAGGTCACAGTCTCGAGTAGATTCGCGTCCGCATATAACGGAACTGCTACTCTTAGGAGACCTCAAGCTAGTAGAAGAACTAGAAAGCTGTTTCTGCGTAACAGGTGATGCTGCTTTTTTAACCGTCACCGTGTGCGTTTGGAATTTAGGTTTTATCATTAACTGCTAGCCGAATGTTGAAGATTGTGTTTCAATGACTGCCTCTAATCAAAATGTCCTTAAGCTAAGCTAGTATTAAACGGAACGGCTACTGACAGGACACTTTCAACAGTGTGGCTATACTATGAGACTCCCCTATTCTGATTTGGGAAGTCGTTGAGCGACTGTCACAGTGTGTTCAAAATTTAGGTGTCGTCTTCGACAGCCGCCTACGTTTATAAGCCATTTAATCATAGCTCGCATATTTAATTATCTTAGGACTCTTTCAGGCTTGCGGCTGCAGTTGCTAGCAATTCTCTTGACTTGGCTAATGGCGAATGCACGCCTTTCTATAGTACTTTGCAATGAATCATGTCCAGTAAAAGCACAAGTTGCACCCGTCGAACCTGCCAATTTAAGAAAACGGAAGCCGTGCATCAGGTGCAATGACCAGCATATTTGATGAGTGCATCCAACGAGGCATCGAAATAAGAGGCCCTTCTAGTGACGCTCAAAGCGAAGAGCAGCTGCATGCTGCTTCTAAAGCATGGGCTTTCCTTATGCTTCCAGCATTTAGGGTCACTCAACTAGCCACGGACTATTGAGTATTAGGCAATTTATAAAAACTCTTTCTCTGTTTCTCTAACTGTCTGGGTATAACTTTCCCTCTCTTGCATGCGACTGGTCTCTTTCGCGTACTTTTAGCTCGCTTCCTTGATTGTATAACACAAAGTTTCATGGTCGCACTAAGCCTGACTCACTCTTAAGCACTCCAACTTTATCTTTCTCTGTACCCTCCGAGCCTACTCTCCGTCCTCTCTCGCATTTCTTGTCTATGAAGGTTTCCTTCTCTGGGTGTACGAATGTTTCTATCGTGCTGACAATCATTTCCGTCTTTCTCAATCGCGACGGCTCATTCTGACACTACCAGCTGAATTTAGACTGGCCTCATTGGGCTCAGCTGCGATAGCAGCATCAGGTTAACAGTTATAGGTTGTAAGGTTTGCCCCCCTCCCCTGCACAGCCCATGGTTAACAGCATAGGTTCAGCTACTCGCCACCTACCCGACGTTAGGCATCGTCTCTCAGCATCAGAAATAGCTGGTGCACCACTGACTCTCTGGGCAGCAGCTGCCTGGGTGTCTGATTGCTCACGTTTTTCTGCCGTCAGATATACACTGACTAGAACGACTACGAGCAGAGATTGGGTTCAGATCTTCAGCAAGTTGAATGTAGCAGTCGGGCAGAGCTGCGGAATTCCTTGACGCTACAGGGTGCCTGTGGTAAGATGGTTCTCATCGTCTGCTTATATTCAGTCCACGACTTGATTCGAGGTTAGAACTGCCTACTCAGGGGATTCGCGACTTGTTCAGTATCTCCTGCTGTAACTCAGCAAAGTCATAAAGACCATGTGGGTGTTTCGCAATCGAGTTTGTATAGAGCACTCACAGATTTAGTGGCTTTCGGTACACATTCCTTTGCCAGCAGACTTCGACTCACGAAACCAAGGGATCGTCGAAAGCGTTGCAGAGTCAGGAGAGCAGGTAAGGTAGTGAGTATTGTGGGAGTAGACACTCAGGACAGCTTAAAGAATGAGGTTACCTTATCGCTCCGCTCGGCACTGCACTTAAGGCACTTAGGTGTACTGGCTTAACAGCTCGCTGTCGCGATTTCCTCCGGATGTACGTTTTCTGCAAAGTATTCACCGATCTCATTTTGAGTCGTGGTAAGCCCACTGTTCGTGAAGTCTCTCGCTGTGATCTATGAATGTGTCCGTGAAATATTTTGTCCTAGAATCAAGCCTCCAGCGAGCCGTTCAAATATCAGTAGTTCTTGGCAGCTTGTCAAAGGGCGCCCAGAGTGTGCCATTTGCTTGGTTACAATGACTAGTCCGAAGATGTAGGAATCCTAACACAATGTCTAAATTATTTTTCTTGTAGTTAGCAACAAGACACGTCAGACCGTGGAAATCAGTCAACGTTTTTCGTGAAACCCAAATCAAAAGTGTACACATACCTAACTACCTTATCAACAACGATACTCAACTTAAATCATGTATTTTGCGAGCTCTGAGATCGAATCTCTTATTGTGAATTTGGGATTCTCCAGAAAGGAGGTATCTTAATGAATTCTTGACAACTTGTACAATACAGGTTTTGCTATAGCAAGTAGGAAAAGAACGATTCATGAAGACTGAGTGCCAGCAGTGTGGAATAGGTCGGAATATACCTTCTTTCTAACGAACTCACAGAAATGTTCTATCGTTGAGATGAAGACACTACAATAAAAACTCGCCAGGTATTGTGTAACGTGATGCCTTACGTGCACATAAACCCACGGTTAATGGGTATGGTCGGCACTTTTGCAGTGTGCATATGCAATTTAACTACGTTCACACAAACGCCCCTTCTTATCACTGTATTTAGTGGGTCCCTGTTATTCGTCCTTTATGTGCTGACGCATGATGGCACTGTGCATGCTGCCACTAACGACACTTGCATGCTGACCCTGTGCATGTCAGCCCTAACTATGTTATTCATGTTGTTTGTCAAGCATGACACCACTCACCATTCGATCATGTTTCTTGTGCCGCGAATATAAAGCGCCTAGAAAAAGACTCAGTTCTGTGAGGGCACTTTATCAAGTGTACGTTTATGATAGTATCATGTTATTATGTAAGCAAGTTTGGATTTAGCAATGAGGAAGTGTTAGCAATTCAGTTAGATCCCGAAATTTACGTCGACCGTATGCCAGTCCTGATCTTTGGAACGCTCTTTTAAGCTTGTAAGTTTAAGTCTATGCTGGTTCAAGGATTGTAGTAAGCCACGAACATTGTTGGCGAGAGAGTATTACTTTGCACTTAGTCATAAACGCAATGCATCCAGAATGCCGGTTACCATCGTTTTTAGGCATTCTACCAGTGATGACAAATCGGGTGAAGATTTCAAAGAGAGGTCGAGAAAGATATGCAAGACAGTATATTTCCAGATAATGATAGCACACTTATACATCCATCTCCACCGTAGAAATATATTTTCACTGTTCACTCTATTTATTAGCAGCTTTCCACGTTCATTTTTTGAAATACTCATGCCGGTTTTCGGATGAAGTTGTTGATCAATTCCACGGCTCTGCAGTAAAGTCCACTAGCATTTGCTGATCGTTACGGTCGAGGTCTGCAGAGAGCAATGAGAGCCAATCATAGTACAAATCATACCTTTGATTTTGCTTTCATTCCTTAAATGAAATGCATTTTCACGCAGGTTGCCGACTTATCCCATTACGTCACTCCAGTTGGTGCAGCCTTATGCTGCTCAAATGCACACGGCAAGTGAGGCGTTCTCTATTGCATTGGCTTTATCTCGCTTGGAAAAACCCAGCAAGTGTAAGCAAGTAATTTTAGCCCTATGGCTACGTGTTTTCATATTTAAAGAATTTTCTACAGGGATGAGCTTAATGAATTCTTGCTTGCAAGTACCTTGAGGGGATCTATCAAACGAATTGAAAACAATGTGTGCATGCACTATTGTATAAGTTGCCATTAGCAAAGACATATCTCGTGTTCAATCAAACTAATGATACCGCTACTGCTTTGCCTCTTTAGGGGTGTTATTTTATCTGTGTCCTATCGTTAATACAAAGCTGGCGTTCTTAGCGACTACCCTTGTTTTAAAAACGAAGGTCGGGGCGAATTTTTAAGATCGGGTTTACCGGCGACCACACTCTTTCTCTCTCCTTCTCTCTCTCTCTCTCTCTCTCTCTCCGAATGGACACTGTTAAAGTGATGCATAAACATAATTAGGGCCATGTAGCGGCTTTCGCACAGGGTTACTATCCAGAGTGGCCAGTTGTTGCAGTGGCCAAACGTAAGCAATCGAACCGTTGCACTCTGGTTTAGTTTTACAACGAGTTTTCAGCAAGTAAATTGGCACACTGAGGTGGCCACCATAAGATAAGAACAACATTTAATTATTGCATGACTTGCACATTTACTGCGCCTTACAAGTCCGTAGATTCCATCCAGGTCTCGAGCGTCTGCTATATGCTTAAGCAACTTTTGCCGATCCCTGCCAAATCAACTCTTTCGGTTGCAGCATGACTCGTACTAGCAAGAAACTGGTAAACTTACCAGGCTTTTGATGGCCCTTTTTCATCTGGGCTGCTTGACGTTGCTACTCGCATTGTTTGAGTGTGCATGCTGGAACAGTCCCTCTGTTGCAAAAGCACCAGTTGCACCCGTCAAACCTACGAATTTGAAGAAATGGCAGCTTTGTAAGGCAAGCATATGATTTGGACATATTCAACGAGACATTGAAACCCCATTACCGACTTATAATGTGGCCTAGGTTCCTAGGTGATTTACAGAAACGAGCTCGATGCTAAGAGCGTTTCCCTTTTGTTTTTTTAAGCACGACGTTGCCTTACGTTTTCGATACCTAAGACCACTCAACCGATCGCTGAATCTTTAATGTTTAGCAATTTCTAACAGCACATTACCTGTCTCTCTTACTCTCCCCATTATATTTTCTCTCCCTACCTTTAGCTCGTCTTCTTCTTATACCTCCAGATTGCTTGCTGCGCTATCGAAACATATCATGGCCACATTATAAAATGTTAAGTATCTATGTCTGTAACTCCACAAAGCCATATATACTATGTAAGTTTTATGCAGGAACGTTTCAAATAGCACACTAAAAGCCTAAGCCACTTTCCGTAAAATTACCTAGCAAACATACTTAGTCTCACGCGGAAGAGAGAAAGTGGGATGCATAGTTGAGGCAAGGAGAGCAGTTGAGGTAGTGAGTAGCATAGAAGTAGCAGCTGACGACCACTGAAAGGGATGGGCCATAGTCGGCAGCAGGAGAGCAGCAAGGACGGACCTTAAGAGACTCCACATGTGACCCGTCTCGTGAGTAAGACTAGAACCCTACACGACACGCATTGAACACGATGAGACAAGTGCGATTTAAACCACTCCAGTTACGCAACTGTCAGACCAGTCGTTGTTCTAAATCTACTAATTACAACATTATGATCACTGGTGTCGAAGGCAGCAGACATATCTAGACGAGCTAGGGCAGTGACATTAGTGTTGTCGTTGGCACGTAAAACGTCATTGTTAAAAAGGAAGGCAGCAGTTTCGCTGTTGTGCTGCCTCTTGAACCCTGATTGAAACGTATTCGACGTTTCTGTCTTTTCAATTGGTTTAACCAGCAGGTCAACAACAATTGTTTCAAGAATGTTAACCAAGAGTGAAATAAGGGAAACTCAACGACAATTTGCAAGGATTTCTGCATATAATCTTGGCTTAGTAAACATGGGTCTAACGATTGCCGATTTGAAAGACATGGGTGAGACCCATATACCAAAGAAGCACAAAACATCTCGGTTATGTCAGGCTTAGGTTTTCTGTTAGTGAAGACCACAGTGATGATAGTATTTGGCGAGTATTTGGCGAGGAGGACACGAGCTCTTTTTGCTAGACCTTAGTAAGGTAGCAACATAGCTTACAGAAAGCTCGGAAATTAATTGTGGGAAGGTCACAGATTATAATTCCACATTTGCTATACTCGGATGGGTCTTCATGCAGGCGCGAATGTACTAAATTCTTTGAGTGACGAAAACAAGACCTAATTCTGCTGAGCCATTATAATCTGGGTCTTCAGATCTCTTAGGGTTAGCCAGTAAATTGTTCGGTCTACCTTCAACTCAGCTATTCCACATTCTTATTTTCATCACATTCTAAAGCCTAAAATCTTGCCTAAGTCATCTTTATATATATAAATATATATATATATATATATACTTATATGTATATATACTTATATAAATATGTGTGTGTGTTTTAAATGAATATTTATTTGTACATACATCAGACACCTTTGCAGTATTGCCTAATTAAAACGTTCATTTTGCTAATTGCGTTCGAAAGTTGACTAGCCACAAGGGCACAGTGGCTAAAGCAGCAGCACACCTTGTATCACCACCTAGCATTTCAGATTACTCAATATATATAACAACAAACAGGGTGCCTACTCACCACCTAGCTAGCGTTAGGCATCGTCCCTCAGGATCGAGAGGAGGTGGTGCATCACTGACTTGCTTGGCAGCTGGTGCCTCGGCATCCGATTGATCACTCTGTGCTGCCTTCAGCAATGTACACAGTAGTACGACGATGAGCACAGATTGCGTCACTTTCAGCATATCGTTTTCAGCTTTCTGGCAGAGCTGGAGAATTCCTGGACCCTACAAGGTGCCTGTGGTAAGACGGTTCGCATCGTTTGCTTATATTCAATTTCTCACCTACGCCTGATTTTTACGACCTTATGACCTCATTCCCAATCAGCTTCGATAGCAGAGGGAATATGGTTGGGATTCTTTTGAAGTACAAGCCAGCATATTTCATAAGGTTGCAACACCTAGTCTGTAGGAGTACTTTGGGAATCGCATTTGTGTTGTAAGAGCCCTCGCTGAATCTCCTTCAGGTGCCCTGGGAATGTCAATGCATATTTTTATTGAAAAACCAGCTGACTCGTGTAGGGTAGGCAATCGATGAAATCCGATGAGCGATTACCGGCTGCCCGTTAGCTGCAGGAGCAGCTCAATCCGGAACACAGCAGGTGGGCACCTTCCACTCTTAGTCAGTGTTTCTATCGATATCAAGCGGCTCTACTTGGCAGACTTTACAAATTTACCGTCGTGTTCCCTGCTTCAGGACATTAAAGCCGTTAAACTCAAGCTCGAAAGGTTATATAAAGTCCATGCAGAGTAGAGGTATTAGGCATCACTGTTTGTAGATGACAACTAAAAGTGGTTCACTTTTGGCCACGAATAATGGTAATAACAAAACTCTCTTTATAGCGCCTCAATAAACTGAATCTTTCTAGGAACGTTACAGGTAATACTAACGAAGCAAAATTGATTCCTTAGTGGTAAATTTCTCAATAACAAAAAAGGATACCAAAGTAAGCGGTGACATATACGCACTGAGCATGCAAATATGATTATTGGCAGCATGTATAACGTCTGAGCGTATAAACACATGAAAAACAGATCATGCGAACCTTCAAAATGCTGTTCTCAAAAGATGTGTATTCAGTTTTCTGTTATGCATATACAAGTCAGGACACGTCCTGACCCCAGTCAGGATTGAGTTCCAGGACATGTGAACATAGGAACTAAAGGCATGGTCTCCAAAAATTTATACGTTGTACGGTTAAACAGATTTCGAAAAGTGGGTCGTACGATGCTTTGTCCGGTGCTGCATTAGTTCTGAAAAATTAGCTATAGCCAAATAATGAAGGAACCTGAAAGTGAGTGACAGAATCTTGAAGTCGATGTCATGCTTTGCTGGGAGCTAGTAAAATTCGGCGGGAACTGGTGTGATATGGCAGCTGAGTCGTTTGCCACAGACCGCTACAGTTGCCAATTTTTGCACCAGTTGTAAGAGCCTTAGTGCACATGCCGATCGCCCAGCAAGCAGTGGGTTATACTAGTCAAGACGGTATGTCGCTAATGCATGGACCAATTTAAATGGGATATCCCTATCTGAACAAGCCTGAACGTCACCAATGTTATACTATCAGGGAATAACATCTACGATCTTGACAGTAAAGTGCCTATGTTTGAGGGAGGCACACAGTCAAAAAATATTGGCTAAGGTAACCTGAAGAAGCCCGTCCAGTCACTGCCGCCTAAATAGCTACCACCTCGCTCAAGGCCAGTAGTCGATTAAAGCCTACTTTGGGACTGCAAGCTACTACCTAGTTCGACAGGTGTAGTAAGTCTGGTACTTGGCCGTGTTCAGACAGGAATACAACAGCCAAATTCGCCCATGCATTTCTGACATTCTCTCTGACTCCTGTAGCTGACTACTTGCTGGTCTACCGGCCAGTGCAATCAGGCCCAAACAGCTGGTGCACACCTCTGCACATAACGATGTCTGTCGTGAATGTCGCCGTTGCCATATCACACCACTTTCCGCCGACTTGCACCGTATAAAAGTCGCGAAACGCATCGACTTCAAGGTTTCGCCACTCACGTTTAGATCCATACTTTCTTTTGCTCCAGCCTAATCATCAGATATACTCTCCCAAGATACTAAGCATCGTACCATCCCCTCTTCGGAATCTTATCGTATACATATACCTTATACAAACTACAAAGCTTTTTGTGAGTGTGCATTTGTTCATATGCTCAGTAAGGCTGAAACTCACTTTCGACTTGAGCCAAGACATTCCGCGACTTGACCACATTTAAAACAAATATAAAAACGTATCTACTTATTTCAGCATTTACTAGGACCCTGTAGTTCACATGCTTATGTGTGCTGACACTGTGCATACTGCCACTAACTCGATTTGAACGCTGACCCTGTGCATGTCATTACAACAATGTTTATTCTCGTTGTTTATCGTGCTGGCTACCACTTACCATCCAATACAGTTTCCCGAGCAAAACTAAATGTAAATGTACAGCACCTAGAAAGAGAATGAGTTCTGTGAGGGAGCTTGATCCAATTTGTTATCATGCCTTATATTACTCCATTCGATCAGTATGATATTTAATGAAACCTAATCCACATGTTCTGTATCGCTCAGACGTTTTTAGCCTTGAGTGCATTTTTTATGGATGAGCTACTGGGGCACTCACGTCTGCAATTTCTTTGCAGTCGTGCAGCAAATTTCAGGCGCACTTAACTGTCCATTGATGCAATCCCCTGCAGTACAGGTGCGTGTGCTACGGTTCGTATATTTGCATTTTTAGCAGTGAACCTTGATGAAAAGATATCTAGGTGCAAAATGTTTTTACACCATGAGAAGGCATTGAGACCTGCAAAGAGTGTTTCTAAGATGCTACAGAACTAGTAACTGGATTCGCTCTAATCAATTGAATGTCAGGTTCCCTGCAATTTAAGCTAGGAAACATGGTTCTCTCCCTTAAATGCCGTCCGGCCGACAACGTGGCTTTCATACTTAATACTATTAAGAAGACCTGAGAAGGCTAAGATTGAGGCTGCTGCTCTACTAGGGTGGCCTATCAAATAAGTGTGCTGAGTGACGAACGATTCTCGATTCGTGCGATTGGTAACTTAGATAATCAAACAGCATATGTTAATCAAGCATTTGAATGAGTCTTCCTTCAGAAAAAAGTCGAGGTCCTAGTGAAATTGTAGGAGGGCTTTAATCGGATCGCTATTGTTACAGTCTGGTTGTGAAGGCTTCATAATCGCAGTCCTTTTGCCAAAGAAACACTGTCCTTGAAGCTTATGTTCCAATGTCTTACATGACAAATGGTGACCAAGCCAACACCACATGCTCGTGAGCTGGAAATACGGTCATGGTACACGTAGGTCAGTGGCCATATGCTAGATCTCGTGATCACTAGGAATTTCCTTCCCACTGACCTTGCGGTGTGCCTACTGACCCACTCACATCATCGATCGGTCTCATTTACTGTTCCTGCTCCCTAGTTCGTACAGGGTAGTGTCTAACTTGTCAAACGACGTAACTTACGATGCATTGACATAGACCAGCTTTTGAAATCTGTATGTGATGCAGGTATTATTGATTTGTATTCACACTCGACAGCTAGCTTTGATACCCTCACTGATGCAATGAAAATGACACTCGTGAGTGCTCGTGACAAGCTTGCTCCCATTTATTCTATCTGTTTTCAAAGTTATGGTGCTTGCTTTCAATTTACAAAAAACTCCTAAAGATGCACATCGTTAAGCGCTGGCTTGAACATCAGTTCAAGAAATTGGTGTCCGATGCAGATCTAGTGAGTCTCAAAGACTTCCTTCAAGTTTGCACACGAAAGCTTAAAAGATCCAGGGCTTTCGTTTTCATCCGAAAGCTTTATTCCTGCCAAACAGACCCAAAACCGATTTATAAGATGGTAAACCATTTACTGGCCAATGCTGAGAGGTCTGACTTCCCAGATATTAAGGGCTCAGCCGACAAGTTTTCAGCCTTCTTTGCTAAAAGAATTGTGCACATCCGTGCCTCCTTTAAACCCCCTCCGGCAAAAGCGATCGCAGTTCCACAGCCTGTGACCTTCCTTAAAAGGTTCTCTGAGCTTTCTGCATGCCGTGTGGCTTCCTTCATAAGGTCTAGCACAAAGAGCTCTTCTCGTAAAAAAACGATACCGTCATCTCTGTGGTCCCCACTAGCAGACCAACATAGTCCTAGCAGGAAACCAAGATTTTTAATGCTTCTCCGGAGCAGGTTTTGTCGCTCACTTTTAGGTCCCTTCATTCTATGGCTCCAGCCTATCTGTCAGATATATTACCTGATCAGGCCAAGCATCGTACCACCCGCTTTTCGGAATCCAACAGTCAAGAAATACCTCGTACAAACCTTATATCCTTTGGAGACCGTGCATTTAGTTCATATTCTCCGAAAGCCTGGAACTCCGTCCCGACCTGCGTCAGAACATCCCCTGACCTGACCACATTTAAAAGAAACTTAAAAACACACCTATTTAGGAGAGCATTTAGTGGTTTCCTGTGATTCGTCCTTGATGTGCTTATGCGTGCTGACGCTGTGCATGCTGCCACTAACTACATTTGCATGCTGACCTTGTGTATGTCACCCCTAACCAAATTATTCATTTCGTTTGTTTTTCAGGCATGATTTTACTAACCATTCAATTGCATTTTACTTTGCAGCAAATGTGAAGCGCCTAGAGAGAGATTAAGTTCTCTGAGGGCGCTTTTATTTATATTTTTAGTGAATTATTATTATTATTATTACAAAACGGTCGTCAGCAAGTCCCTGAAATCGGCAATCGTTAGACCCATACTTAAAAAGCCGGCATTACACACCGGGGTTCTTTTAAACTATCGCCCAATTTCCCTTCTTCCTTGCTTGTGAGAGATTCTTGAAAAAATGTTGTCAAGCAGTTCGCTGAACATATTGAACAGAATGTAAGGTCAGAAAAAATTAAATCAGAGTTAAAGAGGCGGCACTCCACTGAAACTTCTCTCCCCCGTGTTAACGATGACATTTTACGAGGCCATGACGACGGGAATGTCACTGCCCTAGCCCTGCTAGATCCGTCTGCTGCCTTCGACACCAACGCTCACGATGTTCTCGTTGAACGACTGAGAACACAGATTGGTCTGACAGACGAAGCCTTGGCGTTGCGTAAATGAAACTTGATTTATCATGTCCAATCCGTGTTGTGTGGGGGTCGGGTCTCACACACGAGACGGGTCCACTGTAGATTCCTTCAACGGTCTGCACTCGGTCCATTGCTGTTCTCCATGTCTACAATGCCTCTGGGAGAAGTAATTAGGGCCCATGGAATAAGATATCGCTTTCATACTGACGATACTTTGTTGCATTTTTAATTCCAAGCGTCGGCCTCCTCTGCAGCAACAGAGAAACTGCATGCCTGCCATGCCGATATTCGATCAAGGATGTCCGAAAACTTCCAGACCTTAAATGACGATAAAACTGAAGTGCTGCTCATAGGACCCCTAAGCGTGTGGCTGGATTAAAAGGCTTCGCTCTTGTAATAGGTAATGCTGTTATGCGACCATCACCATGTGCTCGGAAATTAAGTGTCGTTTCGACAGCTGCCACAATTTGAAAAGCTTCACTCTAAAGACTGCTTATACAACTACCCTTCACGTTCAACCCCTATCCTTAGTTAGGAGCTGTCTTCTACAGTGGCTTGTAAAAACTTTAACTAGCTCCTTAGTTCTGTCTCGGCTTGATTATTGCAGTTGCCTTTTGACGGGGCTATCAAAGAAAGCTAGTAGGCTAGTGCAGCTTACTATGAATATGGCGGCAAAGCTATTCTTTAAGTACCAGAGGTTTGAGCATGTGTCTCCTTTCCTAGAAGAGCTAGGATGGATTCTGGTTAATCGATGGATTCAGAGCGAAGTTCCTACGCTGACCCACACAGCCCGCCACGGTTTGCCTCCTTCATACCTAGCAGAACTGGTGCATCAGTTGCAGCCTCCTGCCGCCATCAGTTCTTATGCCGACAAAAAATAGCTGTTCCATTCCTCAGCTTATAACATTGGCAACAGCAGCTTTAGCTTTGCAGGTCCGAGACTGTGAAACTTGCTTCCCCAATTCTCACTCGATGACAAATACTCTCCTACTGCCGACTATAACTCATCCTTTTGAGCGGTTCTGAGATGCTACTTCCAAGCTACTCACTACCTCGACTGCTCTCCCGACTCTGCTATGCTTCACGCGTTCCCTTTAATGCGTGAGACGTCGTTAGTCGGCTACCTAATGCCTACCGAAAGCCGCTCAGGCTCTGCGTGGGCTATACAAAACTCTTCTGCTTAACACCCACACGCATGGTCTTTATGACTTTGTGGAATTGCATTCGGAGATACCTACACAATGTTCTAGTAAAAATACAGCAAGGCAGAGATTGAGAGAATCTGTAATCTGTAAGTAATAACAAGTAATGGTAATAGTAATAGGTAATAACATTTAGTCAGTAATCTGTAATTTATAGTCGATCAGAAATTCTAAGCTTCTTCTCGATAGCCTTTTCTCTACACAGGAAATAGATACCTTCTCAAAACAGTGACAATAGATACCTTCTCGATACGTTTGATACATCCCACACTTTCACCCCAACCCAGCCAATAGATTTATCTTGACGATGCCCACGAACATTTTAGGCTGTGGTGTGGAGTCTGATCTATGGAGCCGAGTTTGACGAATTTCAGCTACACGTTGATGCAATTACAGATTTTGACACTATTGATCACCAAGTCCTTCCTGAACGCCTATCATACCGCCAGAGCATCACTGGTACTGCATTGACATGGTTCAGCTGATATCTCAGTTCAGCTCTCAGCAGCGTAGATGTAAGCCGACTAAGATCCTCTAAGAAACTACTGAAGTATGAGGGATTTCGGGGCTTTATCGATGGTCTGCTTTTTGTAAAGGCAAAACTCTTCTTATTGCCGATGCGGCTGGCACTCACATTCTAGGCGTTCACTTTTATGCAGGTGACACTTAGCTGTGCTTTTGCTTTGATCCGTCCCAGCCATCCAGCACGTCTAATTCTCTTAACTCCCTTGCAGCCTGTTTGAATGACACCAGTGCACGGATGGCAGCGAGCTTTCCTAAATGGCACGATGGTATAAACCATCGCACTAGTAATGGGAAAACCAATTGTGTTCGGAAATTGGAAAACAACACTCAAAATTGGCTGTACGAACCTCAAATCCTTGGGAGCGGTCCCTAGAGTTTGTATTCTCCAAATCTGGATTCCACTTCTGCGTGGTGTCACGATATCCCGTGACTTGACGAAATTTAAAAGTACAAACACGTCCAGCTGCAACAGCATTTTACGTTTTCATGCGACTCCTTCTTTGGGCGCGTTTTCGTGCTGACACTGTGCGTGCCGCCTCAAACCACATTTGCATGCTGACCCTGTGCATTTTACCTCTAAACGTGTCATCCTGATTGACTTTAAGCATGATACCAATAGCCAATAATTCAACAATACATCTGACGCAACACATAGAAAGTGTCTATCAAGACATAAAGTTGTCCGAGAGCACTATACAACTGTTTTAGTATTGATATTACACGTTCACACACCCATAGGCTACGACATCACTGTATTCTACAAGGAGATATTTCTAGAAAAAGGCTTAGATATACACTCGCTTACATGTTCAAAGCATTCGTGTATCATTAATGCTTTTTCCGGAAGCTGTGTGCTGTAAATGATTAGGTTCAATTGCACAGTGGTAATATAAAGGTAATATGGGCTATATGAAAGCTTATTACGATTAGTGGTAACCTGCCACATTGTCAGCCCTCAAAACTCCCAAAAGCTGAGAGCTTAGACGAAGTGCTGTAAGATGCACGTGCGTCTTAAACTTCCTTATAAGATATCATCCATTCAGAAAATTTCTTGATAACAGTTGAGTGCATTACTTGGTTTAAGAGCATACGTACTTGAGGTCACAGTCTCGAGTAGATTCGCGTCCGCATATAACGGAACTGCTACTCTTAGGACACCCTAAGTTTGTGGAAGAACTAGAAAACTGTTCTTATGTAACAGGTGATGCCGCTTTTTAAGCGTCCCTGTGTGCGTTAGGAAATTACGTTTTATCCTTAACTGCTAGCCGTACGTTGAACGTTGTGTTTCAAAGACTGCATCTAATCCAAATGTCCTTAAACTAAGGTAGTATTAAGCGGAACAGCTACTAACAGCACACTTTAAAAGCATGAATACTGTATGAGACTCTCCTATTCTGATTGGAGATGTCGTTGAGCGACTGTCACAGTGTGATCAGAATTTAGGTATCGTCTTCGACAGCTGCCTACGTTTATAAGCTATTTAATCATAGCTCGCATATTTAATTATCTTAGGACTCTTTCAAGCTTGCGGCTGCAGTTGCTAGCAATTCTCTTGACTTGGCTACTGGCGAATGCATGCCTTTCTTTAGTAATTTGCAATGAATCATGTCCAGTAAAAGCACAAGTTGCACCTGTCGAATCTATCAACTTAAGAAAACGGAAGCCGTGCATCAGCTTCTATGACCAGCATATTTTATGAGTGCAGCCAACAAGGCATCGAAATAATAGGCCCTTCTAGTGACGCTCAAAGCGAAGAGAGGATGCATGCTGCTTCTAAAGCACGGGTTTTCCTCATGCTTCTAATCTTTAGAGTCACTCAACTACCCACGGACTATTGAGTATTAGGCAATTGACAGAAACTCTTTCTCTGTCTCACTCGCTGTCTGGGTATGCTCGCTGTCTGGGTATAGATATGCAAGACAGTATATTTCCTGATAATGATAGCATACTTCAACATCCATCTCCCCCGTAGAAATATATTTTCTTTGCTCATTCAATGTAATAGCAGCTGTCCACGTTCATTTTTTGAAACACTCGTGCAGGTTTTCGGATGAAGTTGTTGATCAATTCCAAGGCTCACCGGTAAGGTCCATTAGCATTTGCTGATCGTTACGGTCGAGGTCTGCAGAGAGCAATGAGAGCCAATATTAATACAAATCAAACGTTTTTTTAACTTTCACACGTTAAATTAAATGCAATTTCACACAGGTCGCCACCTTATCCCATTTCGTTACTTCTGTCTGTGCCGCCATATGCTGCTCAAATGCACACGGCAAGTAAGGCTTTCTCTATTGCACTGGCTTTATCTCGTTAAGAACAACCTGGCAAGTTTTGCTAGTGATCTTAGCCCTATCGTTATGTGTATTTATATTAACAGAATTTTCTTCAGGAATGAGCTTACTGAATTCTTGCTTGCAAGTACCTTGAGGAGATCTATCAAACGAATTGAAAGCAAAAGTACATGTACTATTGTACAAGTTGCCATTAGCAAAGACATATCTCGTGTTCAATCAAACAAATGATACCGCTACTGTTTTACCTCGTTAAGGGTATTATTTTATGTGTCCCATCATTAATACAAAACTGGCGTTCTTAGCAACTACCAGTGTTTTTATAACGAAGGTCGGGGCGAATTTTTTAAGATCGGGTTTACCGGCGACCACAATTTCTCTCTCCTCTCTCTCTCTCCGAATGGACATTTTTAAAGTGATGCATGAACATATTTATGACCATGATAGGGCTTTCGCACAGGGTTACTATCCAGAGTGGCCAGTTGTTGCAGAGGCCAAACGTAAGTAATCGAACCGTTGCACTCCGGTTCTGTTTTAGAACGAGTTTTCAGCAAGTAAATTGGCATGCTGAGGTGGCCACCACAAGAGAGGAACAAAATGTATTAATCGCATGACTTGCACAGTCACTGCACCTTACAGTTCCGTAGAGTCCGTCCAGGTCTCGAGCGTCTGCTATATGTTCAAGACACTTTTGCTGATCCCTGCCAAATCAACTCTTTCGGTTGCAGCATGACTCGTACTAGCAAGAAACTGGTAAACTTACCAGGCTTTTGATGGCCCTTTTTCATCTGGGCTGCTTGACGTTGCTACTCGCATTGTTTGAGTGTGCATGCTGGAACAGTCCCTCTGTTGCAAAAGCACCAGTTGCACCCGTCAAACCTACGAAGTTGAGGAAATGGCACCCTTGTAAGGTAAGCATATTATTTGCACACATTCGACGAGACATTGAAAGCAAATTGCCCACTTATAGTGTGGCCAAGCTTCCTAAGTGATTTGCAGAAACGAGCTTCGATGCTAAGAGCGTTTCCCTTTCGTTTTTTAAGCACGACGTTGCATTACGTTTTCGATACCTAAGACCACAGCCGACCGCCGAATCTTTAATGTTTGGCAATTTCTAACATCACATTCTCTGTCTCTCTCACTCTCCCCGTTATATTTTCTCTCCCTAACTTCAGCTCGTCTTCTTCTTATACCTCCAGATTGCTTGCTGCACTATCGAAACATGTCAGGGCCGCATTAAAAAATGTAAATTATTCACGTCTGTAACTCCTCGAAGCCATATGAGCATGCGAATTTTATGCAGGAACGTTACATATAGCACAATAACAGCCTAAGCCGCTTTCCGTAAGAATTACCTAGCAAACATACTTCGTCTCACGCAGAACAAAGAAAGTGGGATGAATAGTTGAGGCTAGGAGAGCAGTCGAGGTAGTGAGTAGCATAGAAGTAGTAGCTGACGACCACTGAAAGGGATGGGCCATAGTCGGCAGCAGGAGAGCAGCAAGGACGGACCTTAAGAGACTCCACATGTGACCCGTCTCGTGAGTAAGGCTAGAACCCTACACGGCACGCATTGAACACGATGAGACAAGTACGATTTAAACCACTCCAGTTCCGAATCTTTCAGTCCGGTCGTTGTTCTTGATCTCTCCCGTACAACATTATGATCAATGGTGTCGAAGGCAGCAGACAGATCTAGACGAGCTAGGGCAGTGATATTAGTGCTGTCGTTGGCATGTAAGACGTCATTGTTAAAACGGAAGACAGCAGTTTCAGTGGTGTGCTGCCTCTTGAACACTGATCGAAACGAATTTGACGTTTAATTCTTTTCAATAGGTTTAACCAGCAGCTCAACAAGAATTGATTCAAGAATCTTAACCAAGAAAGAAAGAAGGGAAACTCAACGACAATTTGCAAGGATTTCTGAAAATAATCTAGGCTTATTAAACATAAGTCTAACGATCGCCGATTTGAAGGACTTGGGTGTGACCCATATACCAAAGAAGCACAAAACATCTCGGCTATGTCAGGCTTAGGTTGTCTGCTAGTGAAGACCACAGCGATAATGGTATTTGTGGTGGAGGACACGAGCTCTTTTTGCTAGACCTTAGTAAGGTAGAAAATAGCATACAGAAATCTCGGAAATTCTTTGCAAGAAGGTCGCAGGTTATGATTCCACAATTGCTTTACTCAGAGGGGTCTTTATGGAGGCACAAATGTACTCAATTCTTTGTGTGAAGAAAGCAAAACATATTTTGGCCGAGCCATTATAATCTGGTTCGTCTGAAGTCTTAGGGTTAGCCAGTATATTGTTCGGTCTAATTTCAACTTAGCCATTCCACGTTTTAATTTTCTTCTAATTGCTGAGCCTAAAATCTGTCCCGATACAAATATATATATACATATATATATATGTATACAAATATATGTATACATTTTGTTATTTGTTTGTTTATATATATCTGACACCTTTGAAGTATTGCTTAATTAAAACGGTTCATTTTGCTAATTGCTTTCAGAATATGACTAGCCACAACGGGCACAGCCACCAAAGCGGCAGCACACTTAGTATCACCACCTAGCATTTGAGATTACTCAATAAATATAACAACATACAGGGCGCCTACTCACCACTCAGCTAGCGTTAGGCATCGTCCCTCAGGATCGAGAGGAGGGTTTACGTGACTGAATCGCTTGGCAGCTGGTGCCTCGGCTTCCGATTGATCACTCTGTGCTGCCGTCAGCAATGCACAGAGTAGCACGACGACGGGCAAAGATTGCGTCACCTTCAGCTTTTCGTTTTCAGCTTTCTGGCAGAGCTGGAGAATTCCTGGACCCTATAAGGTGCCTGTGGTAAGCCGGTTCGCATCGTTTGCTTATATTCAATTTCTGACCGACGCCTGATTTTTACGACCTCATGACCTCATTCCCAATCAGCTTCGATAGCCTTAGGGAATGTAGTTTGGATTTTTTAAATGTACAAGCCAGCATATTTCATAAGCTTGCAACACCTAGTCTGTAGGAGTACTGTGGGAATCGCAGTTGTGTTGTACGAGCCCTCCCTAAATCTCCTTCAGGTGCCCTGGGAATGTCAATGCATACGTTTATTGAACAACTAGCTGAGTCGTGTAGATTAGGCAATCGAAGAAACCCGCTGAGTGATTACCGGCTGCCCGTCAGCTACATTAGCAGCTCAATCCGGCACACAGTATGTTCGCACTCCCCACTCTTAGTCTGCCTTTCTATCTATATCAAGCGGCTCATCGTTGACGACTTTACAAATGTACAGTCGTATTCCCTCCTTCAGGACATTTAAGCCGTTAAACTTAAGCTGGAAAGGTCACATAAAGCTCATTCAGAATAGAGGTATTAGGCATCACTGTTTGTAGATGACAACAAAAAGTGGTTCACTTTCAGCCACAAATAATGATAATAAAAAAACTCAGTTTATAGCGCCTCAAACGACTGAATATTTCTAGGCACGTTACAGGTACTGCTAACGAACCAGAATCGACTCGGTAGTGGTGACGTTCTCAATAACCAACAAGAATACCAAAGTAAGCGGTGACATACACTCACTTAGCATGCAAATGTAATTATTGGCAGCATGTATAAAGTCAGATCCTATAAACACATCAAAGAGAGATCACGCGAACCTTCAAAATGCTGTTCTAAATAGATGTGTATTTAGTATTCTTTTAGGCTTATTAGAATCAGGACATGTGTAGACCCCAGCCGGGAGTGAGTTCCAGAACATGTGAACATAAGAACTAAAGGCATGGTCTCCAAAATATTATACGAGGTACGTTTAACAGATTTCGAAAAGCGGGTCGCACGATGTTTGTCCGGTGCTGCATTAGTTCTGAAAAATTAGCTATAGCCAAATAATGAAGGGACCTGAAAGTGAGTGACAGAATCTTGAAGTCGATGTCATGCTATGCTGGGAGCTAGTAAAATTCGACAGCAACGGGTGTGAAGTGGCATCTGCAACGTTTACCACAGGCCATTACATCTGCCGAGTTTTGCACCGGTTGTAGGAGCCTTTGTGCACATGCCGATCGACATGGAAGCAGCGGGTTATGCTAGTCGAGACGGTATGTCGCTAATGCACGGACCGATTTAAATGGGGTATCCGTATCTAAACAAGCTTGAACGTCACCGATGTTATTCTGGCAGATAATAACATCTTTGATCTTGACAGTTAAGTGCCTATGCTTGAGGGAGGCACACAGTCAAATAATATTGGCTAATATAATCTGAAGAAGCACGTCCGGTCAATGCCGCCAAAATAGCTACCACTTTGCTCTAGGCCGGCAGTCAATCAAAGCCTGCTTCGGAACTGCAAGCTACTACCTAGCAAGTATGGTACTCGGCCGTGTGCAGACAAGGATACAACAGCTAAATTGGCCCATGCATTTCTGGCATCCTCTCCGACTCCTGTAATGCACTACTTGCTGGTCTACCGGCCAAAGCAATCAGGCCCAAAAAGCTTGTGCAACCCTCTGCACGTAACGATGTCTGTCGTGAACATCGACATAGCCATTTCACACCGTTGTCTGTCGTTAATGTCGACGTTGCCATTTCACACCACATATCGCCGATTTGCACCGGCTAAAAGTAGGAAACGCATTGACTTCAAGGTTTCACCACTCATGTTTACACCCATACTTTCTTTCGCTCTAGCATAATCGTCAGATCTACTCTGCCAAGATACTAAGCATCGTACCACTCGCTCTTCGGAGTCTTATCGTATACATATACCTCATACAAACTTCCTATCTTTTTGTGAGTCTGCATTGTTTATATCCTCAGTAAGCCTGGAACTCACTTTCGACATGAGCCAAGACATTCCCCGACTTGACCACATTTAAAACGAAAATAAAAACGTATCTATTTTTTACAGCATTTACTAGGACCCTGTAGTTCACATGCTTATGTGTGCTGACACGGTGCATACTGCCAATAACCCGATTTGAACGCTGACCCTGTGCATGTCATTATAACAATGTTAATTCTCGTTGTTTATCGTGCTGGCTACCACTTACCATCCAATACAGATTCCTGTGAAAACTAAATGTAAATGTAAAGCACTTAGAATGAGAATGAGTTCTGTGAGGGAACTTTATCAAGTGTGTTATCATGCCTAATATTCCTCCATTCTCTCAGTATAGTATTTGACAAAACCTAATCTACATGTTCTGTAGTGCTAGGACACTTTCAGTCTTGAATGCATTTTTTATGGATTAGTTACTGGGGCACTCACTTCTGCAATTTCTGTGCAGTCGTGCAGCAAACACTAGGCGCACATAACTCTCTATTGATGCGATCCCCTGTAGCACAGGTGCATGTTCGACGGTTCGTATCTTTTCATTTTTGGCAGTGAAACTTGATAAAAAGCTATCTAGGTGCATACGGTTTTTACACCATGAGAACGCATTGAGACCTGCAAGTAGTGTTGCTAAGATGCCATAGAACTAGTAACTGGATTTTCTTGAGGCTGCTGCTCTACTAGGGTGGCCTATCAAATAAGTGTGCTGAGTGACGAACGAGTCTCGATTCGTGCGATTGGTAACTTAGCTAATCAAACAGCATATGTTAATCAAGCATTTGAATGAGTCTTCCTTCAGAAAAAAGTCGAGGTGCTGGTCAATTTGTAGGGGGGCTTTAATCGGATTGCTATGGTTACAGTCTTTTTGTGAAGGCTCCAGAATCGCAGTCCTTTTGCCAAAGAAACACTGTCCTTGAAGCTCACGTCCCTATGTCTTACGTGACAAATGGTGACCAAGCCGACGCCACCCACTCGTGAGCTGCAATTACGGTCATGGTACACGGAGGTCAGTGGCCATATGCTAGATCTCGTGATCACTAAGGATTTCCCTACCACAGATCTTGTGGTGTGCCTAATGACCCACTCAGATCATTGATCGGTCTCGTTTGCTGTTCCTGCTCCCTAGTTCGTACAGGGAAGTGACAAACAGGTCAAACGACGCAACTTACAATGCATTGACATAGATCAGCTTTTGAAATCTGTATATGATGCAGGTATTCTTGATTTGCATTCACAATCGACCGCTAGCGTCGATACCCTCACTGATGCAATGAACGTGACACTCACGAGTGCTCATGACAAGCATGCTCCCGTTCATTTTCTCTGTTTTCAAAGTAATGGTGCTTACTTTCAATTTACAAACAACTCCTAAAGATGCACATCGTTAAGAGCTGGCTTGAACATCAGTTCAAGAAATCGGTGTTCGATGCAGATCTAGTGAGTCTCAAAGACTTCCTTCAAGTTTGCACACGAAAGCTTAAAAGATCCAGGGCTTTCGTTTTCATCCGAAAGCTTTATTCCTGCCAAACAGACCCAAAACCGATTTATAAGACGGTAAACCATTTACTGGCCAATGCTGAGAGGTCTGACTTCCCAGATATTAAGGGCTCAGCCGACAACTTTTCAGCCTTCTTTGCTAAAAGAATTGTGCACATGCGTGCCTCTTTAAGCCCCTTCTGACAAAATTGATCGCAGTTCCACTGCCTGTGACCTTCCTTAAAAGGTTCTCTGAGGTATCTGCATGCCATGTGGCTACCTTATTAAGGTCTAGCAACAAGAGCTCTTCTCCTGAAAACCCGATACCGTCATCTCAGTGGTCCCCACTAGCAGACCAACATAGTCCTAGCAGGAAACCCAGATTTTTAAAGCTTCTATGAGGAAACGGTCGTCAGCAAGTCCCTGAAATCGGCAATCGTTAGACCCATACTTAAACAGCCACCATTACACACAGGGGTCCTTTTAAAGTATCGCCCATTTTCCCTTCTTTCTTGCTTTTGAAAGATTCTTGAAAAAATGTTGTCAAGCAGTTCGTTGAACATATTGAAAATATTGTAAGGTCAGAAAAAGATAAGTCATGGTTAAAGAGGCAGCACTCCAGTAAAACTTCTCTCCTCCGTGTTAAGAATGACATTGTACGAGGCAACAACACCGGGAATGTCACTGCCCTAACCCTGCTAGATCCGTCTGCTGCCTTCGACTCCATTGATCACGATGTTCTGTTTAAACGATTGAGAACACAGATTGGTCTGCCAGACGAAGCCTTGGCGTTGTATAAATCATACTTGAGTTATCGTGTTCAATCCGTGTCGTGTGCTAGTCGGGTCTCACACACGAGACGGGTCAACTGTAGATTTCCTCAACGGTCTGCACTAGATCCACGGCTGTTCTCCATGTCTAGGCTACCTCAGGGAGATGTGATTAAGGTACATGGAATAGGATATCGCTTTCATGCTGACGATACTTAGTTGCATTTGTCATTCCAAGCGTCGGCCTCCTCTGCAGAAACAGAGAAAATGCATGCCCACCGTGCCGATATTCGATCCAGACTGTCCGAAAACTTCCAGACGATAAATGACGATAAAACTGAACTGCTTCTTATAGGACCCCTAAGCGTGTGGCTGGATTAAAAGGCTTTGCTCTTCTAATAGGTAATGCTGCTGTGCGACCATCACGGCTTGCTCGGAAATTAAGTGTCGGTTTCGACAGCTGCCTAAATGTTAAAAGCTTCACCCTGAATACTGCTTATACAGCTACCCTTCACGTCGAACCCCTATCCATAGTTAGGAGCTGTCTTATGCAATGGCTTGTAAAAACTTTAACTGGCTCCTTAGTTCTGTCTCGGCTTGATTATTGCAGTTGTTTTTGAGGGGGCTATCAAAAAAAGCTCTCAAGCTAGTGCAGCTGACTATGAATATGGCTGCGAGGCTAGTCTTTAAGTCCTATAGGTTTGAGCATGTGTCTCCTTCGCTAGAAGAGCTAGGCTGGATTCTGGTTAACCGAGGGATTTCCGGCAATGTTCCTATGCTGACCCACACGGCCCGCCTAGGTTTGCCTCCTTCATAACTAGCACAACAGGTGCATTCGTAGCAGTCTCCTGCCGCCATCAGGTCTGATGTCGACAAAAAATAGCTGTTCCATTCCTCAGCTTAAACAAATGACTACAGCATTTTTAACTCAGCTGGTCCTAGACTGTAGAATTCGCTGCCCAATTATCACTCGATAACAACTTTTCTCCTACTTCCGAATATAACTCATCCTTTTTAGCGGTTTTCAGCAGCTACTTCCAAGCTACTCACTACCTCGACTGCTCTCCCGACTCTGCTATGCTTCACACTTTCCCTTTGTTGCGTGAGATGACGTTTGTCGGCTACCGAATGCCTACCGAAAGTCGCTCAGGCTCTGTGTGGGCAATACAAAACTCTCCTGCTTAACCCCCAGACACATGGTTCTTATAACTTTTTGGAGTTACATTTAAAGATACGATCTAAACTTTCTAGTAAAAAAACAGCAAGGCAGGAATTGATAGAATCTGGAATCTGTAAGTAATGATAAGTAATAGTAATAGTAATACGTAAAAACATTTACTCAGTAATCTGTAATTTATAGTCGATCAGAAATTCTATGCTTCTTATCAATAGCCCTTTCCCTGCTCAGCTAATAGATACCTTCTCGATACATTGACAATAGATACCTTCTCGATCCGTTCGACACATCCCACACTTTCATCCCATCACAAACGATAGATTTATCTTGACGATGCCCACAGACTTTTTAAGCTGAGGCGTGGAGTCTGATCTATGGTGCCGCGTTTGACGAATTTCAGCTACACGTTGACGCAATTACAGATTTTGATACTATTGATCACCAAGTCCTTCCTGAACGCCTCTCATACCGCCAGAGCATCACTGGTACTGCATTGCAGTGGTTAAGCTGATATCTCAGTTCAGCAATCCACAGCATAGATGTAAGCCGACAAAGATCCTCCTATGAACTACTGAAGTATAAGGTATTTCGGGGCTTTGTCGCTGGTCTGGTTTTTTCAAAGTCGATAGTCTCCTTCTTGCCGATGCGGCTGGCACTCACATTCTAGGCGTTCACTTTTATGCAGGTGACACTCAGCTGTGCTTTTGCTTTGATCCGTCCAAGCCACTCAGCACGTCTAATTCTCTTAACTCGCTTGCAGTATGTGTGAATGACACCAGTGCACGGATGGCAGCGAGCTTTCCTAAATGGCAATATGATATAGACCATCGTACTTGTAATGGGAAAACCAATTGTGTTCGGAAATCGGGAAACCGCACTCAAAAGTGGCCGTAAGAACCTCAAATCATTGGGAGTGGCCTCTATCATTTGCATTCTCCCAATCTGGGTTCCACTTCTGCCTCACCATATCCCGTGACTTGGCGAAATTTAAAAGTACTAATACGTCCAGCTGCAACAGCATCTCAAATTTTCATGCGACTCCTTCTTTGGCCGCGTTTTCGTGCTGACACTGTGCATGCCACCTCAAACCACATTTGCATGCCGACCCTGTGCATTTTACCTCTAAGCGTGTCATCCTGGTTGACTTTAAGCATGATACCATTAGCCAATCATTCAATAATACATCCGACGCACCGCATAGAAAGTGTCCATAAAGATATAAAGTTGTCCGAGAGCAGTCTACAACTGTTTTACTATTGATATTACTCGTTCAGACACCCATAGGTTAAGACATTACTCTTTTCTACAAGGAGATATTTCTAGAAAACGACATAGATTTACACTCGCTTAGATGTTCAAAGCATTCGCGTATCATTAATGCTTTTTCCGGAAGCTGTGTGCTGTAAATGATTCGGATCAAATGCACAGTGGTAATATGAATAAATGCTGCATGACTGGTAGAGTTACAGGTAATATAGGCAATATGAAAACTTATTACGATTAGTGGTAACCTGCCACGTTGTTAGCCCTCAAAACTCCCAAAAGCTGAGAGCTTTGACGAAGTGCTGTAACATGAGCATGGGTCTTACCTTATGCTTCTAACATTTAGGGTCACTCAATTAACCACGGACTATTGAGTATTAGGCAGTTTATAAAAAACTCTTTCTCTGTCTCTGTAACTGTCTGGGTTTAACTTTCACTCTCTTGCCTCCGACTGGTCTCTTTCTCGTACTTTTAGCTTTACTCCTCGATTGTACAACACAAAGTGTCACGGTCACACTAGGTCCGACTCACTCTGAAGCACTCCAACTTTATCTTTCTCTGTACCCTCCGAGCCTACTCTCCGTTCTCTCTTGTCATTTCTTGTCTAATTAGGTTTGCTACTCTGGGTGTACGAATGCGTCTATCGTGATGACAATCATTTCCGTCTTTCTCAATTGCGACGGCTCAATCTGACTCTACCGGCTGAATTTAGACTGGCCTCATTGGGCTCAGCTGCCATAGCAGCATCAGGTTAACAGTTATTGGTTGTAATGATTGCCCCGCCCCCGTGCACAGCCCATGGTTAACAACATAGATTCAGCTACTCGCCACATACCTGACGTTAGGCATCGTCTCTCAGCATCGAAAATAGGTTGCGCACAACTGACTCTCTGGGCGACTGCTGCCTGGGCGTCTGATTGCTCACGTTTTTTGCTGCCGTCAGATATACACAGACTAGCACGACTATGAGCAGAGATCGGGTTATCTACAGAGAGTTGAATGTAGCAGTCGGGCAGAGCTGCGGAATTCCTTGATGCTACAGAGTGCCTGAGGTAAGCTGGTTCGCATCGTCAGCTTATATTCAATCCACGACTTGATTCGTGGTTAAAAACTGCCTACTCAGGCGATTCCCGTCCTGTGCCGTATCTCCTGCTGTAACTCAGCAAAGTCATACAGACCATGTGGGTTTTTCGCCATCGAATTTTGAATAGAGCGCTCACAGATTTAGTGGCTTTCAGAACGCATTCCCTTGCCAACAGACTTCGACTCACGAAACAAAGGGAACATGGGAAGCATTGCACAGTCAGGAGAGCAGGAAAGGTAGTGAGTAGCATGGAAGTAGCAACTCAGGACCGCCTAAAGAATGTGCTCAGCTTATCGCTCCGCTCGGCACTGCACTTGAGGCACTTAAGCATATTGGCTTAACGGCTTGCTGTCCCGATTTCCTCCGGGTGTATGGTTTCTGCAAAATATTCACCCGATCTCATTTTAAGTCGTGGTAAGTTGACTGTTTGTGAAGTCCCTCGCTGTGACATATGAATGTGTCGATGAAATATTTTGTCCTAGAAGCAAGCTTCCACCGAGCCGTTCAAAAATCAGTAGTTCTTGGCAGCTTGTCAAAGGGCGCCCAGAGTGAGCCATTTGCTTGGTTACAATGGCGAGTCCAAAGATGTAGGAATCCTAACACAACGTCTAAACTATTTTTCTTGTAGTTAGCAACCAGACACGTCAGACTGTGGAAATCAGTCAACGTTTTTCGAAAAACTCAAATCGAAAGTGTACACATACCCGACTACAATATCAACAACGATACGGAAAACTAAGTCATGTATTCTGCTATCTTTAAGATTGAATCTCTTTCTGTGACATTGAGATTCTCTGGAAAGGAGCTATCTCAATGAATCGGTGACAAAATGTACAATACTGGTAATACTGTAGTAAGTATAAAAAGAACGATTTATCCAGGCCGAGAGCCAGCAGTTAGGAATAGGTTGGAATGTACTTTCTTTCGAGTGAACTCACTGAAATGTTCTATCGTTGAGATCAAGACACTGCGAAAAAAAAACTCGCCAGGTGTTGTGCAACGTGCTGCCTCACGTGCACATGAACCGACGGTTAATGGGTATCGTCGGCACTTTTGCAGTGTGCACATGCAATCTAACTACGTTCTCACAAACGCCCCTACTTATCACTGTATTTAGTGGGTCCCTGTTATTCGTCCTGTTTGTGCTTACGCATGATGGCACTGGGCATGCTGCCACTAACCACTCTTGTATGCTGACCCTGTGCAGGTCAGCCCAAACCATGTTATTCGTGTTGTTAGTCAAGCAGGACACCACTCACCATTCGATCATGTTTCTTGTGCCGTGAATATAAAGCGCCTAGAAAAAGATTCAGTTCTGAGAGGGCACTTTATCAAGTGAACGTTGATGATAGTATCATGTTATTATGTAAGCAAGTTTGGACTTAGCAAAAAGGAATTGTTAGGAATTCGGTTAGATCCCGAAATTTACGTTGACGGTCAGCCAGTCTTGATCTTCGGAACGCTTTTTTAAGCTTGTAATTTTAAGTCTATGCTGGTTCAAGGCTTGTAGTAAGCCACGAACAATATTGGCGAGATAGTATAACTTTGCACTTAGTCATAAAAGCAATGCATCTAGAATGCCGGTAACCATCGTTTTTAGGCATTCTACCAGTGATGACAAATCGGGTGATGATTTCAAAGAGAGGTCGAGAAAGATATGCAAGACAGTATATTTCCAGATAATGATAGCACACTTCAACATCCATCTCCACCGTAGAAATATATTTTTCTTTGCTCATTCCATTTAATGGCAGCTCTCCACGTTTACGTTTTGGAAACACTCGTGCAGGTTTTCGGATGAAGTTGTTGATCAATTCCACGGCTCTCCAGTAAAGTCCGCTAGCATTTGCTGATCGCTACGGTCGAGGTCTGCAGAAGCAATGAGAACCAACATTAGTACAAATTAAACCCTTTATTTGACTTTAATACCTTAAATAAAAATGCAATTTCACACAGGTTGCCGACTTATCCCATTACGTCACTTCAGTTTCTCATGCCTTATGCTGCTCAAATGCACACGGCAAGTGAGGCGTTCTCTATTGCATCGGCTTTACCTCGTTAAGAACAACGGAGCAAGTGTTTGCCAGTGATTTTAGCCCTATCGTTATGTGTATTTATATTAAAAGAATGTTCTTCAGGGATGAGCTTACTAAATTCTTGCTTGCAAGTACCTTGAGGAGATCTATCAAACGAATTGAAAGCAAAGGTACATGTACTATTGTACAAGTTGCCATTAGCAAAGACATATCTCGTGTTCAATCAAACAAATGATACCGCTACTGTTTTACCTCGTTAAGGGTATTATTTTATGTGTCCCCATCATTAATACAAAACTGGCGTTCTTAGCGACTACCAGTGTTTTTATAACGAAGGTCGGGGCGAATTTTTAAGATCGGGTTTACCGGCGACCACAATATTTCTCTCTCCTTCTCTCTCTCTCTCTCTCTCTCTCTCTCTCTCTCTCTCTCTAGGAATGGACATTTTTAAAGTGATGCATAAACACATTTATGACCATGATAGGGCTTTCGCACGGGGTTACCATCCAGAGTGGCCACTTGTTGCAGAGGCCAAACGTAAGTAATCGAACCGTTGCACTCCGGTTCTGTTTTAGAACGAGTTTTCAGCAAGTAAATTGGCATGCTGAGGTGGCCACCACAAGAAAGGAACAAAATTCCTTATTAGCATGACTTGCACAGTCACTGCACCTTACAGTTCCGTAGAGTCCGTCCAGGTCTCGAGCGTCTGCTATATGTTCAAGACACTTTTGCCGATCGCTGCCAAATCAACTCTTTCGGTTGCAGCATGACTCGTACTAGCAAGAAACGGGTACTACTTACCAGGCTGCTTTTGATGGTCCTTTTTCATCATCCGGGCTGCTTGACGTTGCTACTCGCATTGTTTGAGTGTGCATGCTGGAACAGTCCCTCTGTCGCAAAAGCACCTGTTGCACCCGTCGAACCTACGAAGTTGAGGAAATGGCACCCTTGTGAGGTAAGCATATTATTTGCACAGATTTGACGAGACATTGAAACCCCATTGCCCACTTATAGTGTGGCCAAGCTTCCTAAGTGATTTGCAGAAACGAGATTCCACGCTAAGAGCGTTTCCCTTTCGTTTTTTAAGCACGACGTTGCATTACGTTTTCGATACCTAAGACCACACAACCGACCGCCGAATCTTTAATGTTTGGCAATTTCTAACAGCAAATTCTTTTTCTCTCTTACTCTCACCGTTATATTTTCTCTCCCTAACTTCAGCTCGTCTTCTTCTTATACCTCCAGGTTGCTTGCTGCACTATCGAAACATGTCAGGGCCGCATTAAAAAAATGTAAATTATTCACGTCTGTAACTCCACGAAGCCATATGAGTATGCGAGTTTTATGCAGGAACGTTACATATAGCACACTAACAGCCTAAGCCGCTTTCCGTAAGAATTACCTAGCAAACATACTTCGTCTCACGCAGAACAAAGAAAGTGGGATGCCTAGTTGAGGCTAGGAGAGCAGTCGAGGTAGTGAGTAGCATAGAAATAGCAGCTGACGACCACTGAAAGGGATGGGCCATAGTCGGCAGCAGGAGAGAGCAGCAAGGACGGACCTTAAGAGACTCCACATGTGACCCCGTCTCGTGAGTAAGACTAGAACCCTAGACGACACGCATTGAACACGATGAGACAAGTACAATTTAAACCACTCCAGTTCCGCATCTGTCGGACCGGTCGTTGTTCTTGATCTCTCCATTACAACATTATGATCACTGGTGTCGAAGGCAGCGGACAGATCTAGACGAGCTAGGGCAGTGACATTAGTGTCGTCGTTGGCACGTAAAACGTCATTGTTAAAACGGAAGACAGCAGTTTTCAGTGGTGTGCTGCCTCTTGAACCCTGATTGAAACGTATTTGACGTTTAATTCTTTTCAATAGGTTTAACCAGCAGCTCAACAACAATTGATTCAAGAATCTTAACCAAGAAAGAAAGAAGGGAAAACTCAACGACAATTTGCAAGGATCTCTGCATATAATCTCGGCTTATTAAACATGGGTCTAATGATTGCCGATTTGAAGGACCTGGGTGTGACCTATATTCCAAAGAAGCACAAAACATCTCGGTTATGTCAGGCTTAGGTTTTTCTGCTAGTGAAGACCACAGCGATAATGGTATTTGTGGTGGAGGAAACGAGCTCTTTTTGCTAGACCTTATTAAGGTTTGCAACATAGCATACAGAAATCTCGGGAATTCTTTGCAGGAAGGTTGCAGGTTATGATTCCACAATTGCTTTACTCCGAGGGGTCTGTATGGAGGCACAAATTTACGAAATTCTTTGAGTGAAGAAAGCAAAGCATATTTTGGCCGAGCTATTATAATCTGGGTCGTCAGATCTCTCAGGGTTAGCCAGTAAATTGTCCGGTCTAACTTCAACTCAGCCATTCCACATTTTTATTTCCATCTAATTGCTGAGCCTAAAATCGGTCCCGAATCATATATATATATATATATATATATATATATATATATATATATATATATATATATATATGCATACAAATATATATATATATTTATTTGTTTATTTATATCTGACACCTTTGCAGTATTGCCTAATTAAAACGGTTCATTTTGCGAATCGCTTTCGAAAATTGACTAGCCAGAACGGGCACAGCTGCCAAAGCGGCAGCACACTTAGTATCGCCACCAAGCATTTCAGATTACTCAATATATATAACAACATACAGGGTGCCTACTCACCACTCAGCTAGAGTTAGGCATCGTCCCTCAGGATCGAGAGGAGGGTTTACATGACTGAATCGCTTGGCGGCTGGTGCCTCGGCTTCCGATTGATCACTCTGTGCTGCCGTCAGCAATGCAAAGAGTAGCACGACGACGAGCACAGATTGTGTCACCTTCAGCATTTCGTTTTCAGCTTTCTGGCAGGGCTGCAGAATTCCTGTACCTTACAAGGTGCCTGTGGTAAGCCGGTTCGCATCGTTTGCTTATATTCAATTTCTCACCTACGCCTGATTTTGACGACCTTATGACCTCATTCCCAATCAGCTTCGATAGCCTTAGGGAATGTACTTTGGATTCTTTAAAAGTACAAGCCAGCATATTTCATAAGATTGCAACACCTAGTCTGTAGGAGTACTGTGGGAATCGCAGTTGTGTTGTAAGAGCCCTCCCTGAATCTCCTACAGGTACCCTGGGAATGTCAATGCCTATGTTTATTGAACAACCAGCTGAGTCGTGTAGAGTAGGCAATCGAAGAAACCCGATGAGCGATTACCGGCTGCCCGTTACCTACATTAGCAGCTCAATCCGGCACACAGCATGTGGGCGCTCCCCACTCTTAGTCTGCGTTTCTATCAATATCAAGCGGCTCTTCATTGCAGACTTTACAAATGTACCGTCGTATTCCCTCCTACAGGACATGTAAGCCGCTACACTCAAGCTGGAAAGGTTATATAATGCCCATGCAGAGTAGAGGTATTAGGCATCACTGTTTGTAGATGACAACTAAAAGTGGTTCACTTTCGGCCACGAATAATGATAATAACAAAACTCCATTTATAGCGCCTCAATAAACTGAATCTTTCTAGGCACGTTACAGTTACTGCTAACGAAGCAGAATGGATTCGTTAGTGGTAACTTTCTCAATAACAAAAAAAATATTGCAAAAGTAGGCGGTGGCATATACTCACATAGCATGCAAATATGATTATTGGCAGCATGTATAACGTCTGAGCGTATAAACACATGAAAAACAGATCATACGAGCCTTCAAAATGCCGTTCTAAATAGATGTGTATTCAGTTTTTTTTTAGGCATATACAAGTCAGGACATGTCCTGACCCCAGTCAGGATTGAGTTCCAGGACATGTAAACATAGGAACTAAAGGTGGTCTCAAAGACTTTATATACGAGGTACGGTTAAACAGATTTCGAAAAGTGGGTCGTACGATGCTTTTTCCGGTGCTGCATTAGTTCTGAAAAATTAGCTATAGCCAAATACTGAAGGGACCTGAAAGTGAGTGACAGAATCTTGAAGTCGATGTCATGCTTTGCTGGGAGCTACTAAAATTCGGCGGGAACGAGTGTGATGTGGCAGCTGCGACGTTTACCACAGACAACTATAGCGGCCGAGTTTTGTACTAGTTTTAGGAGACATACTGCACATACCGATTGCCCAGCAAGCAGTGGGTTATACTAGTCAAGACGGTATGCCGCAATTGCACGGACAAATTTAAATGGGGTATCCGTATCTTAACAAGCCTGAATGTCACCAATGTTATTCTGGCAGGGAATAACATCTACGATCTTGACAGTAAAGTACCAATGTTTTTAGGGAGGCGCACAGTCAAACAACATTGGTTAATGTAACCTGAAGTAGCACTTCCCGTCACTGCCGCCTAAATAGCTACCACCTTGCTCAAGGCCAGTAGTCATTTAAAGCCTGCTTTGGGACTGCAAGCTACTACCTAGTTTGACAGGTGAAGTAAGTCTGGTACTCGGCCGTGTTCAGACATGGATACAACAGCTAAATTTGCCCATGCATTTCTGACATGCTCTCTGACTCCTGTAACTCACTACTTGCTGGTCTACCGGCCAGTTAAATCAGGCCCAAACAGCTTGTGCATCCCTCTGCACGTAACGATGTCTGTTGTGAATGTCGGCGTTGCCATATCACACCACTTTTTGCCGATTTGCACCGGCTAAAAGTCAGGAAACGCATTGACTTCAAGGTTTCGCCACTCACGTTGAGATCCATACTTTCTTTTGCTCTAACCTAATCGTCAGATCTACTCCCCCAAGATACTAAGCATCTTACCACTCGCTCTTCGGAGTCATATCGTATACATATACCTCATACAAACTTCAATTTTTTGTGAGCCTGCATTTGTTCATATCCTCAGTAAGCCTGGAACTCACTTTCGACATGAGCCAAGACATTCCCCGAATTGACCACATTTAAAACGAAAATAAAAACGTATCTATTTTTTACAGCATTTACTAGGACCCTGTAGTACACATGCTTATGTGTGCTGACACTGTGCATACTGCCAATAACCCGATTTGAACGCTGACTATGTGCATGCCATTATAACAATGTTAATTCTCGTTGTTTATCGTGCTGGCTACCACTTACCATCCAATACAGATTCCTGTGCAAAACTAAATGTAAATGCAAAGCACTTAGAATGAGAATGAGTTCTGTGAGGGAACTTTATCAAGTGGGTTATCATGCCTAATATTACTCCATTCTCTCAGTATAATATTTGACAAAAAAAACTAATCTACGTGTTCTGTATTGCTAGGACACTTTTAGTCTTGAGTGCATTTTTTATGGATGAGCTACTGGGGCACTCACTTCTGCAATTTCTTTGCAGTCGTGTAGCAAACTCTGGGCGCACTTAACTCTCTATTGATGCGATCCCCTGCACCACAGGTGCATGTTCTACGGTTCGTATCTTTTCATTTTTGGCAGTGAAACTTGATAAAAAACTATCTAGGTGCATACGGTTTTTAAACCATGAGAAAGCATTGAGACCTTCAAACAGTGTTGCTAAGATGCCATAGAACTAGTTACTGGATTTTCTCTGATCTATTGAATGGCAGGTTCCGTGCAATTAAAGCTAAGAAATATGGTGCTCTACCTTTCATGCCGTCCGGCCGACAACGTGGCTTTCAGACAAAATACTATTAAGAAGCCCTGAGAAGGCTAAGATTGAGGCTGCTGCTCTACTAGGGTGGCCTATTAAATAAGTGTGCTAAGTGACGAACGATTCTCGATTCGTGCGATTGGTAACTTAGCTAATCAAACAGCATATGTTAATCAAGCTTTTGAATGAGTCTTCCTTCAGAAAAAAGGCGAGGTGCTGGTCAAATTGTAGGGGGGCTTTAATCGGAATTGCTATGGTTACAGTCCTTTTGTGAAGGCTTCAGAATCGCAGTCCTTTTGCCAAAGAAACACTGTCCTTGAAGCTCACGTCCCTATGTCTTACGTGACAAATGGTGACCAAACCGACGCCACTTACTCGTGAGCTGCAATTACGGTCATCGTACACGGAGGTCAGTGGCCATATACTAAATCTCGTGATCACTAAGGATTTTCTAACCACAGATCTTGTGGTGTCCCTACTGACCCACTCAGATCATTGATCGGTCTCGTTTGATGTTCCTGCTCGCTAGTTCGTACAGGGTAGTGACAAACTGGTCAAACGACGCAACTTACAATGCATTGACATAGATCAGCTTTTGAAATCTGTATATGATGCAGGTATTCTTGATTTGCATGCACAATCGACCGCTAGCGTCGATACCCTCACTGGTGCAATGAACGTGACACTCATGAGTGCTCATGACAAGCATGCTCCCGTTCATTCTATCTGTTTTCAATGTCATGGTGCGTACTTTCAATTTACAAAAAACTCCTAAAGATGCACATCGTTAAGCGCTGGCTTGAACATCAGTTCAAGAAATCGGTGTCCGATGCAGATCTAGTGAATCTCAAAGACTTCCTTCAAGTTTGCACCCGAAAGCTTAAAAGATCCAGGGCTTTCGTTTTCATCCGAAAGCTTTATTCCTGCCAAACAGACCCAAAACCGATTTATAAGACGGTAAACCATTTACTGGCCATTGCTGAGAGGTCTGACTTCCCAGATATTAAGGGCTCAGCCGACAACTTTTCAGCCTTCTTTGCTAAAAGAATTGTGCAAATGCGTGCCTCTTTTAAGCCCCTTCCGACAAAATTGATCGCAGTTCCACTGCCTGTGACCTTCCTTAAAAGGTTCTCTGAGGTATCTGCATGCCATGTGGCTACCTTAATAAGGTCTAGCAACAAGAGCTCTTCTCCTGAAAAACCGATACCGTCATCTCTGTGGCCCCCACTGGCAGACCAACATAGTCCTGGCAGGAAACCAAAGATTTGTAATGCTTCTATGAGGAAACGGTCGTCAGCAAGTCCCTGAAATCGGCTATCGTTAGACCCATACTTAAAAAGCCACCATTACACACAGGGGTCCTTTTAAACTATCGCCCATTTTCCCTTCTTTCTTGCTTTTGAAAGATTCTTGATAAAATGTTGTCAAGCAGTTCGTTGAACATATTAAAACGATTGTAAGGGCAGAAAAAAATAAATCATGGTTAAAGAGGCAGTACTCCAGTGAAACTGCTCTCCTCCGCTTTAACAATGACATTCTACGAGGCAACAACACCAGGAATGTCACTGCCCTAACCCTGCTAGACCCGTCCGCTGCCTTCGACACCATCGATCATGATGTTCTAGTTAAACGATTGAGAACACAGATTGGTCTGCCAGACGAAGCCTTGGGGTTGTATAAATCATACTTGAGTTATCGTGTTCAATCCGAGTCGTGTAGGGGTCTGGTCTCACACGCGAGACGGGTCAACTGTAGATTTCCTCAACGGTCTGCACTTGATCAATGGCTGTTCTCCATGTCTAGGCAACCTCCGGGAAAAGTGATTAAGGTACATGGAATAGGATATCGCTTTCATGCTGACGATACTTGGACGCATTTTTCATTCCAAGCGTCGGCCTTTTCTGCAGCAACAGATAAACTGCATGCCCGCCCTGCCGATATTCGATCCAGGATTTCCAAAAACTTCTAGACGTTAAATGACGATAAAACTGAACTGCTGCTTATAGGACCCCTAAGCGTGTGGCTGGATTAAAAGGCTTTGATCTTCTCATAGGTAATGCTGTTGTGCGACCATCACCGCCTGCTCGGAAATTAAGTGTCGGTTTCGACAGCTGCCTTAATTTTTAAACTTCACCCTGAATACTGCTTATAAAGCTACCCTTCACGTCCAACCCCTATCCATAGTTAGGAGCTGTCTTATGCAATGGCTTGTAAAAACTTTAACTGGCTCCTTAGTTCTGTCTCGGCTGGATTATTGCAGTTACCTTTTGACGAAAAAAAAAAAAAAAGCTCTTAAGCTAGTGCAGCTGACTATAAATATGGCTGCGAGGCTAGTCTTTAAGTCCTAGAGGTTTGAGCATGTGTCTCCTTTGCTAGAAGAGCTAGGCTGGATTCTGGTTAACCGACGGATTTCCGGCAATGTTCCTATGCTGACCCACACGGCCCGCCAAGGTTTGCCTCCTTCATAACTAGCAGAACAGGTGCATTCGTAGCAGTCTCCTGCCGCCATAAGGTCTTATGTCGACAAAAAATAGCTGTTCCATTCCTCAGCTTAAACCAATGGCTACAGCATTTTTAACTCTGCTGGTCCTAGACTGTAGAACTCGCTGCCCAATTTTCACTCGCTAACAACTTTTCTCCTACTGCCGACTATAACTCATCCTATTTAGCGGTTTTCAGCAGCTACTTCCAAGCTACTCACTACCTCGACTGCTCTCCCGACTCTGCTATGCTTCACACTTTCCCTTTGTTGCGTGAGATGACGTTTGTCGGCTACCGAACGCCTACCGAAGGCCGCTCAGGCTCTGCATGGGCAATACAAAACTTTCCTGCTTAACCCCCACACACATGGTTCTTATAACTTTTTGGAGTTACATTCAAAGATACGATCAAAACGTTCTAGTAAAAAAACAGCAAGGCAGAAATTGATAGAATCTGTAATCTGTAAGTAATGATAAGTAATAGTAATAGTAATAGGTAATAACATTTACTCAGTAATCTGTAATTTATAGTCGATCAGAAATTCTAAGCTTCTTCTCGATAGCCCTTTCTCTGCACAGCTAATAGATACCTTCTCGATACATTGACAATAGATACCTTCTCGATACGTTCGATACATCCCACACTTTCATCCCATCACAAACGATAGATTTATCTTGACGATGCCCACGAACGTTTTAAGCTGAGTTGTGGAGTCTGATCCATGGTGCCGCGTTTGACGAATTTCAGCTACACGTTGACGCAATTACAGATTTTGATACTATTGATCACCAAGTCCTTCCTGAACGCCTCTCATACCGCCAGAGCATCACTGGTACTGCATTGCAGTGGTTAAGCTGATATCTCAGTTCAGCAATCCACAGCATAGATGTAAGCCGACAAAGATCCTCCTATGAACTACTGAAGTATAAGGTATTTCGGGGCTTTGTCGCTGGTCTGGTTTTTTCAAAGTCGATAGTCTCCTTCTTGCCGATGCGGCTGGCACTCACATTCTAGGCGTTCACTTTTATGCAGGTGACACTCAGCTGTGCTTTTGCTTTGATCCGTCCAAGCCACTCAGCACGTCTAATTCTCTTAACTCGCTTGCAGTATGTGTGAATGACACCAGTGCACGGATGGCAGCGAGCTTTCCTAAATGGCAATATGATATAGACCATCGTACTTGTAATGGGAAAACCAATTGTGTTCGGAAATCGGGAAACCGCACACTCAAAAGTGGCCGTAAGAACCTCAAATCATTGGGAGTGGCCTCTATCATTTGCATTCTCCCAATCTGGGTTCCACTTCTGCCTCACCATATCCCGTGACTTGGCGAAATTTAAAAGTACTAATACGTCCAGCTGCAACAGCATCTCAAATTTTCATGCGACTCCTTCTTTGGCCGCGTTTTCGTGCTGACACTGTGCATGCCACCTCAAACCACATTTGCATGCCGACCCTGTGCATTTTACCTCTAAGCGTGTCATCCTGGTTGACTTTAAGCATGATACCATTAGCCAATCATTCAATAATACATCCGACGCACCGCATAGAAAGTGTCCATAAAGATATAAAGTTGTCCGAGAGCAGTCTACAACTGTTTTACTATTGATATTACTCGTTCAGACACCCATAGGTTAAGACATTACTCTTTTCTACAAGGAGATATTTCTAGAAAACGACATAGATTTACACTCGCTTAGATGTTCAAAGCATTCGCGTATCATTAAATGCTTTTTCCGGAAGCTGTGTGCTGTAAATGATTCGGATCAAATGCACAGTGGTAATATGAATAAATGCTGCATGACTGGTAGAGTTACAGGTAATATAGGCAATATGAAAACTTATTACGATTAGTGGTAACCTGCCACGTTGTTAGCCCTCAAAACTCCCAAAAGCTGAGAGCTTTGACGAAGTGCTGTAACATGAGCATGGGTCTTACCTTATGCTTCTAACATTTAGGGTCACTCAATTAACCACGGACTATTGAGTATTAGGCAGTTTATAAAAACTCTTTCTCTGTCTCTGTAACTGTCTGGGTTTAACTTTCACTCTCTTGCCTCCGACTGGTCTCTTTCTCGTACTTTTAGCTTTACTCCTCGATTGTACAACACAAAGTGTCACGGTCACACTAGGTCCGACTCACTCTGAAGCACTCCAACTTTATCTTTCTCTGTACCCTCCGAGCCTACTCTCCGTTCTCTCTTGTCATTTCTTGTCTAATTAGGTTTGCTACTCTGGGTGTACGAATGCGTCTATCGTGATGACAATCATTTCCGTCTTTCTCAATTGCGACGGCTCAATCTGACTCTACCGGCTGAATTTAGACTGGCCTCATTGGGCTCAGCTGCCATAGCAGCATCAGGTTAACAGTTATTGGTTGTAATGATTGCCCCGCCCCCGTGCACAGCCCATGGTTAACAACATAGATTCAGCTACTCGCCACATACCTGACGTTAGGCATCGTCTCTCAGCATCGAAAATAGGTTGCGCACAACTGACTCTCTGGGCGACTGCTGCCTGGGCGTCTGATTGCTCACGTTTTGCTGCCGTCAGATATACACAGACTAGCACGACTATGAGCAGAGATCGGGTTATCTACAGAGAGTTGAATGTAGCAGTCGGGCAGAGCTGCGGAATTCCTTGATGCTACAGAGTGCCTGAGGTAAGCTGGTTCGCATCGTCAGCTTATATTCAATCCACGACTTGATTCGTGGTTAAAACTGCCTACTCAGGCGATTCCCGTCCTGTGCCGTATCTCCTGCTGTAACTCAGCAAAGTCATACAGACCATGTGGGTTTTTCGCCATCGAATTTTGAATAGAGCGCTCACAGATTTAGTGGCTTTCAGAACGCATTCCCTTGCCAACAGACTTCGACTCACGAAACAAAGGGAACATGGGAAGCATTGCACAGTCAGGAGAGCAGGAAAGGTAGTGAGTAGCATGGAAGTAGCAACTCAGGACCGCCTAAAGAATGTGCTCAGCTTATCGCTCCGCTCGGCACTGCACTTGAGGCACTTAAGCATATTGGCTTAACGGCTTGCTGTCCCGATTTCCTCCGGGTGTATGGTTTCTGCAAAATATTCACCCGATCTCATTTTAAGTCGTGGTAAGTTGACTGTTTGTGAAGTCCCTCGCTGTGACATATGAATGTGTCGATGAAATATTTTGTCCTAGAAGCAAGCTTCCACCGAGCCGTTCAAAAATCAGTAGTTCTTGGCAGCTTGTCTTGTCAAGGGCGCCCAGAGTGAGCCATTTGCTTGGTTACAATGGCGAGTCCAAAGATGTAGGAATCCTAACACAACGTCTAAACTATTTTTCTTGTAGTTAGCAACCAGACACGTCAGACTGTGGAAATCAGTCAACGTTTTTCGAAAAACTCAAATCGAAAGTGTACACATACCCGACTACAATATCAACAACGATACGGAAACTAAGTCATGTATTCTGCTATCTTTAAGATTGAATCTCTTTCTGTGACATTGAGATTCTCTGGAAAGGAGCTATCTCAATGAATCGGTGACAAAATGTACAATACTGGTAATACTGTAGTAAGTATAAAAAGAACGATTTATCCAGGCCGAGAGCCAGCAGTTAGGAATAGGTTGGAATGTACTTTCTTTCGAGTGAACTCACTGAAATGTTCTATCGTTGAGATCAAGACACTGCGAAAAAAAAACGCCAGGTGTTGTGTAAAGTGCTGCCTCACGTGCACATGAACCGACGGTTAATGGGTATCGTCGGCACTTTTGCAGTGTGCACATGCAATCTAACTACGTTCTCACAAACGCCCCTACTTATCACTGTATTTAGTGGGTCCCTGTTATTCGTCCTGTATGTGCTTACGCATGATGGCACTGGGCATGCTGCCACTAACCACACTTGTTGTATGCTGACCCTGTGCAGGTCAGCCCAAACCATGTTATTCGTGTTGTTAGTCAAGCAGGACACCACTCACCGTTCGATCATGTTTCTTGTGCCGCGAATATAAAGCGCCTAGAAAAAGATTCAGTTCTGAGAGGGCACTTTATCAAGTGAACGTTGATGATAGTATCATGTTATTATGTAAGCAAGTTTGGACTTAGCAAAAAGGAATTGTTAGAAATTTGGTTAGATCCCGAAATTTACGTTGACGGTCAGCCAGTCTTGATCTTCGGAACGCTTTTTTAAGCTTGTAATTTTAAGTCTATGCTGGTTCAAGGCTTGTAGTAAGCCACGAACAATATTGGCGAGATAGTATAACTTTGCACTTAGTCATAAAAGCAATGCATCTAGAATGCCGGTAACCATCGTTTTTAGGCATTCTACCAGTGATGACAAATCGGGTGATGATTTCAAAGAGAGGTCGAGAAAGATATGCAAGACAGTATATTTCCAGATAACGATAGCACACTTCAACATCCATCTCCACCGTAGAAATATATTTTCTTTGCTCATTCCATTTAATAGCAGCTCTCCACGTTTACTTTTGGAAACACTCATGTAGGTTTTCGGATGAAGTTGTTGATCAATTCAACGGCTCTCCAGTAAAGTCCACTAGCATTTGCTGATCGCTACGGTCGAGGTCTGCAGAGAGCAATGAGAGCCAACATTAGTACACATTAAACCCTTTATTCGACTTTAATACCTTAAATAAAAATGCAATTTCACACAGGTTGCCGACTTATCCCATTAGGTCACTTCAGTTTCTCATGCCTTATGCTGCTCAAATGCACACGGCAAGTGAGGCGTTCTCTATTGCATCGGCTTTACCTCGTTAAGAACAACCTAGCAAGTGTTTGCTAGTGATTTTAGCCCTATCTTTATGTGTATTTATATTAAAAGAATGTTCTTCAGGGATGAGCTTACTAAATTCTTGCTTGCAAGTACCTTGAGGAGATCTATCAAACGAATTGAAAGCAAAGGTACATGTACTATTGTACAAGTTGCCATTAGCAAAGACATATCTCGGGTTCAATCAAAAAAATGATACAGCTACTGTTTTACCTCGTTAAGGGTATTACTTTATGTGTCCCATCATTAATACAAAACTGGCGTTCTTAGCGACTACCAGTGTTTTTATAACGAAGGTCGGGGCGAATTTTTAAGATCGGGTTTACCGGCGACCACAATATTTCTCTCTCCTTCTCTCTCTCTCTCTCTCCGAATGGACACTTTTAAAGTGATGCATAAACATATTTATGACCATGATAGGGCTTTCGCACAGGGTTACTATCCGGAGTGGCCAGTTGTTGCAGAGGCCAAACGTAAGTAATCGAACCGTTGCACTCCGGTTCTGTTTTAGAACGAGTTTTCAGCAAGTAAATTGGCATGCTGAGGTGGCCACCACAAGAGAGGAACAAAATGTATTAATCGCATGACTTGCACAGTCACTGCACCTTACAGTTCCGTAGAGTCCGTCCAGGTCTCGAGCGTCTGCTATATGTTCAAGACACTTTTGCTGATCCCTGCCAAATCAACTCTTTCGGTTGCAGCATGACTCGTACTAGCAAGAAACTGGTAAACTTACCAGGCTTTTGATGGCCCTTTTTCATCTGGGCTGCTTGACGTTGCTACTCGCATTGTTTGAGTGTGCATGCTGGAACAGTCCCTCTGTTGCAAAAGCACCAGTTGCACCCGTCAAACCTACGAAGTTGAGGAAATGGCACCCTTGTAAGGTAAGCATATTATTTGCACACATTCGACGAGACATTGAAAGCAAATTGCCCACTTATAGTGTGGCCAAGCTTCCTAAGTGATTTGCAGAAACGAGCTTCGATGCTAAGAGCGTTTCCCTTTCGTTTTTTAAGCACGACGTTGCATTACGTTTTCGATACCTAAGACCACAGCCGACCGCCGAATCTTTAATGTTTGGCAATTTCTAACATCACATTCTCTGTCTCTCTCACTCTCCCCGTTATATTTTCTCTCCCTAACTTCAGCTCGTCTTCTTCTTATACCTCCAGATTGCTTGCTGCACTATCGAAACATGTCAGGGCCGCATTAAAAAATGTAAATTATTCACGTCTGTAACTCCACGAAGCCATATGAGTATGCGAGTTTTATGCAGGAACGTTACATATAGCACACTAACAGCCTAAGCCGCTTTCCGTAAGAATTACCTAGCAAACATACTTCGTCTCACGCAGAACAAAGAAAGTGGGATGCATAGTTGAGGCTAGGAGAGCAGTCGAGGTAGTGAGTAGCATAGAAATAGCAGCTGACGACCACTGAAAGGGATGGGCCATAGTCGGCAGCAGGAGAGCAGCAAGGACGGACCTTAAGAGACTCCACATGTGACCCGTCTCGTGAGTAAGACTAGAACCCTACACGACACGCATTGAACACGATGAGACAAGTACAATTTAAACCACTCCAGTTCCGCATCTGTCGGACCGGTCGTTTTTCTTGATCTCTCCATTACAACATTATGATCACTGGTGTCGAAGGCAGCGGACAGATCTAGACGAGCTAGGGCAGTGACATTAGTGTCGTCGTTGGCACGTAAAACGTCATTGTTAAAACGGAAGACAGCAGTTTCAGTGGTGTGCTGCCTCTTGAACCCTGATTGAAACGTATTTGACGTTTAATTCTTTTCAATAGGTTTAACCAGCAGCTCAACAACAATTGATTCAAGAATCTTAACCAAGAAAGAAAGAAGGAAAACTCAACGACAATTTGCAAGGATCTCTGCATATAATCTCGGCTTATTAAACATGGGTCTAATGATTGCCGATTTGAAGGACCTGGGTGTGACCTATATTCCAAAGAAGCACAAAACATCTCGGTTATGTCAGGCTTAGGTTTTCTGCTAGTGAAGACCACAGGGATAATGGTATTTGTGGTGGAGGACACGAGCTCTTTTTGCTAGACCTTATTAAGGTAGCAACATAGCATACAGAAATCTCGGAAATTCTTTGCAGGAAGGTTGCAGGTTATGATTCCACAATTGCTTTACTGCGAGGGGTGTTTATGGAGGCACAAATGTACTAAATACTTTGAGTGAAGAAAGCAAAACATATTTTGGCCGAGCCATTATAATCTGGGTCGTCAGATCTCTCAGGGTTAGCCAGTAAATGGTTCGGTCTAACTTCAACTCAGCCATTCCACATTTTTATTTTCATCTAATTGCTGAGCCTAAAATCGGTCCCGAATCATATATATATATATATATATATATATATATATACATACATATATATATGTATACACACATATATATATATATATATATTTATTTGTTTATTTATATCTGACACCTTTGCAGTATTGCCTAATTAAAACGGTTCTTTTTGCGAATCGCTTTCGAAATTTGACTAGCCACAACGGGCACAGCCGCCAAAGCGGCAGCACACTTAGTATCACCACCAAGCATTTCAGATTACTCAATATATATAACAACATACAGGGTGCCTACTCACCACTCAGCTAGAGTTAGGCATCGTCCCTCAGGATCGAGAGGAGGGTTTACATGACTGAATCGCTTGGCGGCTGGTGCCTCGGCTTCCGATTGATCACTCTGTGCTGCCGTCAGCAATGCAAAGAGTAGCACGACGACGAGCACAGATTGTGTCACCTTCAGCATTTCGTTTTCAGCTTTCTGGCAGAGCTGCAGAATTCCTGTACCCTACAAGGTGCCTGTGGTAAGCCGGTTCGCATCGTTTGCTTATATTCAATTTCTCACCTACGCCTGATTTTTACGACCTTATGACCTCATTCCCAATCAGCTTCGATAGCCTTAGGGAATGTACTTTGGATTTTGTTAAAGTACAAGCCAGCATATCTCATAAGGTTGCAACACCTAGTCTGTAGGAGTACTGTGGGAATCGCAGTTGTGTTGTAAGAGCCCTCCCTGAATCTCCTTCAGGTGCCCTGGGAATGTCAATGCGTATGTTTATTGAACAACCAGGTGAGTCGTGTAGAGTAGGCAATCGAAGAAACCCGATGAGCGATTACCGGCTGCCCGTTAGCTACACTAGCAGCTCAATCCGGCACACAGCATGTGGGCGCTCCCCACTCTTAGTCTGCGTTTCTATCAATATCAAGCGGCTCTTCTTTGAAGACTTTACAAATGTACCGTCGTATTCCCTCCTACAGGACATGTAAGCCGTTACACTCAAGCTGGAAAGGTTATATAATGCCCATGCAGAGTAGAGGTATTGGGCATCACTGTTTGTAGATGACAACTAAAAGTGATTCACTCTTGGCCACGAATAATGGTAATAACAAAACTCTCTTTATAGCGCCTCAATAAACTGAATCTTTCTAGGCACGTTACAGTTACTGCTAACGAAGCAGAATTGATTCGTTAGTGGTAACTTTCTCAATAACAAAAAAGAATACCAAAGTAAGCGGTGATATACAGTCACTGATCATGCAAATATGATTATTGGCAGCATGTATAACGTCTGAGCGTATAAACACATGAAAAACAGATCATGCGAACCTTCAAAATGCTGTTCTAAATAGATGTGTATTCAGTTTTCTTTTAGGCATATACAAGTCAGGACATGTCCTGACCCCAGTCAGGATTGAGTTCCAGGACATGTGAACATAGGAACTAAAGGCATGGTCTCCAAAAATTTATACGAGGTACGGTTAAACAGATTTCGAAAAGTGGGTCGTACGATGCTTTGTCCGGTGCTGCATTAGTTCTGAAAAATTAGCTATAGCCAAATTATGAAGAGACCTGAAAGGGAGTGACAGAATCTTGAAGTCGATGTCATGCTTTGCTGGGAGCTAGTAAGATTCGGCGGGAACGGGTGTGATGTGGCAGCTGCGACGTTTGCCACAGACAACTGTAGCGGCCGAGTTTTGCACCAGTTTTAGGAGCCTTAGTGCACATACCGATTGCCCAGCAAGCAGTGGGTTATACTAGTCAAGACGGTATGTCACTAATGCAGGGACCAATTTAAATGGGGTATCCGTATCTGAACAAGCCTGAATGTCACCAGTGTTATTCTGGCAGGGAATAACATCTACGATCTTGACAGTAAAGTGCCTGTGTTTTAGGGAGGCGCACAGTCTAACAATATTGGTTAATGTAACCTGAAGTAGCACTTCCCGTCACTGCCGCCTAAATAGCTACCACCTTGCTCAAGGCCAGTAGTCAATTAAATCCTGCTTTGGGACTGCAAGCTACTACCTAGTTTGACAGGTGAAGTAAGTCTGGTACTCGGCCGTGTTCAGACAGGGATACTACAGCTAAATTTGCCCATGCATTTCTGACATGCTCTCTGACTCCTGTAACGCACTACTTGCTGGTCTACCGGCCAGTTAAATCAGGCCCAAACAGCTTGTGCAACCCTCTGCACGTAACGATGTCTGTCGTGAATGTCGGCGTTGCCATATGACACCACTTTTCGCCGATTTGCACCGGCTAAAAGTCAGGAAACGCATTGACTTCAAGGTTTCGCCACTCACGTTTAGATCCATACTTTCTTTTGCTCTAACCTAATCGTCAGATCTACTCTCCCAAGATACTAAGCATCGTACCACTCGCTCTTCGGAGTCTTATCGTATACATATACCTCATACAAACTTCCAATCTTTTTGTGAGCCTGCATTTGTTCATATCCTCAGTAAGCCTGGAACTCACTTTCGACATGAGCCAAGACATTCCCCGACTTGACCACATTTAAAACGAAAATAAAAACGCATCTATTTTTTACAGCATTTACTAGGACCCTGTAGTACACATGCTTATGTGTGCTGACACTATGCATACTGCCAATAACCCGATTTGAATGCTGACCCTGTGCATGTCATTATAACAATGTTAATTCTCGTTGTTTATCGTGCTGGCTACCACTTACCATCCAATACAGATTTCTGTTTAAAACTAAATGTAAATGTAAAGCACTTAGAATGAGAATGAGTTCTGTGAGGGAACTTTATCAAGTGTGTTATCATGCCTAATATTACTCCATTCTCTCAGTATAATATTTGAAAAAACCTAATGTTCATGTTCGGTATTGCTAGGACACTTTTAGTCTAGACTGCATTTTTTATGGATGAGCTACTGGGGCACTCACTTGTGCAATTTCAGTGCAGTCGTGCAGCAAACTCTAGGCGCACGTAACTCTCTATTGATGCGATCCCCTGCACCACAGGTGCATGTTCTACGGTTCGTATCTTTTCATTTTTGGCAGTGAAACTTGATAAAAAGCTATCTAGGTGCATACGGTTTTTACACCATGAGAACGCATTGAGACCTGCAAGTAGTGTTGCTAAGATGCCATAGAACTAGTAACTGGATTTTCTCTGATCTATTGAATGGCAGGTTCCGTGCAATTAAAGCTAAGAAATATGGTGCTCTCCCTTTAATGCCGTCCGGCCGACAACGTGGCTTTCATACTAAATACTATTAAGAAGCCCTGAGAAGGCTAAAATTGAGGATGCTGCTCTACTAGGGTGGCCTATCAAATAAGTGTGCTGAGTGACGAACGATTCTCGATTCGTGCGATTGGTAACTTAGCTCATCAAACAGCATATGTTAATCAAGCATTTGAATGAGTCTTCCTTCAGAAAAAAGTCGAGGTGCTGGTCAATTTGTAGGGGGCTTTAATCGGATTGCTATGGTTACAGTCTTTTTGTGAAGGCTCCAGAATCGCAGTCCTTTTGCCAAAGAAACACTGTCCTTGAAGCTCACGTCCCTATGTCTTACGTGACAAATGGTGACCAAGCCGACGCCACCCACTCGTGAGCTGCAATTACGGTCATGGTACACGGAGGTCAGTGGCCATATGCTAGATCTCGTGATCACTAAGGATTTCCCTACCACAGATCTTGTGGTGTGCCTAATGACCCACTCAGATCATTGATCGGTCTCGTTTGCTGTTCCTGCTCCCTAGTTCGTACAGGGTAGTGAAAAACTGGTCAAACGACGCAACTTACAATGCATTGACATAGATCAGCTTTTGAAATCTGTATATGATGCAGGTATTCTTGATTTGCATTCACAATCGACCGCTAGCGTCGATACCCTCACTGGTGCAATGAACGTGACACTCACGAGTGCTCATGACAAGCATGCTCCCGTTCATTCTATCTGTTTTCAAAGTCATGGTGCTTGCTTTCAATTTACAAAAAACACCTAAAGATGCACATCGTTAAGCGCTGGCTTGAACATCAGTTCAAGAAATCGGTGTCCGATGCAGATCTAGTGAATCTCAAAGACTTCCTTCAAGTTTGCACACGAAAGCTTAAAAGATCCAGGGCTTTCGTTTTCATCCGAAAGCTTTATTCCTGCCAAACAGACCCAAAACCGATTTATAAGACGGTAAACCATTTACTGGCCAATGCTGAGAGGTCTGACTTCCCAGATATTGAGGGCTCACCCGACAACTTTTCAGCCTTCTTTGCTAAAAGAATTGTGCAAATGCGTGCCTCTTTTAAGCCCCTTCGACAAAATTGATCGCAGTTCCACTGCCTGTGACCTTCCTTAAAAGGTTCTCTGAGGTATCTGCATGCCATGTGGCTACCTTAATAAGGTCTAGCAACAAGAGCTCTTCTCCTGAAAAACCGATACCGTCATCTCTGTGGTCCCCACTTGCAGACCAACATAGTCCCGGCAGGAAACCAAAGATTTTTAATGCTTCTATGAGGAAACGGTCGTCAGCAAGTCCCTGAAATCGGCAATCGTTAGACCCATACTTAAAAAGCCACCATTACACACAGGGGTCCTTTTAAAGTATCGCCCATTTTCCCTTCTTTCTTGCTTTTGAAAGATTCTTGAAAAAATGTTGTCAAGCAGTTCGTTGAACATATTGAAAAGATTGTAAGGTCAGAAAAAAATAAATCATGGTTAAAAAGGCAGCACTCCAGTGAAACTGCTCTCCTCCGTGTTAACAATGACATTCTACGAGGCAACAACACCGGGAATGTCACTGCCCTAGCCCTGCTAGATCCGTCTGCTCCCTTCGACACCATTGATCACGATGTTCTGTTTAAACGATTGAGAACACAGATTGGTCTGCCAGACGAAGCCTTGGCGTTGTATAAATCATACTTGAGTTATCGTGTTCAATCCGTGTCGTGTGCTTGTCGGGTCTCACACACGAGACGGGTCATCTGTACATTTCCTCAACGGTCTGCACTTGATCCATGGCTGTTCTTCATGTCTAGGCAACCTCCGGGAAAAGTGATTAAGGTACATGGAATAGGATATCGCTTTCATGCTGACGATACTTAGTTGCATTTGTCATTCCAAGCGTCAGCCTCCTCTGCAGAAACAGAGAAACTGCATGCCCGCCGTGCCGATATTCGATCCAGACTGTCCGAAAACTTCCAGACGTCAAATGAAGATAAAACTGAACTGCTGTTTATAGGACCCCTAAGCGTGTGGCTGGATTAAAAGGCTTTGCTCTTCTAATAGGTAATGCTGCTGTGCGACCATCGCGGCTTACTCGGAAATTAAGTGTCGGTTTCGACAGCTGCCTAAATGTTAAAAGCTTCACCCTGAATACTGCCTATACAGCTACCCATCACGTCGAACCCCTATCCATAGTTAGGAGCTGTCTTATGCAATGGCTTGTAAAAACTTTAAGTGGTTCCTTAGTTCTGTCTCGGCTTGATTATTGCAGTTGCCTTTTGACGGGGCTATCAAAAAAGCTCTTAGGCTAGTGCAGCTTACTATGAATATGGCTGCAAGGCTAGTCTTTAAGTCCTAGAGGTTTGAGCATGTGTCTCCTTTGCTAAAAGAGCTAGGCTGGATTCTGGTTAACCGATGGATTTACAGCAATGTTCCTATGCTGACCCACACGGCCCGCCAAGGTTTGCCTCCTTCATAACTAGCAGAACAGGTGCATTCGTAGCAGTCTCCTGCCGCCATCAGGTCCTATGTCGACAAAAAAAAGCAGTTCCATTCCTCAGCTTAAACCAATGGCTACAGCAGCTTTAACTCTGCAGGTCCTAGACTATAGAACTCGCTGCCCCAATTATCACTCGATGACAACTTCTCTGCTACTGCCGACTATAACTCATCTTGTTTAGCGGTTTTCAGCAGCTACTTCCAAGCTACTCACTACCTCGACTGCTCTCCCGACTCTGCTATGCTTCACACTTTCCCTTTGTTGCGTGAGATGACGTTTGTCGGCTACCGAACGCCTACCGAAAGCCGCTCAGGCTCTGCATGGGCAATACAAAACTCTCCTGCTTAACATCCACACATGTGGTCCTTATAACTTTTTGGAGTTACATTCAAAGATACGATCAAAACGTTCTAGTAAAAAAACAGCAAGGTAGAAATTGATAGAATCTGTATTCTGTAAGTAATAATAAGTAATAGCAATAGTAATAGGTAATAACATTTAGTCAGTAATCTGTAATTTATAGTCGATCAGAAATTCTAAGCTTCTTCTTGATTGCCCTTTCTCTGCACAGCAAATACATATCTGCTCGATACATTGACAATAGATACCTTCTCGATACGTTCGATACACCCCACATTTTCATCCCAACCCATCCGATAGATTTATCTTGACGATGCCCACAGACTTTTTAAGCTGAGGCGTGGAGTCTGATCTATGGTGCCGCGTTTGACGAATTTCAGCTACACGTTGATGCAATTACAGATTTTGATACTATTGATCACCGAGTCATTCCTGAACGCCTCTCATACCGCCAGAGCATCACTGGTACTGCATTGCAGTGGTTAAGCTAATATCTCAGTTCAGCACTCCACAGCATAGATGTAAGCCGACAAAGATCCTCTGAGGAACTACTGAAGTATAAGGTATTTCGGGGCTTTGTCGCTGGTCTGGTTTTTTCAAAGTCAATACTCTCCTTCTTGCCGATGCGGCTGGCACTCACATTCTAGGCGTTCACTTTTATGCAGGTGACACTCAGCTGTGCTTTTGCTTTGATCCGTCCCAGCCACTCAGCACGTCTAATTGTCTTAACTCGCTTGCTGTATGTGTGAATGACACCAGTGCACGGATGGCAGCGAGCTTTCCTAAATGGCAAGATGATATAAACCATCGTACTTGGAATGGGAAAACCAATTGTGTTCGGAAATCGGGAAACAGCACTCAAAATTGGCCATAAGAACCTCAAATCATTGGGAGCGGCCTCTATCATTTGCATTCTCCCAATCTGGGTTCCACTTCTGCCTCACCATATCCCGTGACATGACGAAATTTAAAAGTACCACTACGTCCAGCTGCAACAGCATTTCAAATTTTCATGCGACTCCTTCTTTCGCCGCGTTTTAGTGCTGACACTGTGCATGCCACCTCAAACCACATTTGCATGCCGACCCTGTGCATTTTACCTCTAAGCGTGTCATCCTGGTTGACTTTAAGCATGATACCATTAGCCAATCATTCAATAATACATCCGACGCACCGCATAGAAGGTGTCCATAAAGATATAAACTTGTCCGAGAGCAGTATACAACTGTTTTACTATTGATATTACTCGTTCAGACACCCATAGGTTAAGACATTACTCTTTTCTACAAGGAGATATTTCTAGAAAAAGACATAGATTTACACTCGCTTAGATGTTCCAAGCATTCGTGTATCATTAATGCTTTTTCCGGAAGCTGTGTGCTTTAAATGATTCGGATCAAATGCACAGTGGTAATATGAATAAATGCAGCATGCATGGTAGAGTTACAGGTAACATAGGCAATATGAAAACTTATTACGATTAGTGGTAACCTGCCACGTTGTCAGCCCTCAAAACTCCCAAAAGCTGAGAGCTTTGACGAAGTGCTGTAACATGAGCATGGGTCTTACCTTATGCTTCTAGCATTTAGGGTCACTCAACTAACCACGGACTATTGAGTATTAGGCAGTTTATAAAAACTCTTTCTCTGTCTCTGTAACTGTCTGGGTTTAACTTTCACTCTCTTGCCTCCGACTGGTCTCTTTCTCGTACTTTTAGCTTTACTCCTCGATTGTACAAGACAAAGTGTCACGGTCACACTAGGTCCGACTCACTCTGAAGCACTCCAACTTTATCTTTCTCTGTACCCTCCGAGCCTACTCTCCGTTCTCTCTTGTCATTTCTTGTCTAATTAGGTTTGCTACTCTGGGTGTACGAATGCGTCTATCGTGATGACAATCATTTCCGTCTTTCTCAATTGCGACGGCTCAATCTGACTCAACCGGCTGAATTTAGACTGGCCTCATTGGGCTCAGCTGCCATAGCAGCATCAGGTTAACAGTTATTGGTTGTAATGATTGCCCCGCCCCCGTGCACAGCTTATGGTTAACAACATAGATTCAGCTACTCGCCACATACCTGACGTTAGGCATCGTGTCTCAGCATCGAAAATAGGTTGTGCACAACTGACTCTCTGGGCGACTGCTGCCTGGGCGTCTGATTGCTCACGTTTTGCTGCCGTCAGATATACACAGACTAGCACGACTATGAGCAGAGATTGGGTTATCTACAGAGAGTTGAATGTAGCAGTCGGGCAGAGCTTCGGAATTCCTTGATGCTACAGAGTGCCTGAGGTAAGCTGGTTCGCATCGTCAGCTTATATTCAATCCACGACTTGATTCGTGGTTAAAACTGCCTACTCAGGGGATTCCCGTCCTGTCCCGTATCTCCTACTGTAACTCAGCAAAGTCATAAAGACCATGTGGGTTTTTCGCCATCGAATTTTGAATAGAGCGCTCACAGATTTAGTGGCTTTCAGAACGCATTCCCATGCCAACAGACTTCGACTCACGAAACAAAGGGAACATGGGAAGCATTGCACAGTTGGGAGAGCAGGAAAGGTAGTGAGTAGCATGGAAGTAGCAACTCAGGACTGCCTAAAGAATGTGCTCAGCTTATCGCTCCGCTCGGCACTGCACTTGAGGCACTTAAGCATATTGGCTTAACGGCTTGCTGTCCCGATTTCCTCCGGGTGTATGGTTTCTGCAAAATATTCACCCGATCTCATTTTAAGTCGTAGTAAGGTGACTGTTTGCGAAGTCCCTCGCTGTGACACATGAATGTGTCGATGAAATATTTTGTCCTAGAAGCAAGCTTCCACCGAGCCGTTCAAAAATCAGTAGTTCTTGGCAGCTTGTCAAAGGGCGCCCAGAGTGAGCCATTTGCTTGGTTACAATGGCGAGTCCAAAGATGTAGGAATCCTAACACAACGTCTAAACTATTTTTCTTGTAGTTAGCAACCAGACACGTCAGACTGTGGAAATCAGTCAACGTTTTTCGAAAAACTCAAATCGAAAGTGTACACATACCCGACTACAATATCAACAACGATACTGAAATTAAGTCATGTATTCTGCTATCTTTGAGATTGAATCTCTTTCTGTGACATTGAGATTCTCTGGAAAGGAGCTATCTCAATGAATTGGTGACAAAATGTACAATACTGGTAATACTGTAGTAAGTATAAAAAGAACGATTTATCCAGGCCGAGAGCCAGCAGTTAGGAATAGGTTGGAATGTACTTTCTTTCGAGTGAACTCACTGAAATGTTCTATCGTTGAGATCAAGACACTGCGAAAAAACTCGCCAGGTGTTGTGTAAAGTGCTGCCTCACGTGCACATGAACCGACGGTTAATGGGTATCGTCGGCACTTTTGCAGTGTGCACATGCAATCTAACTACGTTCTCACAAACGCCCCTACTTATCACTGTATTTAGTGGGTCCCTGTTATTCGTCCTGTATGTGCTTACGCATGATGGCACTGGGCATGCTGCCACTAACCACACTTGTATGCTGACCCTGTGCAGGTCAGCCCTAACCATGTTATTCGTGTTGTTAGTCAAGCAGGACACCACTCACCGTTCGATCATGTTTCTTGTGCCGCGAATATAAAGCGCCTAGAAAAAGATTCAGTTCTGAGAGGGCACTTTATCAAGTGAACGTTGATGATAGTATCATGTTATTATGTAAGCAAGTTTGGACTTAGCAAAAAGGAATTGTTAGGAATTCGGTTAGATCCCGAAATTTACGTTGACGGTCAGCCAGTCTTGATCTTCGGAACGCTTTTTTAAGCTTGTAATTTTAAGTCTATGCTGGTTCAAGGCTTGTAGTAAGCCACGAACAATATTGGCGAGATAGTATAACTTTGCACTTAGTCATAAAAGCAATGCATCTAGAATGCCGGTAACCATCGTTTTTAGGCATTCTACCAGTGATGACAAATCGGGTGATGATTTCAAAGAGAGGTCGAGAAAGATATGCAAGACAGTATATTTCCAGATAATGATAGCACACTTCAACATCCATCTCCACCGTAGAAATATATTTTCTTTGCTCATTCCATTTAATGGCAGCTCTCCACGTTTACGTTTGGAAACACTCGTGCAGGTTTTCGGATGAAGTTGTTGATCAATTCCACGGCTCTCCAGTAAAGTCCGCTAGCATTTGCTGATCGCTACGGTCGAGGTCTGCAGAGAGCAATGAGAACCAACATTAGTACAAATTAAACCCTTTATTTGACTTTAATACCTTAAATAAAAATGCAATTTCACACAGGTTGCCGACTTATCCCATTACGTCACTTCAGTTTCTCATGCCTTATGCTGCTCAAATGCACACGGCAAGTGAGGCGTTCTCTATTGCATCGGCTTTACCTCGTTAAGAACAACGGAGCAAGTGTTTGCCAGTGATTTTAGCCCTATCGTTATGTGTATTTATATTAAAAGAATGTTCTTCAGGGATGAGCTTACTAAATTCTTGCTTGCAAGTACCTTGAGGAGATCTATCAAACGAATTGAAAGCAAAGGTACATGTACTATTGTACAAGTTGCCATTAGCAAAGACATATCTCGTGTTCAATCAAACAAATGATACCGCTACTGTTTTACCTCGTTAAGGGTATTATTTTATGTGTCCCATCATTAATACAAAACTGGCGTTCTTAGCGACTACCAGTGTTTTTATAACGAAGGTCGGGGCGAATTTTTAAGATCGGGTTTACCGGCGACCACAATATTTCTCTCTCCTTCTCTCTCTCTCTCTCTCTCTCTCTCTCTCTCTCTAGGAATGGACATTTTTAAAGTGATGCATAAACACATTTATGACCATGATAGGGCTTTCGCACGGGGTTACCATCCAGAGTGGCCACTTGTTGCAGAGGCCAAACGTAAGTAATCGAACCGTTGCACTCCGGTTCTGTTTTAGAACGAGTTTTCAGCAAGTAAATTGGCATGCTGAGGTGGCCACCACAAGAAAGGAACAAAATTCCTTATTAGCATGACTTGCACAGTCACTGCACCTTACAGTTCCGTAGAGTCCGTCCAGGTCTCGAGCGTCTGCTATATGTTCAAGACACTTTTGCCGATCGCTGCCAAATCAACTCTTTCGGTTGCAGCATGACTCGTACTAGCAAGAAACGGGTACTACTTACCAGGCTGCTTTTGATGGTCCTTTTTCATCATCCGGGCTGCTTGACGTTGCTACTCGCATTGTTTGAGTGTGCATGCTGGAACAGTCCCTCTGTCGCAAAAGCACCTGTTGCACCCGTCGAACCTACGAAGTTGAGGAAATGGCACCCTTGTGAGGTAAGCATATTATTTGCACAGATTTGACGAGACATTGAAACCCCATTGCCCACTTATAGTGTGGCCAAGCTTCCTAAGTGATTTGCAGAAACGAGATTCCACGCTAAGAGCGTTTCCCTTTCGTTTTTTAAGCACGACGTTGCATTACGTTTTCGATACCTAAGACCACACAACCGACCGCCGAATCTTTAATGTTTGGCAATTTCTAACAGCAAATTCTTTTTCTCTCTTACTCTCACCGTTATATTTTCTCTCCCTAACTTCAGCTCGTCTTCTTCTTATACCTCCAGGTTGCTTGCTGCACTATCGAAACATGTCAGGGCCGCATTAAAAAATGTAAATTATTCACGTCTGTAACTCCACGAAGCCATATGAGTATGCGAGTTTTATGCAGGAACGTTACATATAGCACACTAACAGCCTAAGCCGCTTTCCGTAAGAATTACCTAGCAAACATACTTCGTCTCACGCAGAACAAAGAAAGTGGGATGCCTAGTTGAGGCTAGGAGAGCAGTCGAGGTAGTGAGTAGCATAGAAATAGCAGCTGACGACCACTGAAAGGGATGGGCCATAGTCGGCAGCAGGAGAGCAGCAAGGACGGACCTTAAGAGACTCCACATGTGACCCGTCTCGTGAGTAAGACTAGAACCCTAGACGACACGCATTGAACACGATGAGACAAGTACAATTTAAACCACTCCAGTTCCGCATCTGTCGGACCGGTCGTTGTTCTTGATCTCTCCATTACAACATTATGATCACTGGTGTCGAAGGCAGCGGACAGATCTAGACGAGCTAGGGCAGTGACATTAGTGTCGTCGTTGGCACGTAAAACGTCATTGTTAAAAACGGAAGACAGCAGTTTCAGTGGTGTGCTGCCTCTTGAACCCTGATTGAAACGTATTTGACGTTTAATTCTTTTCAATAGGTTTAACCAGCAGCTCAACAACAATTGATTCAAGAATCTTAACCAAGAAAGAAAGAAGGGAAACTCAACGACAATTTGCAAGGATCTCTGCATATAATCTCGGCTTATTAAACATGGGTCTAATGATTGCCGATTTGAAGGACCTGGGTGTGACCTATATTCCAAAGAAGCACAAAACATCTCGGTTATGTCAGGCTTAGGTTTTCTGCTAGTGAAGACCACAGCGATAATGGTATTTGTGGTGGAGGAAAGAGCTCTTTTTGCTAGACCTTATTAAGGTTTGCAACATAGCATACAGAAATCTCGGGAATTCTTTGCAGGAAGGTTGCAGGTTATGATTCCACAATTGCTTTACTCCGAGGGGTCTATATGGAGGCACAAATTTACGAAATTCTTTGAGTGAAGAAAGCAAAGCATATTTTGGCCGAGCTATTATAATCTGGGTCGTCAGATCTCTCAGGGTTAGCCAGTAAATTGTCCGGTCTAACTTCAACTCAGCCATTCCACATTTTTATTTCCATCTAATTGCTGATCCTAAATTGCTGAGCCTAAAATCGGTCCCGAATATATATATATATATATATATATATATATATATACATACATATATATATGTATACACACATATATATATATATATATATTTATTTGTTTATTTATATCTGACACCTTTGCAGTATTGCCTAATTAAAACGGTTCATTTTGCGAATCGCTTTCGAAAATTGACTAGCCAGAACGGGCACAGCTGCCAAAGCGGCAGCACACTTAGTATCGCCACCAAGCATTTCAGATTACTCAATATATATAACAACATACAGGGTGCCTACTCACCACTCAGCTAGAGTTAGGCATCGTCCCTCAGGATCGAGAGGAGGGTTTACATGACTGAATCGCTTGGCGGCTGGTGCCTCGGCTTCCGATTGATCACTCTGTGCTGCCGTCAGCAATGCAAAGAGTAGCACGACGACGAGCACAGATTGTGTCACCTTCAGCATTTCGTTTTCAGCTTTCTGGCAGGGCTGCAGAATTCCTGTACCTTACAAGGTGCCTGTGGTAAGCCGGTTCGCATCGTTTGCTTATATTCAATTTCTCACCTACGCCTGATTTTGACGACCTTATGACCTCATTCCCAATCAGCTTCGATAGCCTTAGGGAATGTACTTTGGATTCTTTAAAAGTACAAGCCAGCATATTTCATAAGATTGCAACACCTAGTCTGTAGGAGTACTGTGGGAATCGCAGTTGTGTTGTAAGAGCCCTCCCTGAATCTCCTACAGGTACCCTGGGAATGTCAATGCCTATGTTTATTGAACAACCAGCTGAGTCGTGTAGAGTAGGCAATCGAAGAAACCCGATGAGCGATTACCGGCTGCCCGTTACCTACATTAGCAGCTCAATCCGGCACACAGCATGTGGGCGCTCCCCACTCTTAGTCTGCGTTTCTATCAATATCAAGCGGCTCTTCATTGCAGACTTTACAAATGTACCGTCGTATTCCCTCCTACAGGACATGTAAGCCGCTACACTCAAGCTGGAAAGGTTATATAATGCCCATGCAGAGTAGAGGTATTAGGCATCACTGTTTGTAGATGACAACTAAAAGTGGTTCACTTTCGGCCACGAATAATGATAATAACAAAACTCCATTTATAGCGCCTCAATAAACTGAATCTTTCTAGGCACGTTACAGTTACTGCTAACGAAGCAGAATGGATTCGTTAGTGGTAACTTTCTCAATAACAAAAAATATTGCAAAAGTAGGCGGTGGCATATACTCACATAGCATGCAAATATGATTATTGGCAGCATGTATAACGTCTGAGCGTATAAACACATGAAAAACAGATCATACGAGCCTTCAAAATGCCGTTCTAAATAGATGTGTATTCAGTTTTTTTTTAGGCATATACAAGTCAGGACATGTCCTGACCCCAGTCAGGATTGAGTTCCAGGACATGTAAACATAGGAACTAAAGGTGTGGTCTCAAAAACTTTATACGAGGTACGGTTAAACAGATTTCGAAAAGTGGGTCGTACGATGCTTTTTCCGGTGCTGCATTAGTTCTGAAAAATTAGCTATAGCCAAATACTGAAGGGACCTGAAAGTGAGTGACAGAATCTTGAAGTCGATGTCATGCTTTGCTGGGAGCTACTAAAATTCGGCGGGAACGAGTGTGATGTGGCAGCTGCGACGTTTACCACAGACAACTATAGCGGCCGAGTTTTGTACTAGTTTTAGGAGACATACTGCACATACCGATTGCCCAGCAAGCAGTGGGTTATACTAGTCAAGACGGTATGCCGCAATTGCACGGACAAATTTAAATGGGGTATCCGTATCTTAACAAGCCTGAATGTCACCAATGTTATTCTGGCAGGGAATAACATCTACGATCTTGACAGTAAAGTACCAATGTTTTAGGGAGGCGCACAGTCAAACAACATTGGTTAATGTAACCTGAAGTAGCACTTCCCGTCACTGCCGCCTAAATAGCTACCACCTTGCTCAAGGCCAGTAGTCATTTAAAGCCTGCTTTGGGACTGCAAGCTACTACCTAGTTTTTGACAGGTGAAGTAAGTCTGGTACTCGGCCGTGTTCAGACATGGATACAACAGCTAAATTTGCCCATGCATTTCTGACATGCTCTCTGACTCCTGTAACTCACTACTTGCTGGTCTACCGGCCAGTTAAATCAGGCCCAAACAGCTTGTGCATCCCTCTGCACGTAACGATGTCTGTTGTGAATGTCGGCGTTGCCATATCACACCACTTTTTGCCGATTTGCACCGGCTAAAAGTCAGGAAACGCATTGACTTCAAGGTTTCGCCACTCACGTTGAGATCCATACTTTCTTTTGCTCTAACCTAATCGTCAGATCTACTCCCCCAAGATACTAAGCATCTTACCACTCGCTCTTCGGAGTCATATCGTATACATATACCTCATACAAACTTTCAATCTTTTTTGTGAGCCTGCATTTGTTCATATCCTCAGTAAGCCTGGAACTCACTTTCGACATGAGCCAAGACATTCCCCGAATTGACCACATTTAAAACGAAAATAAAAACGTATCTATTTTTTACAGCATTTACTAGGACCCTGTAGTACACATGCTTATGTGTGCTGACACTGTGCATACTGCCAATAACCCGATTTGAACGCTGACTATGTGCATGCCATTATAACAATGTTAATTCTCGTTGTTTATCGTGCTGGCTACCACTTACCATCCAATACAGATTCCTGTGCAAAACTAAATGTAAATGCAAAGCACTTAGAATGAGAATGAGTTCTGTGAGGGAACTTTATCAAGTGGGTTATCATGCCTAATATTACTCCATTCTCTCAGTATAATATTTGACAAAACCTAATCTACGTGTTCTGTATTGCTAGGACACTTTTAGTCTTGAGTGCATTTTTTATGGATGAGCTACTGGGGCACTCACTTCTGCAATTTCTTTGCAGTCGTGTAGCAAACTCTGGGCGCACTTAACTCTCTATTGATGCGATCCCCTGCACCACAGGTGCATGTTCTACGGTTCGTATCTTTTCATTTTTGGCAGTGAAACTTGATAAAAAACTATCTAGGTGCATACGGTTTTTAAACCATGAGAAAGCATTGAGACCTTCAAACAGTGTTGCTAAGATGCCATAGAACTAGTTACTGGATTTTCTCTGATCTATTGAATGGCAGGTTCCGTGCAATTAAAGCTAAGAAATATGGTGCTCTACCTTTCATGCCGTCCGGCCGACAACGTGGCTTTCAGACAAAATACTATTAAGAAGCCCTGAGAAGGCTAAGATTGAGGCTGCTGCTCTACTAGGGTGGCCTATTAAATAAGTGTGCTAAGTGACGAACGATTCTCGATTCGTGCGATTGGTAACTTAGCTAATCAAACAGCATATGTTAATCAAGCTTTTGAATGAGTCTTCCTTCAGAAAAAAGGCGAGGTGCTGGTCAAATTGTAGGGGGGCTTTAATCGGAATTGCTATGGTTACAGTCCTTTTGTGAAGGCTTCAGAATCGCAGTCCTTTTGCCAAAGAAACACTGTCCTTGAAGCTCACGTCCCTATGTCTTACGTGACAAATGGTGACCAAACCGACGCCACTTACTCGTGAGCTGCAATTACGGTCATCGTACACGGAGGTCAGTGGCCATATACTAAATCTCGTGATCACTAAGGATTTTCTAACCACAGATCTTGTGGTGTCCCTACTGACCCACTCAGATCATTGATCGGTCTCGTTTGATGTTCCTGCTCGCTAGTTCGTACAGGGTAGTGACAAACTGGTCAAACGACGCAACTTACAATGCATTGACATAGATCAGCTTTTGAAATCTGTATATGATGCAGGTATTCTTGATTTGCATGCACAATCGACCGCTAGCGTCGATACCCTCACTGGTGCAATGAACGTGACACTCATGAGTGCTCATGACAAGCATGCTCCCGTTCATTCTATCTGTTTTCAATGTCATGGTGCGTACTTTCAATTTACAAAAAACTCCTAAAGATGCACATCGTTAAGCGCTGGCTTGAACATCAGTTCAAGAAATCGGTGTCCGATGCAGATCTAGTGAATCTCAAAGACTTCCTTCAAGTTTGCACCCGAAAGCTTAAAAGATCCAGGGCTTTCGTTTTCATCCGAAAGCTTTATTCCTGCCAAACAGACCCAAAACCGATTTATAAGACGGTAAAAACATTTACTGGCCATTGCTGAGAGGTCTGACTTCCCAGATATTAAGGGCTCAGCCGACAACTTTTCAGCCTTCTTTGCTAAAAGAATTGTGCAAATGCGTGCCTCTTTTAAGCCCCTTCCGACAAAATTGATCGCAGTTCCACTGCCTGTGACCTTCCTTAAAAGGTTCTCTGAGGTATCTGCATGCCATGTGGCTACCTTAATAAGGTCTAGCAACAAGAGCTCTTCTCCTGAAAAAACCCGATACCGTCATCTCTGTGGGCCCCCACTGGCAGACCAACATAGTCCTGGCAGGAAACCAAAGATTTGTAATGCTTCTTTGAGGAAACGGTCGTCAGCAAGTCCCTGAAATCGGCTATCGTTAGACCCATACTTAAAAAGCCACCATTACACACAGGGGTCCTTTTAAACTATCGCCCATTTTCCCTTCTTTCTTGCTTTTGAAAGATTCTTGATAAAATGTTGTCAAGCAGTTCGTTGAACATATTAAAACGATTGTAAGGGCAGAAAAAAAAATAAATCATGGTTAAAGAGGCAGTACTCCAGTGAAACTGCCCTCGTACGCTTTAACAATGACATTCTACAAGGCAACAACACACACGAATGTCACTGCCCTAACCCTGCTAGACCCGTCCGCTGCCTTCGACACCATCGATCATGATGTTCTAGTTAAACGATTGAGAACACAGATTGGTCTGCCAGACGAAGCCTTGGGGTTGTATAAATCATACTTGAGTTATCGTGTTCAATCCGAGTCGTGTAGGGGTCTGGTCTCACACGCGAGACGGGTCAACTGTAGATTTCCTCAACGGTCTGCACTTGATCAATGGCTGTTCTCCATGTCTAGGCAACCTCCGGGAAAAGTGATTAAGGTACATGGAATAGGATATCGCTTTCATGCTGACGATACTTGGACGCATTTTTCATTCCAAGCGTCGGCCTTTTCTGCAGCAACAGATAAACTGCATGCCCGCCCTGCCGATATTCGATCCAGGATTTCCAAAAACTTCTAGACGTTAAATGACGATAAAACTGAACTGCTGCTTATAGGACCCCTAAGCGTGTGGCTGGATTAAAAGGCTTTGATCTTCTCATAGGTAATGCTGTTGTGCGACCATCACCGCCTGCTCGGAAATTAAGTGTCGGTTTCGACAGCTGCCTTAATTTTTAAACTTCACCCTGAATACTGCTTATAAAGCTACCCTTCACGTCCAACCCCTATCCATAGTTAGGAGCTGTCTTATGCAATGGCTTGTAAAAACTTTAACTGGCTCCTTAGTTCTGTCTCGGCTGGATTATTGCAGTTACCTTTTGACGGGGCTATCAAAAAAAGCTCTTAAGCTAGTGCAGCTGACTATAAATATGGCTGCGAGGCTAGTCTTTAAGTCCTAGAGGTTTGAGCATGTGTCTCCTTTGCTAGAAGAGCTAGGCTGGATTCTGGTTAACCGACGGATTTCCGGCAATGTTCCTATGCTGACCCACACGGCCCGCCAAGGTTTGCCTCCTTCATAACTAGCAGAACAGGTGCATTCGTAGCAGTCTCCTGCCGCCATAAGGTCTTATGTCGACAAAAAATAGCTGTTCCATTCCTCAGCTTAAACCAATGGCTACAGCATTTTTAACTCTGCTGGTCCTAGACTGTAGAACTCGCTGCCCAATTTTCACTCGCTAACAACTTTTCTCCTACTGCCGACTATAACTCATCCTATTTAGCGGTTTTCAGCAGCTACTTCCAAGCTACTCACTACCTCGACTGCTCTCCCGACTCTGCTATGCTTCACACTTTCCCTTTGTTGCGTGAGATGACGTTTGTCGGCTACCGAACGCCTACCGAAGGCCGCTCAGGCTCTGCATGGGCAATACAAAACTTTCCTGCTTAACCCCCACACACATGGTTCTTATAACTTTTTGGAGTTACATTCAAAGATACGATCAAAACGTTCTAGTAAAAAAACAGCAAGGCAGAAATTGATAGAATCTGTAATCTGTAAGTAATGATAAGTAATAGTAATAGTAATAGGTAATAACATTTACTCAGTAATCTGTAATTTATAGTCGATCAGAAATTCTAAGCTTCTTCTCGATAGCCCTTTCTCTGCACAGCTAATAGATACCTTCTCGATACATTGACAATAGATACCTTCTCGATACGTTCGATACATCCCACACTTTCATCCCATCACAAACGATAGATTTATCTTGACGATGCCCACGAACGTTTTAAGCTGAGTTGTGGAGTCTGATCCATGGTGCCGCGTTTGACGAATTTCAGCTACACGTTGACGCAATTACAGATTTTGATACTATTGATCACCAAGTCCTTCCTGAACGCCTCTCATACCGCCAGAGCATCACTGGTACTGCATTGCAGTGGTTAAGCTGATATCTCAGTTCAGCAATCCACAGCATAGATGTAAGCCGACAAAGATCCTCCTATGAACTACTGAAGTATAAGGTATTTCGGGGCTTTGTCGCTGGTCTGGTTTTTTCAAAGTCGATAGTCTCCTTCTTGCCGATGCGGCTGGCACTCACATTCTAGGCGTTCACTTTTATGCAGGTGACACTCAGCTGTGCTTTTGCTTTGATCCGTCCAAGCCACTCAGCACGTCTAATTCTCTTAACTCGCTTGCAGTATGTGTGAATGACACCAGTGCACGGATGGCAGCGAGCTTTCCTAAATGGCAATATGATATAGACCATCGTACTTGTAATGGGAAAACCAATTGTGTTCGGAAATCGGGAAACCGCACTCAAAAGTGGCCGTAAGAACCTCAAATCATTGGGAGTGGCCTCTATCATTTGCATTCTCCCAATCTGGGTTCCACTTCTGCCTCACCATATCCCGTGACTTGGCGAAATTTAAAAGTACTAATACGTCCAGCTGCAACAGCATCTCAAATTTTCATGCGACTCCTTCTTTGGCCGCGTTTTCGTGCTGACACTGTGCATGCCACCTCAAACCACATTTGCATGCCGACCCTGTGCATTTTACCTCTCTAAGCGTGTCATCCTGGTTGACTTTAAGCATGATACCATTAGCCAATCATTCAATAATACATCCGACGCACCGCATAGAAAGTGTCCATAAAGATATAAAGTTGTCCGAGAGCAGTCTACAACTGTTTTACTATTGATATTACTCGTTCAGACACCCATAGGTTAAGACATTACTCTTTTCTACAAGGAGATATTTCTAGAAAACGACATAGATTTACACTCGCTTAGATGTTCAAAGCATTCGCGTATCATTAATGCTTTTTCCGGAAGCTGTGTGCTGTAAATGATTCGGATCAAATGCACAGTGGTAATATGAATAAATGCTGCATGACTGGTAGAGTTACAGGTAATATAGGCAATATGAAAACTTATTACGATTAGTGGTAACCTGCCACGTTGTTAGCCCTCAAAACTCCCAAAAGCTGAGAGCTTTGACGAAGTGCTGTAACATGAGCATGGGTCTTACCTTATGCTTCTAACATTTAGGGTCACTCAATTAACCACGGACTATTGAGTATTAGGCAGTTTATAAAAACTCTTTCTCTGTCTCTGTAACTGTCTGGGTTTAACTTTCACTCTCTTGCCTCCGACTGGTCTCTTTCTCGTACTTTTAGCTTTACTCCTCGATTGTACAACACAAAGTGTCACGGTCACACTAGGTCCGACTCACTCTGAAGCACTCCAACTTTATCTTTCTCTGTACCCTCCGAGCCTACTCTCCGTTCTCTCTTGTCATTTCTTGTCTAATTAGGTTTGCTACTCTGGGTGTACGAATGCGTCTATCGTGATGACAATCATTTCCGTCTTTCTCAATTGCGACGGCTCAATCTGACTCTACCGGCTGAATTTAGACTGGCCTCATTGGGCTCAGCTGCCATAGCAGCATCAGGTTAACAGTTATTGGTTGTAATGATTGCCCCGCCCCCGTGCACAGCCCATGGTTAACAACATAGATTCAGCTACTCGCCACATACCTGACGTTAGGCATCGTCTCTCAGCATCGAAAATAGGTTGCGCACAACTGACTCTCTGGGCGACTGCTGCCTGGGCGTCTGATTGCTCACGTTTTGCTGCCGTCAGATATACACAGACTAGCACGACTATGAGCAGAGATCGGGTTATCTACAGAGAGTTGAATGTAGCAGTCGGGCAGAGCTGCGGAATTCCTTGATGCTACAGAGTGCCTGAGGTAAGCTGGTTCGCATCGTCAGCTTATATTCAATCCACGACTTGATTCGTGGTTAAAAACTGCCTACTCAGGCGATTCCCGTCCTGTGCCGTATCTCCTGCTGTAACTCAGCAAAGTCATACAGACCATGTGGGTTTTTCGCCATCGAATTTTGAATAGAGCGCTCACAGATTTAGTGGCTTTCAGAACGCATTCCCTTGCCAACAGACTTCGACTCACGAAACAAAGGGAACATGGGAAGCATTGCACAGTCAGGAGAGCAGGAAAGGTAGTGAGTAGCATGGAAGTAGCAACTCAGGACCGCCTAAAGAATGTGCTCAGCTTATCGCTCCGCTCGGCACTGCACTTGAGGCACTTAAGCATATTGGCTTAACGGCTTGCTGTCCCGATTTCCTCCGGGTGTATGGTTTCTGCAAAATATTCACCCGATCTCATTTTAAGTCGTGGTAAGTTGACTGTTTGTGAAGTCCCTCGCTGTGACATATGAATGTGTCGATGAAATATTTTGTCCTAGAAGCAAGCTTCCACCGAGCCGTTCAAAAATCAGTAGTTCTTGGCAGCTTGTCAAAGGGCGCCCAGAGTGAGCCATTTGCTTGGTTACAATGGCGAGTCCAAAGATGTAGGAATCCTAACACAACGTCTAAACTATTTTTCTTGTAGTTAGCAACCAGACACGTCAGACTGTGGAAATCAGTCAACGTTTTTCGAAAAACTCAAATCGAAAGTGTACACATACCCGACTACAATATCAACAACGATACGGAAACTAAGTCATGTATTCTGCTATCTTTAAGATTGAATCTCTTTCTGTGACATTGAGATTCTCTGGAAAGGAGCTATCTCAATGAATCGGTGACAAAATGTACAATACTGGTAATACTGTAGTAAGTATAAAAAAAGAACGATTTATCCAGGCCGAGAGCCAGCAGTTAGGAATAGGTTGGAATGTACTTTCTTTCGAGTGAACTCACTGAAATGTTCTATCGTTGAGATCAAGACACTGCGAAAAAAACTCGCCAGGTGTTGTGCAACGTGCTGCCTCACGTGCACATGAACCGACGGTTAATGGGTATCGTCGGCACTTTTGCAGTGTGCACATGCAATCTAACTACGTTCTCACAAACGCCCCTACTTATCACTGTATTTAGTGGGTCCCTGTTATTCGTCCTGTTTGTGCTTACGCATGATGGCACTGGGCATGCTGCCACTAACCACTCTTGTATGCTGACCCTGTGCAGGTCAGCCCAAACCATGTTATTCGTGTTGTTAGTCAAGCAGGACACCACTCACCATTCGATCATGTTTCTTGTGCCGTGAATATAAAGCGCCTAGAAAAAGATTCAGTTCTGAGAGGGCACTTTATCAAGTGAACGTTGATGATAGTATCATGTTATTATGTAAGCAAGTTTGGACTTAGCAAAAAGGAATTGTTAGGAATTCGGTTAGATCCCGAAATTTACGTTGACGGTCAGCCAGTCTTGATCTTCGGAACGCTTTTTTAAGCTTGTAATTTTAAGTCTATGCTGGTTCAAGGCTTGTAGTAAGCCACGAACAATATTGGCGAGATAGTATAACTTTGCACTTAGTCATAAAAGCAATGCATCTAGAATGCCGGTAACCATCGTTTTTAGGCATTCTACCAGTGATGACAAATCGGGTGATGATTTCAAAGAGAGGTCGAGAAAGATATGCAAGACAGTATATTTCCAGATAATGATAGCACACTTCAACATCCATCTCCACCGTAGAAATATATTTTTCTTTGCTCATTCCATTTAATGGCAGCTCTCCACGTTTACGTTTGGAAACACTCGTGCAGGTTTTCGGATGAAGTTGTTGATCAATTCCACGGCTCTCCAGTAAAGTCCGCTAGCATTTGCTGATCGCTACGGTCGAGGTCTGCAGAGAGCAATGAGAACCAACATTAGTACAAATTAAACCCTTTATTTGACTTTAATACCTTAAATAAAATGCAATTTCACACAGGTTGCCGACTTATCCCATTACGTCACTTCAGTTTCTCATGCCTTATGCTGCTCAAATGCACACGGCAAGTGAGGCGTTCTCTATTGCATCGGCTTTACCTCGTTAAGAACAACGGAGCAAGTGTTTGCCAGTGATTTTAGCCCTATCGTTATGTGTATTTATATTAAAAGAATGTTCTTCAGGGATGAGCTTACTAAATTCTTGCTTGCAAGTACCTTGAGGAGATCTATCAAACGAATTGAAAGCAAAGGTACATGTACTATTGTACAAGTTGCCATTAGCAAAGACATATCTCGTGTTCAATCAAACAAATGATACCGCTACTGTTTTACCTCGTTAAGGGTATTATTTTATGTGTCCCATCATTAATACAAAAAACTGGCGTTCTTAGCGACTACCAGTGTTTTTATAACGAAGGTCGGGGCGAATTTTTAAGATCGGGTTTACCGGCGACCACAATATTTCTCTCTCCTTCTCTCTCTCTCTCTCTCTCTCTCTCTCTCTCTAGGAATGGACATTTTTAAAGTGATGCATAAACACATTTATGACCATGATAGGGCTTTCGCACGGGGTTACCATCCAGAGTGGCCACTTGTTGCAGAGGCCAAACGTAAGTAATCGAACCGTTGCACTCCGGTTCTGTTTTAGAACGAGTTTTCAGCAAGTAAATTGGCATGCTGAGGTGGCCACCACAAGAAAGGAACAAAATTCCTTATTAGCATGACTTGCACAGTCACTGCACCTTACAGTTCCGTAGAGTCCGTCCAGGTCTCGAGCGTCTGCTATATGTTCAAGACACTTTTGCCGATCGCTGCCAAATCAACTCTTTCGGTTGCAGCATGACTCGTACTAGCAAGAAACGGGTACTACTTACCAGGCTGCTTTTGATGGTCCTTTTTCATCATCCGGGCTGCTTGACGTTGCTACTCGCATTGTTTGAGTGTGCATGCTGGAACAGTCCCTCTGTCGCAAAAGCACCTGTTGCACCCGTCGAACCTACGAAGTTGAGGAAATGGCACCCTTGTGAGGTAAGCATATTATTTGCACAGATTTGACGAGACATTGAAACCCCATTGCCCACTTATAGTGTGGCCAAGCTTCCTAAGTGATTTGCAGAAACGAGATTCCACGCTAAGAGCGTTTCCCTTTCGTTTTTTAAGCACGACGTTGCATTACGTTTTCGATACCTAAGACCACACAACCGACCGCCGAATCTTTAATGTTTGGCAATTTCTAACAGCAAATTCTTTTTCTCTCTTACTCTCACCGTTATATTTTCTCTCCCTAACTTCAGCTCGTCTTCTTCTTATACCTCCAGGTTGCTTGCTGCACTATCGAAACATGTCAGGGCCGCATTAAAAAATGTAAATTATTCACGTCTGTAACTCCACGAAGCCATATGAGTATGCGAGTTTTATGCAGGAACGTTACATATAGCACACTAACAGCCTAAGCCGCTTTCCGTAAGAATTACCTAGCAAACATACTTCGTCTCACGCAGAACAAAGAAAGTGGGATGCCTAGTTGAGGCTAGGAGAGCAGTCGAGGTAGTGAGTAGCATAGAAATAGCAGCTGACGACCACTGAAAGGGATGGGCCATAGTCGGCAGCAGGAGAGCAGCAAGGACGGACCTTAAGAGACTCCACATGTGACCCGTCTCGTGAGTAAGACTAGAACCCTAGACGACACGCATTGAACACGATGAGACAAGTACAATTTAAACCACTCCAGTTCCGCATCTGTCGGACCGGTCGTTGTTCTTGATCTCTCCATTACAACATTATGATCACTGGTGTCGAAGGCAGCGGACAGATCTAGACGAGCTAGGGCAGTGACATTAGTGTCGTCGTTGGCACGTAAAACGTCATTGTTAAAACGGAAGACAGCAGTTTCAGTGGTGTGCTGCCTCTTGAACCCTGATTGAAACGTATTTGACGTTTAATTCTTTTCAATAGGTTTAACCAGCAGCTCAACAACAATTGATTCAAGAATCTTAACCAAGAAAGAAAGAAGGGAAACTCAACGACAATTTGCAAGGATCTCTGCATATAATCTCGGCTTATTAAACATGGGTCTAATGATTGCCGATTTGAAGGACCTGGGTGTGACCTATATTCCAAAGAAGCACAAAACATCTCGGTTATGTCAGGCTTAGGTTTTCTGCTAGTGAAGACCACAGCGATAATGGTATTTGTGGTGGAGGAAACGAGCTCTTTTTGCTAGACCTTATTAAGGTTTGCAACATAGCATACAGAAATCTCGGGAATTCTTTGCAGGAAGGTTGCAGGTTATGATTCCACAATTGCTTTACTCCGAGGGGTCTGTATGGAGGCACAAATTTACGAAATTCTTTGAGTGAAGAAAGCAAAGCATATTTTGGCCGAGCTATTATAATCTGGGTCGTCAGATCTCTCAGGGTTAGCCAGTAAATTGTCCGGTCTAACTTCAACTCAGCCATTCCACATTTTTATTTCCATCTAATTGCTGAGCCTAAAATCGGTCCCGAATCATATATATATATATATATATATATATATATATATATATATATATATATATATATACACATATATATTAAAAATATATATATATATTTATTTGTTTATTTATATCTGACACCTTTGCAGTATTGCCTAATTAAAACGGTTCATTTTGCGAATCGCTTTCGAAAATTGACTAGCCAGAACGGGCACAGCTGCCAAAGCGGCAGCACACTTAGTATCGCCACCAAGCATTTCAGATTACTCAATATATATAACAACATACAGGGTGCCTACTCACCACTCAGCTAGAGTTAGGCATCGTCCCTCAGGATCGAGAGGAGGGTTTACATGACTGAATCGCTTGGCGGCTGGTGCCTCGGCTTCCGATTGATCACTCTGTGCTGCCGTCAGCAATGCAAAGAGTAGCACGACGACGAGCACAGATTGTGTCACCTTCAGCATTTCGTTTTCAGCTTTCTGGCAGGGCTGCAGAATTCCTGTACCTTACAAGGTGCCTGTGGTAAGCCGGTTCGCATCGTTTGCTTATATTCAATTTCTCACCTACGCCTGATTTTGACGACCTTATGACCTCATTCCCAATCAGCTTCGATAGCCTTAGGGAATGTACTTTGGATTCTTTAAAAGTACAAGCCAGCATATTTCATAAGATTGCAACACCTAGTCTGTAGGAGTACTGTGGGAATCGCAGTTGTGTTGTAAGAGCCCTCCCTGAATCTCCTACAGGTACCCTGGGAATGTCAATGCCTATGTTTATTGAACAACCAGCTGAGTCGTGTAGAGTAGGCAATCGAAGAAACCCGATGAGCGATTACCGGCTGCCCGTTACCTACATTAGCAGCTCAATCCGGCACACAGCATGTGGGCGCTCCCCACTCTTAGTCTGCGTTTCTATCAATATCAAGCGGCTCTTCATTGCAGACTTTACAAATGTACCGTCGTATTCCCTCCTACAGGACATGTAAGCCGCTACACTCAAGCTGGAAAGGTTATATAATGCCCATGCAGAGTAGAGGTATTAGGCATCACTGTTTGTAGATGACAACTAAAAGTGGTTCACTTTCGGCCACGAATAATGATAATAACAAAACTCCATTTATAGCGCCTCAATAAACTGAATCTTTCTAGGCACGTTACAGTTACTGCTAACGAAGCAGAATGGATTCGTTAGTGGTAACTTTCTCAATAACAAAAAATATTGCAAAAGTAGGCGGTGGCATATACTCACATAGCATGCAAATATGATTATTGGCAGCATGTATAACGTCTGAGCGTATAAACACATGAAAAACAGATCATACGAGCCTTCAAAATGCCGTTCTAAATAGATGTGTATTCAGTTTTTTTTAGGCATATACAAGTCAGGACATGTCCTGACCCCAGTCAGGATTGAGTTCCAGGACATGTAAACATAGGAACTAAAGGTGTGGTCTCAAAAACTTTATACGAGGTACGGTTAAACAGATTTCGAAAAGTGGGTCGTACGATGCTTTTTCCGGTGCTGCATTAGTTCTGAAAAATTAGCTATAGCCAAATACTGAAGGGACCTGAAAGTGAGTGACAGAATCTTGAAGTCGATGTCATGCTTTGCTGGGAGCTACTAAAATTCGGCGGGAACGAGTGTGATGTGGCAGCTGCGACGTTTACCACAGACAACTATAGCGGCCGAGTTTTGTACTAGTTTTAGGAGACATACTGCACATACCGATTGCCCAGCAAGCAGTGGGTTATACTAGTCAAGACGGTATGCCGCAATTGCACGGACAAATTTAAATGGGGTATCCGTATCTTAACAAGCCTGAATGTCACCAATGTTATTCTGGCAGGGAATAACATCTACGATCTTGACAGTAAAGTACCAATGTTTTAGGGAGGCGCACAGTCAAACAACATTGGTTAATGTAACCTGAAGTAGCACTTCCCGTCACTGCCGCCTAAATAGCTACCACCTTGCTCAAGGCCAGTAGTCATTTAAAGCCTGCTTTGGGACTGCAAGCTACTACCTAGTTTGACAGGTGAAGTAAGTCTGGTACTCGGCCGTGTTCAGACATGGATACAACAGCTAAATTTGCCCATGCATTTCTGACATGCTCTCTGACTCCTGTAACTCACTACTTGCTGGTCTACCGGCCAGTTAAATCAGGCCCAAACAGCTTGTGCATCCCTCTGCACGTAACGATGTCTGTTGTGAATGTCGGCGTTGCCATATCACACCACTTTTTGCCGATTTGCACCGGCTAAAAGTCAGGAAACGCATTGACTTCAAGGTTTCGCCACTCACGTTGAGATCCATACTTTCTTTTGCTCTAACCTAATCGTCAGATCTACTCCCCCAAGATACTAAGCATCTTACCACTCGCTCTTCGGAGTCATATCGTATACATATACCTCATACAAACTTTCAATCTTTTTTGTGAGCCTGCATTTGTTCATATCCTCAGTAAGCCTGGAACTCACTTTCGACATGAGCCAAGACATTCCCCGAATTGACCACATTTAAAACGAAAATAAAAACGTATCTATTTTTTACAGCATTTACTAGGACCCTGTAGTACACATGCTTATGTGTGCTGACACTGTGCATACTGCCAATAACCCGATTTGAACGCTGACTATGTGCATGCCATTATAACAATGTTAATTCTCGTTGTTTATCGTGCTGGCTACCACTTACCATCCAATACAGATTCCTGTGCAAAACTAAATGTAAATGCAAAGCACTTAGAATGAGAATGAGTTCTGTGAGGGAACTTTATCAAGTGGGTTATCATGCCTAATATTACTCCATTCTCTCAGTATAATATTTGACAAAACCTAATCTACGTGTTCTGTATTGCTAGGACACTTTTAGTCTTGAGTGCATTTTTTTTATGGATGAGCTACTGGGGCACTCACTTCTGCAATTTCTTTGCAGTCGTGTAGCAAACTCTGGGCGCACTTAACTCTCTATTGATGCGATCCCCTGCACCACAGGTGCATGTTCTACGGTTCGTATCTTTTCATTTTTGGCAGTGAAACTTGATAAAAAACTATCTAGATGCATACGGTTTTTAAACCATGAGAAAGCATTGAGACCTTCAAACAGTGTTGCTAATATGCCATAGAACTAGTTACTGGATTTTCTCTGATCTATTGAATGGCAGGTTCCGTGCAATTAAAGCTAAGAAATATGGTGCTCTACCTTTCATGCCGTCCGGCCGACAACGTGGCTTTCAGACAAAATACTATTAAGAAGCCCTGAGAAGGCTAAGATTGAGGCTGCTGCTCTACTAGGGTGGCCTATTAAATAAGTGTGCTAAGTGACGAACGATTCTCGATTCGTGCGATTGGTAACTTAGCTAATCAAACAGCATATGTTAATCAAGCTTTTGAATGAGTCTTCCTTCAGAAAAAAGGCGAGGTGCTGGTCAAATTGTAGGGGGGCTTTAATCGGAATTGCTATGGTTACAGTCCTTTTGTGAAGGCTTCAGAATCGCAGTCCTTTTGCCAAAGAAACACTGTCCTTGAAGCTCACGTCCCTATGTCTTACGTGACAAATGGTGACCAAACCGACGCCACTTACTCGTGAGCTGCAATTACGGTCATCGTACACGGAGGTCAGTGGCCATATACTAAATCTCGTGATCACTAAGGATTTTCTAACCACAGATCTTGTGGTGTCCCTACTGACCCACTCAGATCATTGATCGGTCTCGTTTGATGTTCCTGCTCGCTAGTTCGTACAGGGTAGTGACAAACTGGTCAAAACGACGCAACTTACAATGCATTGACATAGATCAGCTTTTGAAATCTGTATATGATGCAGGTATTCTTGATTTGCATGCACAATCGACCGCTAGCGTCGATACCCTCACTGGTGCAATGAACGTGACACTCATGAGTGCTCATGACAAGCATGCTCCCGTTCATTCTATCTGTTTTCAATGTCATGGTGCGTACTTTCAATTTACAAAAAACTCCTAAAGATGCACATCGTTAAGCGCTGGCTTGAACATCAGTTCAAGAAATCGGTGTCCGATGCAGATCTAGTGAATCTCAAAGACTTCCTTCAAGTTTGCACCCGAAAGCTTAAAAGATCCAGGGCTTTCGTTTTCATCCGAAAGCTTTATTCCTGCCAAACAGACCCAAAACCGATTTATAAGACGGTAAACCATTTACTGGCCATTGCTGAGAGGTCTGACTTCCCAGATATTAAGGGCTCAGCCGACAACTTTTCAGCCTTCTTTGCTAAAAGAATTGTGCAAATGCGTGCCTCTTTTAAGCCCCTTCCGACAAAATTGATCGCAGTTCCACTGCCTGTGACCTTCCTTAAAAGGTTCTCTGAGGTATCTGCATGCCATGTGGCTACCTTAATAAGGTCTAGCAACAAGAGCTCTTCTCCTGAAAAACCGATACCGTCATCTCTGTGGCCCCCACTGGCAGACCAACATAGTCCTGGCAGGAAACCAAAAGATTTGTAATGCTTCTATGAGGAAACGGTCGTCAGCAAGTCCCTGAAATCGGCTATCGTTAGACCCATACTTAAAAAGCCACCATTACACACAGGGGTCCTTTTAAACTATCGCCCATTTTCCCTTCTTTCTTG
>WPIO01000331.1:0-83736 GCA_009760855.2 Cristatella mucedo | reverse complement strand
CAGCACTCTGCTGCCAGTCAGCGCACGCTCCGACATGCAGATTTGAAGTTTCTACACATTCCGCGATCTGGTGCGAACTCGTGCGAAACGTGTTATTTACGTGCGAAATGCTTTAAACATGGTGCAGCACTCTGCTGCCAGTCAGCGCACGCTCCGACATGCAGATTTGAAGTTTCTACATATTCCGCGATCTGGTGCGAACTCGTGCGAAACGTGTTATTTACGTGCGAAATGCTTTAAACATGGTGCAGCACTCTGCTGCCAGTCAGCGCACGCTCCGACATGCAGATTTGAAGTTTCTACATATTCCGCGATCTGGTGCGAACTCGTGCGAAACGTGTTATTTACGTGCGAAATGCTTTAAACATGGTGCAGCACTCTGCTGCCAGTCAGCGCACGCTCCGACATGCAGATTTGAAGTTTCTACATATTCCGCGATCTGGTGCGAACTCGTGCGAAACGTGTTATTTACGTGCGAAATGCTTTAAACATGGTGCAGCACTCTGCTGCCAGTCAGCGCACGCTCCGACATGCAGATTTGAAGTTTTTACACATTCCGCGATCTGGTGCGAACTCGTGCGAAACGTGTTATTTACGTGCGAAATGCTTTAAACATGGTGCAGAACTCTGCTGCCAGTCAGCGCACGCTCCGACATGCAGATTTGAAGTTTCTACACATTCCGCGATCTGGTGCGAACTCGTGCGAAACGTGTTATTTACGTGCGAAATGCTTAAAACATGGTGCAGCACTCTGCTGCCAGTCAGCGCACGCTCCGACATGCAGATTTGAAGTTTCTACATATTCCGCGATCTGGTGCGAACTCGTGCGAAACGTGTTATTTACGTGCGAAATGCTTTAAACATGGTGCAGCACTCTGCTGCCAGTCAGCGCACGCTCCGACATGCAGATTTGAAGTTTTTACATATTCCGCGATCTGGTGCGAACTCTCGTGCGAAACGTGTTATTTACGTGCGAAATGCTTTAAACATGGTGCAGCACTCTGCTGCCAGTCAGCGCACGCTCCGACATGCAGATTTGAAGTTTCTACACATTCCGCGATCTGGTGCGAACTCGTGCGAAACGTGTTATTTACGTGCGAAATGCTTTAAACATGGTGCAGCACTCTGCTGCCAGTCAGCGCACGCTCCGACATGCAGATTTGAAGTTTCTACACATTCCGCGATCTGGTGCGAACTCGTGCGAAACGTGTTATTTACGTGCGAAATGCTTTAAACATGGTGCAGCACTCTGCTGCCAGTCAGCGCACGCTCCGACATGCAGATTTGAAGTTTCTACACATTCCGCGATCTGGTGCGAACTCGTGCGAAACGTGTGTTATTTACGTGCGAAATGCTTTAAACATGGTGCAGCACTCTGCTGCCAGTCAGCGCACGCTCCGACATGCAGATTTGAAGTTTCTACACATTCCGCGATCTGGTGCGAACTCGTGCGAAACGTGTTATTTACGTGCGAAATGCTTTAAACATGGTGCAGCACTCTGCTGCCAGTCAGCGCACGCTCCGACATGCAGATTTGAAGTTTCTACATATTCCGCGATCTGGTGCGAACTCGTGCGAAACGTGTTATTTACGTGCGAAATGCTTTAAACATGGTGCAGCACTCTGCTGCCAGTCAGCGCACGCTCCGACATGCAGATTTGAAGTTTCTACACATTCCGCGATCTGGTGCGAACTCGTGCGAAAACGTGTTATTTACGTGCGAAATGCTTTAAACATGGTGCAGCACTCTGCTGCCAGTCAGCGCACGCTCCGACATGCAGATTTGAAGTTTCTACACATATTCGCGATCTGGTGCGAACTCGTGCGAAAAACGTGTTATTTCCGTGCGAAACGCTTTAAACATGGTGCAGCACTCTGCTGCCAGTCAGCGCACGCTCCGACATGCAGATTTGAAGTTTCTACACATTCCGCGATCTGGTGCGAACTCGTGCGAAACGTGTTATTTACGTGCGAAATGCTTTAAACATGGTGCAGCACTCTGCTGCCAGTCAGCGCACGCTCCGACATGCAGATTTGAAGTTTCTACACATTCCGCGATCTGGTGCGAACTCGTGCGAAACGTGTTATTTACGTGCGAAATGCTTTAAACATGGTGCAGCACTCTGCTGCCAGTCAGCGCACGCTCCGACATGCAGATTTGAAGTTTCTACACATTCCGCGATCTGGTGCGAACTCGTGCGAAAAACGTGTTATTTACGTGCGAAATGCTTTAAACATGGCAGCAGCACTCTGCTGCCAGTCAGCGCACGCTCCGACATGCAGATTTGAAGTTTACACATTCCGCGATCTGGTGCGAACTCGTGCGAAACGTGTTATTTACGTGCGAAATGCTTTAAACATGGTGCAGCACTCTGCAGCCAGTTAGCGCACGCTCCGACATGCAGATTTGAAGTTTCTACACATTCCGCGATCTGGTGCGAACTCGTGCGAAACGTGTTATTTACGTGCGAAATGCTTTAAACATGGTGCAGCACTCTGCTGCCAGTCAGCGCACGCTCCGACATGCAGATTTGAAGTTTCTACATATTCCGCGATCTGGTGCGAACTCGTTTAAAACGTGTTATTTACGTGCGAAATGCTTTAAACATGGTGCCGCACTCTGCTGCCAGTCAGCTCACGCTCCGACATGCAGATTTAAAGTTTCTACACATTTCGCGATCTGGTGCGAAAACTAATGCGAAACGTGTTATTTACGTGCGAAATGCTTTAAACATGGTGCAGAACTCTGCTGCCAGTCAGCGCACGCTCCGACATGCAGATTTGAAGTTTCTACACATTCCGCGATCTGGTGCGAACTCGTGCGAAACGTGTTATTTACGTGCGAAATGCTTTAAACATGGTGCAGCACTCTGCTGCCAGTCAGCGCACGCTCCGACATGCAGAGTTGAAGTTTCTTTATATTCCGCGATCTGGTGCGAACTCGTGCGAAACGTGTTATTTACGTGCGAAATGCTTTAAACATGGTGCCGCACTCTGCTGCCAGTCAGAGAGCACGCTCCGACATGCAGATTTGAAGTTTCTACATATTCCGCGATCTGGTGCGAACTCGTGCGAAACGTGTTATTTACGTGCGAAATGCTTTAAACATGGTGCAGCACTCTGCTGCCAGTCAGCGCACGCTCCGACATGCAGATTTAGAGTTTCTACACATTCCGCGATCTGGTGCGAACTCGTGCGAAACGTGTTATTTACGTGCGAAATGCTTTAAACATGGTAAAACATGGTGCAGCACTCTGTTGCCAGTCAGCGCACGCTCCGACATGCAGATTTGAAGTTTCTACATATTCCGCGATCTGGTGCGAACTCGTGCGAAACGTGTTATTTACGTGCGAAATGCTTTAAACATGGTGCAGCACTCTGCTGCCAGTCAGCGCACGCTCCGACATGCAGATTTGAAGTTTCTACATATTCCGCGATCTGGTGCGAACTCGTGCGAAACGTGTTATTTACGTGCGAAATGCTTTAAACATGGTGCAGCACTCTGCTGCCAGTCAGCGCACGCTCCGACATGCAGATTTGAAGTTTCTACATATTCCGCGATCTGGTGCGAACTCGTGCGAAACGTGTTATTTACGTGCGAAATGCTTTAAACATGGTGCAGCACTCTGCTGCCAGTCAGCGCACGCTCCGACATGCAGATTTGAAGTTTCTACACATTCCGCGATCTGGTGCGAACTCGTGCGAAACGTGTTATTTACGTGCGAAATGCTTTAAACATGGTGCAGCATTGCAGCACTCTGCTGCCAGTCAGCGCACGCTCCGACATGCAGATTTGAAGTTTCTACATATTCCGCGATCTGGTGCGAACTCGTGCGAAACGTGTTATTTACGTGCGAAATGCTTTAAACATGGTGCAGCACTCTGCTGCCAGTCAGCGCACGCTCCGACATGCAGATTTGAAGTTTCTACACATTCCGCGATCTGGTGCGAACTCGTGCGAAACGTGTTATTTACGTGCGAAATGCTTTAAACATGGTGCAGCACTCTGCTGCCAGTCAGCGCACGCTCCGACATGCAGATTTGAAGTTTCTACATATTCCGCGATCTGGTGCGAACTCGTGCGAAACGTGTTATTTACGTGCGAAATGCTTTAAACATGGTGCAGCACTCTGCTGCCAGTCAGCGCACGCTCCGACATGCAGATTTGAAGTTTTTACATATTCCGCGATCTGGTGCGAACTCGTGCGAAACGTGTTAGTTACGTGCGAAATGCTTTAAACATGGTGCAGCACTCTGCTGCCAGTCAGCGCACGCTCCGACATGCAGATTTGAAGTTTCTACACATTCCGCGATCTGGTGCGAACTCGTGCGAAACGTGTTATTTACGTGCGAAATGCTTTAAACATGGTGCAGCACTCTGCTGCCAGTCAGCGCACGCTCCGACATGCAGATTTGAAGTTTTTACACATTCCGCGATCTGGTGCGAACTCGTGCGAAACGTGTTATTTACGTGCGAAATGCTTTAAACATGGTGCAGCACTCTGCTGCCAGTCAGCGCACGCTCCGACATGCAGATTTGAAGTTTTTACACATTCCGCGATCTGGTGCGAACTCGTGCGAAACGTGTTATTTACGTGCGAAATGCTTTAAACATGGTGCAGCACTCTGCTGCCAGTCAGCGCACGCTCCGACATGCAGATTTGAAGTTTTTACATATTCCGCGATCTGGTGCGAACTCGTGCGAAACGTGTTATTTACGTGCGAAATGCTTTAAACATGGTGCAGCACTCTGCTGCCAGTCAGCGCACGCTCCGACATGCAGATTTGAAGTTTCTACATATTCCGCGATCTGGTGCGAACTCGTGCGAAACGTGTTATTTACGTGCAAAATGCTTTAAACATGGTGCAGCACTCTGCTGCCAGTCAGCGCACGCTCCGACATGCAGATTTGAAGTTTTTACACATTCCGCGATCTGGTGCGAACTCGTGCGAAACGTGTTATTTACGTGCGAAATGCTTTAAACATGGTGCAGCACTCTGCTGCCAGTCAGCGCACGCTCCGACATGCAGATTTGAAGTTTCTACACATTCCGCGATCTGGTGCGAACTCGTGCGAAACGTGTTATTTACGTGCGAAATGCTTTAAACATGGTGCAGCACTCTGCTGCCAGTCAGCGCACGCTCCGACATGCAGATTTGAAGTTGCTACACATTCCGCGATCTGGTGCGAACTCGTGCGAAACGTGTTATTTACGTGCGAAATGCTTTAAACATGGTGCAGCACTCTGCTGCCAGTCAGCGCACGCTCCGACATGCAGATTTGAAGTTTCTACATATTCCGCGATCTGGTGCGAACTCGTGCGAAACGTGTTATTTACGTGCGAAATGCTTTAAACATGGTGCAGCACTCTGCTGCCAGTCAGCGCACGCTCCGACATGCAGATTTGAAGTTTCTACACATTCCGCGATCTGGTGCGAACTCGTGCGAAACGTGTTATTTACGTGCGAAATGCTTTAAACATGGTGCAGCACTCTGCTGCCAGTCAGCGCACGCTCCGACATGCAGATTTGAAGTTTCTACACATTCCGCGATCTGGTGCGAACTCGTGCGAAACGTGTGTTTTACGTGCGAAATGCTTTAAACATGGTGCAGCACTCTGCTGCCAGTCAGCGCACGCTCCGACATGCAGATTTTTGAAGTTTCTTCTACATATTCCGCGATCTGGTGCGAACTCGTGCGAAACGTGTGCGAAATGCTTTTGGTGCAGCACGTGCTGCCAGTCAGCGCAAATGCTTTGAAGTTTTTACATGCGATCTGATGCAAACTCGTGCGAAACGTGTTATTTACGTGCGAAATGCTTTAAACATGGTGCAGCTCACTGCTGCCAGCCACCACACGCTCCGACATGCAGATTTGAAGTTTTTACACATTCCGCGATCTGGTGCGAACTCGTGCGAAACGTGTTATTTACGTGCGAAATGCTTTAAACATGGTGCAGCACTCTGCTGCCAGTCAGCGCACGCTCCGACATGCAGATTTGAAGTTTTCTACATTTACCGCGATCTGGTGCGAACTCGTGCGAAACGTGTTATTTACGTGCGAAATGCTTTAAACATGGTGCAGCACTCTGCTGCCAGTCAGCGCACGCTCCGACATGCAGATTTGAAGTTTCTACACATTCCGCGATCTGGTGCGAACTCGTGCGAAACGTGTTATTTACGTGCGAAATGCTTTAAACATGGTGCAGCACTCTGCTGCCAGTCAGCGCACGCTCCGACATGCAGATTTGAAGTTTCTACACATTCCGCGATCTGGTGCGAACTCGTGCGAAACGTGTTATTTACGTGCGAAATGCTTTAAACATGGTGCAGCACTCTGCTGCCAGTCAGCGCACGCTCCGACATGCAGATTTGAAGTTTCTACATATTCCGCGATCTGGTGCGAACTCGTGCGAAACGTGTTATTTACGTGCGAAATGCTTTAAACATGGTGCAGCACTCTGCTGCCAGTCAGCGCACGCTCCCACATGCAGATTTGAAGTTTCTACACATTCCGCGATCTGGTGCGAACTGAACTCGTGCGAAACGTGTTATTTACGTGCGAAATGCTTTAAACATGGTGCAGCACTCTGCTGCCAGTCAGCGCACGCTCCGACATGCAGATTTGAAGTTTCTACATTCCGCGATCTGGTGCGCGAACTCGTGCGAAACGTGTTATTTACGTGCGAAATGCTTTAAACATGGTGCAGCACTCTTTACGTGCGCAGATTTGAAGTTTCACACATGGACTGCTTTTAAACATGGTGCAGCACTCTGCTGCTGCCAGTCAGCGCACGCTCCGACATGCAGATTTGAAGTTTCTACACATTCCGCGATCTGGTGCGAACTCGTGCGAACCGTGTTATTTACGTGCGAAATGCTTTAAACATGGTGCAGCACTCTGCTGCCAGTCAGCGCACGCTCCGACATGCAGATTTGAAGTTTTCTACATATTTCCGCGATCTGGTGCGAACTCGTGCGAAACGTGTTATTTACGTGCGAAATGCTTTAAACATGGTGCAGCACTCTGCTGCCAGTCAGCGCACGCTCCGACATGCAGATTTGAAGTTTCTACATATTCCGCGATCTGGTGCGAACTCGTGCGAAACGTGTTATTTACGTGCGAAATGCTTTAAACATGGTGCAGCACTCTGCTGCCAGTCAGCGCACGCTCCGACATGCAGATTTGAAGTTTCTACACATTCCGCGATCTGGTGCGAACTCGTGCGAAACGTGTTATTTACGTGCGAAATGCTTTAAACATGGTGCAGCACTCTGCTGCCAGTCAGCAGCACGCTCCGACATGAAGATTTGAAGTTTCTACACATTCCGCGATCTGGTGCGAACTCGTGCGAAACGTGTTATTTACGTGCGAAATGCTTTAAACATGGTGCAGCACTCTGCTGCCAGTCAGCGCACGCTCCGACATGAAGATGTGAAAGTTTCTACACATTCCGCGATCTGGTGCGAACTCGTGCGAAACGTGTTATTTACGTGCGAAATGCTTTAAACATGGTGCAGCACTCTGCTGCCAGTCAGCGCACGCTCCGACATGCAGATTTGAAGTTTTTACATATTCCGCGATCTGGTGCGAACTCGTGCGAAACGTGTTATTTACGTGCGAAATGCTTTAAACATGGTGGTGCAGCACTCTGCTGCCAGTCAGCAGCACGCTCCGACATGCAGATTTGATTTGAAGTTTTCTACATATTCCGCGATCTGGTGCGAACTCGTGCGAAACGTGTTATTTACGTGCGAAATGCTTTAAACATGGTGCAGCACTCTGCTGCCAGTCAGCCCACGCTCCGAAATGCAGATTTGAAGTTTCTACATATTCCGCGATTTGCTGCGAACTCGTGCGAAACGTGTTAACGTGTTATTTACGTGCGAAATGCTTTAAACATGGTGCAGCACTCTGCTGCCAGTCAGCGCACGCTCCGACATGCAGATTTGAAGTTTCTACACATTCCGCGATCTGGTGCGAACTCGTGCGAAAAACGTGTTATTTACGTGCGAAATGCTTTAAACATGGTGCAGCACTCTGCTGCCAGTCAGCACACGCTCCGACATGCAGATTTGAAGTTTCTACATCTTCCGCGATCTGCTGCAAACTCGTGCGAAACGTGTTATTTACGTGCGAAAATGCTTTAAACATGCGAAATGTGCAGCACTCTGCTGCCAGTCAGCGCACGCTCCGACATGCAGATTTGAAGTTTCTACACATTCCGCGATCTGCTGCGAACTGGTGCGAAACGTGTTTTTACGTGCGAAATGCTTTAAACAAGGTGCAGCACTCTGCTGCCAGTCACGACACGCTCCGACATGCAGATTTGAAGTGTCTACATATTCCGCGATCTGGTGCGAACTCGTGCGAAACGTGTTATTTACGTGCGAAATGCTTTAAACATGGTGCAGAACTCTGCTGCCAGTCAGCGCACGCTCCGACATGCAGATTTGAAGTTTTTACATATTCCGCGATCTGGTGCGAACTCGTGCGAAACGTGTTATTTACGTGCGAAATGCTTTAAACATGGTGCAGCACTCTGCTGCATGGTGCAGCCAGCAGCGCAGCGCTCTCGACATGCAGATTTGAAGTTTCTACATATTCCGCGATCTGGTGCGAACTCGTGCGAAAACGTGTTATTTACGTGCGAAATGCTTTAAAATGGTGCAGCACTCTGCTGCTGCAGTCAGCGCACGCTCCGACATGCAGATTTGAAGTTTCTACATATTCCGCGATCTGGTGCGAACTCGTGCGAAACGTGTTATTTACGTGCGAAATGCTTTAAACATGGTGCAGCACACTCTGCTGCCAGTCAGCGCACGCTCCGACATGCAGATTTGAAGTTTCTACATTCCGCGATCTGGCGAACTCGTGCGAAACGTGTTATTTACGTGCGAAATGCTCTAAACATGGTGCAGCACTCTGCTGCCAGTCAGCGCACGCTCCGACATGCAGATTTGAAGTTTCTACACATTCCGCGATCTGGTGCGAACTCGTGCGAAACGTGTTATTTACGTGCGAAATGCTTTAAACATGGTGCAGCACTCTGCTGCCAGTCAGCGCACGCTCCGACATGCAGATTTGAAGTTTCTACACATTCCGCGATCTGGTGCGAACTAGTGCGAAACGTGTTATTTACGTGCGAAATGCTTTAAACATGGTGCAGCACTCTGCTGCTGCCAGTCAGCACACGCTCCGACATGCAGATTTGAAGTTTCTACATATTCCACGATCTGGTGCGAACTCGTGCGAAACGTGTTATTTACGTGCGAAATGCTTTAAACATGGTGCAGCACTCTGCTGCCAGTCAGCGCACGCTCCGACATGCAGATTTGAAGTTTCTACATATTCCGCGATCTGGTGCGAACTCGTGCGAAACGTGTTATTTACGTGCGAAATGCTTTAAACATGGTGCAGCACTCTGCTGCCAGTCAGTGCACGCTCCGACATGCAGATCTGAAGTTTTTACACAATCCGCGATCTGGTGCGATTTTGTACGAAACGTGTTATTTACAAGCAAAATGCTTTAAACATGGTGCAGCACTCTGCTGCCAGTCAGCCCAGGCTCCCACATGCAGATTTGAAGTTTCTACACATTCCGCGATCTGGTGCGAACTCGTGCGAAACGTGTTATTTACGTGCGAAATGCTTTAAACATGGTGCAGCACTCTGCTGCCAGTCAGCGCACGCTCCGACATGCAGATTTGAAGTTTCTACATATTCCGCGCTCTGGTGCGAACTCGTGCGAAACGTGTTATTTACGTGCGAAATGCTTTAAACATGGTGCAGCACTCTGCTGCCAGTCAGCGCACGCTCCGACATGCAGATTTGAAGTTTCTACATATTCCGCGATCTGGTGCGAACTCGTGCGAAACGTGTTATTTACGTGCGAAATGCTTTAAACATGGTGCAGCACTCTGCTGCCAGTCAGCGCAGGCTCCGACATGCAGATTTGAAGTTTCTACATATTCCGCGATCTGGTGCGAACTCGTGCGAAACGTGTTATTTACGTGCGAAATGCTTTAAACATGGTGCAGCACTCTGCTGCCAGTCAGAGCACGCTCCGACATGAAAATTTGAAGTGTTTACATATTTCGCGATCTGGTGCGAACTCGTGCGAAACGTGTTATTTACGTGCGAAATGCTTTAAACATGGTGCAGCACTCTGCTGCCAGTCAGCGCACGCACGCTCCGACATGCAGATTTGAAGTTTCTACATATTCCGCGATCTGGTGCGAACTCGTGCGAAACGTGTTATTTACGTGCGAAATGCTTTAAACATGGTGCAGCACTCTGCTGCCAGTCAGCGCACGCTCCGACATGCAGATTTGAAGTTTCTACACATTCCGCGATCTGGTGCGAACTCGTGCGAAACGTGTTATTTACGTGCGAAATGCTTTAAACATGGTGCAACATAGTGCAGCACTCTGCTGCCAGTCAGCGCACGCTCCGACATGCAGATTTGAAGTGTCTACATATTCCGCGATCTGGTGCGAACTCGTGCGAAACGTGTTATTTACGTGCGAAATGCTTTAAACACGTGCGAAATGCTTTAAACATAGTGCAGAACTCTGCTGCCAGTCAGCGCCAGCTCCGACATACAGATTTGAAGTTTCTACACATTCCGCGATCTGCTGCGAACTAGTGCGAAACGTGTTATTTACGTGCGAAATGCTTTAAACATAGTGCAGCAGCACTCGCTGCCCAGTCAGCGCACGCTCCGACATGCAGATTTGAAGTTTCTACACATTCCGCGATCTGGTGCGAACTCGTGCGAAACGTGTTATTTACGTGCGAAATGCTTTAAACATGGTGCAGCACTCTGCTGCCAGTCAGCGCACGCTCCGACATGCAGATTTGAAGTTTTCTACATGCAGATTGAAGTTTCTACATCGCGATCTGTGCGAACTAGTGCGAAACGTGTTATTTACGTGCGAAATGCTTTAAACATGGTGCAGCACTCTGCTGCCAGTCAGCGCACGCTCCGACATGCAGATTTGAAGTTTCTACACATTCCGCGATCTGGTGCGAACTCGTGCGAAACGTGTTATTTACGTGCGAAATGCTTTAAACATGGTGCAGCACTCTGCTGCCAGTCAGCGCACGCTCCGACATGCAGATTTGAAGTTTCTACACATTCCGCGATCGTGCGAACTCGTGCGAAAACGTGTTTTTACGTGCGAAATGCTTTAAACATGGTGCAGCACTCTGCTGCCAGTCAGCGCACGCTCCGACATGCAGATTTGAAGTTTTTACATATTCCGCGATCTGGTGCGAACTCGTGCGAAAAACGTGTTATTTACGTGCGAAATGCTTTAAACATGGTGCAGCACTCTGCTGCCAGTCAGCGCACGCTCCGACATGCAGATTTGAAGTTTCTACACATTCCGCGATCTGGTGCGAACTCGTGCGAAACGTGTTATTTACGTGCGAAATGCTTTAAACATGGTGCAGCACTCTGCTGCCAGTCAGCGCACGCTCCGACATGCAGATTTGAAGTTTCTACATATTCCGCGATCTGCTGCGAACTCGTGCGAAACGTGTTAACTACGTGCGAAATGCTTTAAACAAGTTGCAGCACTCTGCTGCCAGTCAGCGCACGCTCCGACATGCAGATTTGAAGTTTCTACACATTCCGCGATCTGGTGCGAACTCGTGCGAAACGTGTTATTTACGTGCGAAATGCTTTAAACATGGTGCAGCACTCTGCTGCTGCCAGTCAGCGCACGCTCCGACATGCAGATTTGAAGTTTCTTTCACATTCCGCGATCTGGTGCGAACTCGTGCGAAACGTGTTATTTACGTGCGAAATGCTTTAAACATGGTGCAGCACTCTGCTGCCAGTCAGCGCACGCTCCGACATGCAGATTTGAAGTTTCTACATATTCCGCGATCTGGTGCGAACTCGTGCGAAACGTGTTATTTACGTGCGAAATGCTTTAAACATGGTGCAGCACTCTGCTGCCAGTCAGCTCACGCTCCGACATGCAGATTTGAAGTTTCTACATATTCCGCGATCTGGTGCGAACTCGTGCGAAACGTGTTATTTACGTGCGAAATGCTTTAAACATGGTGCAGCACTCTGCTGCCAGTCAGCGCACGCTCCGACATGCAGATTTGAAGTTTCTACATATTCCGCGATCTGGTGCGAACTCGTGCGAAACGTGTTGTTATTTACGTGCGAGATGCGTTAAAACATGGTGCAGCACTCTGCTGCCAGTCAGCGCACGCTCCGACATGCAGATTTGAAGTTTCTACACATTCCGCGATCTGGTGCGAACTCGTGCGAAACGTGTTATTTACGTGCGAAATGCTTTAAACATGGTGCAGCACTCTGCTGCACCCGCGATCTGGTGCGAACTTTGTGCGAAACGTGTTATTTACGTGCAAAATGCTTTAAACATGGTGCAGCACTCTGCTGCCAGTCAGCGCACGCTCCGACATGCAGATTTGAAGTTTTTACATTCCGCGATCTGGTGCGAACTCGTGCGAAACGTGTTATTTACGTGCGAAATGCTTTAAACATGGTGCAGCACTCTGCTGCCAGTCAGCGCACGCTCCGACATGCAGATTTGAAGTTTTACACATTCCGCGATCTGGTGCGAACTCGTGCGAAACGTGTTATTTACGTGCGAAATGCTTTAAACATGGTGCAGCACTCTGCTGCCAGTCAGCGCACGCTCCGACATGCAGATTTGAAGTTTCTACATATTCCGCGATCTGGTGCGAACTCGTGCGAAAACGTGTTATTTACGTGCGAAATGCTTTAAACATGGTGCAGCACTCTGCTGCCAGTCAGCGCACGCTCCGACATGCAGATTTGAAGTTTTTACAGCGATCTGGTGCGAACTCGTGCGAAACGTGTTATTTACGCGCGAAATGCTGGTGCGAACTCTGCTGCCAGAAGCGCACGCTCCGACATGCAGATTTGAAGTTTTTACACATTCCGTCTGGTGCGAAACTCGTGCGAAAAACGTTGCGTGCGAAATGCTTTAAACATGGTGCAGCACTCTGCTGCCAGTCAGCGCACGCTCCGACATGCAGATTTGAAGTTTCTACACATTCCGCGATCTGGTGCGAACTCGTGCGAAACGTGTTATTTACGTGCGAAATGCTTTAAACATGGTGCAGCACTCTGCTGCCAGTCAGCGCACGCACCGACATGCAGATTTGAAGTTTCTACATATTCCGCGATCTGGTGCGAACTCGTGCGAAACGTGTTATTTACGTGCGAAATGCTTTAAAACATGGTGCAGCACTCTGCTGCTGCAGTCAGCAGCGCACGCTCCGACATGCAGATTTGAAGTTTCTACACATTCCGCGATCTGGTGCGAACTCGTGCGAAACGTGTTATTTACGTGCGAAATGCTTTAAACATGGTGCAGCACTCTGCTGCCAGTCAGCGCACGCTCCGACATGCAGATTTGAAGTTTCTACATATTCCGCGATCTGGTGCGAACTCGTGCGAAACGTGTTATTTACGTGCGAAATGCTTTAAACATGGTGCAGCACTCTGCTGCTAGTCAGCGCACGCTCCGACATGCAGATTTGAAGTTTCTACACATTCCGCGATCTGGTGCGAACTCGTGCGAAACGTGTGTTATTTACGTGCGAAATGCTTTAAACATGGTGCAGCACTCTGCTGCCAGTCAGCGCACGCTCCGACATGCAGATTTGAAGTTTCTTTATATTCCGCGATCTGCTGCGAACTCGTGCGAAACGTGTTATTTACGTGCGAAATGCTTTAAACATGGTGCAGAACTCTGCTGCCAGTCAGCGCACGCTCCGACATGCAGATTTGAAGTTTCTACATATTCCGCGATCTGGTGCGAACTCGTTTAAAACGTGTTATTTACGTGCGAAATGCTTTAAACATGGTGCAGCACTCTGCTGCCAGTCAGCGCACGCTCCGACATGCAGATTTGAAGTTTCTACACATTCCGCGATCTGGTGCGAACTCGTGCGAAACGTGTTATTTACGTGCGAAATGCTTTAAACATGGTGCAGCACTCTGCTGCCAGTCAGCGCACGCACCGACATGCAGATTTGAAGTTTCTACACATTCCGCGATCTGGTGCGAACTCGTGCGAAACGTGTTATTTACGTGCGAAATGCTTTAAACATGGTGCAGCACTCTGCTGCCAGTCAGCGCACGCTCCGACATGCAGATTTGAAGTTTCTACACATTCCGCGATCTGGTGCGAACTCGTGCGAAACGTGTTATTTACGTGCAAAATGCTTTAAACATGGTGCAGCACTCTGCTGCCAGTCAGCGCACGCTCCGACATGCAGATTTGAAGTTTCTACATTCCGCGATCTGGTGCGAACTCGTGCGAAACGTGTTGTTTACGTGCGAAATGCTTTAAACATGGTGCAGCACTCTGCTGCCAGTTAGAGCACGCTCCGACATGAAGATTTGAAGTTTCTACACATTCCGCGATCTGGTGCGAACTCGTGCGTGCGACGTGTTGTGTACGTGCGATATGCTTTAAACATGGTGCAATGCACTCTGCTGCTGCAGTCAGCGCACGCTCCGACATCAAGATTTGAATTCTCTACATTTTTGCGATCTGGTGCGAACTCGTGCGAAACGTGTTATTTACGTGCGAAATGCTTTAAACATGGTGCAGCACTCTGCTGCCAGTCAGCAGCACGCTCCGACATGCAGATTTGAAGTTTCTACATATTCCGCGATCTGGTGCGAACTCGTGCGAAAAACGTGTTATTTACGTGCGAAATGCTTTAAACATGGTGCAGCACTCTGCTGCTGCCAGTCAGCGCACGCTCCGACATGCAGATTTGAAGTTTCTACACATTCCGCGATCTGGTGCGAACTCGTGCGAAACGTGTTATTTACGTGCGAAATGCTTTAAACATGGTGCAGCACTCAGCTGCTGCTGCAGTCAGCTCAGCAGCACGCTCCGACATGCAGAATTGGAGTTTCTACATATTCCGCGATCTGGTGCGAACTCGTGCGAAACGTGTTATTTACGTGCGAAATGCTTTAAATGGTGGTGCAGCACTCTGCTGCCAGTCAGCAGCACGCTCCGAAATGCAGATTTGAAGTTTCTACATATTCCGCGATCTGGTGCGAACTCGTGCGAAACGTGTTATTTACGTGCGAAATGCTTTAAACATGGTGCAGCACTCTGCTGCCAGTCAGCGCACGCTCCGACATGCAGATTTGAAGTCTCTACATATTCCGCGATCTGGTGCGAACTCGTGCGAAACGTGTTATTTACGTGAAAAATGCTTTAAACATAGTGCAGCACTCTGCTGCCAGTCAGCCCACGCTCCGACATGCAGATTTGAAGTTTCTACACATTCCGCGATCTGGTGCGAACTCGTGCGAAACGTGTTATTTACGTGCGAAATGCTTTAAACATGGTGCAGCACTCTGCTGCCAGTCAGCGCACGCTCCGACATGCAGATTTGAAGTTTCTACATATTCCGCGATCTGGTGCGAACTCGTGCGAAACGTGTTATTTACGTGCGAAATGCTTTAAACAGAGTGCAGCACTCTGCTGCCTGTCAGCGCACGCTCCGACATGCAGATTTGGAGTTTCTACACATTCCGCGATCTGGTGCGAACTCGTGCGAAACGTGTTATTTACGTGCGAAATGCTTTAAACATGGTGCCGCACTCTGCTGCCAGTCAGCTCACGCTCCGACATGCAGATTTGAAGTTTTTACACATTCCGCGATCTGGTGCGAACTCGTGCGAAACGTGTTATTTACGTGCGAAATGCTTTAAACATGGTGCAGCACTCTGCTGCCAGTCAGCGCACGCTCCGACATGCAGATTTGAAGTTTTTACACATTCCGCGATCTGGTGCGAACTCGTGCGAAACGTGTTATTTACGTGCGAAATGCTTTAAACATGGTGCAGCACTCTGCTGCCAGTCAGCGCACGCTCCGACATGCAGATTTGAAGTTTCTACATATTCCGCGATCTGGTGCGAACTCGTGCGAAACGTGTTATTTACGTGCGAAATGCTTTAAACATGGTGCAGCACTCTGCTGCCAGTCAGCGCACGCTCCGACATGCAGATTTGAAGTTTCTACATATTCCGCGATCTGGTGCGAACTCGTGCGAAACGTGTTATTTACGTGCGAAATGCTTTAAACATGGTGCAGCACTCTGCTGCCAGTCAGCGCACGCTCCGACATGCAGATTTGAATTTTTTACACATTCCGCGATCTGGTGCGAACTCGTGCGAAACGTGTTATTTACGTGCGAAATGCTTTAAACATGGTGCAGCACTCTGCTGCCAGTCAGCGCACGCTCCGACATGCAGATTTGAAGTTTCTACACATTCCGCGATCTGGTGCGAACTCGTGCGAAACGTGTTATTTACGTGCGAAATGCTTTAAACATGGTGCAGCACTCTGCTGCCAGTCAGCGCACGCTCCGACATGCAGGTTTGAAGTTTCTACACATTCCGCGATCTGGTGCGAACTCGTGCGAAACGTGTTATTTACGTGCGAAATGCTTTAAACGTGGTGCAGAACTCTGCTGCCAGTCAGCGCACGCTCCGACATGCAGATTTGAAGTTTCTACATATTCCGCGATCTGGTGCGAACTCGTGCGAAACGTGTTATTTACGTGCGAAATGCTTTAAACATGGTGCAGCACTCTGCTGCCAGTCAGCGCACGCTCCGACATGCAGATTTGAAGTTTCTACACATTCCGCGATCTGGTGCGAACTCGTGCGAAAACGTGTTATTTACGTGCGAAATGCTTTAAACATGGTGCAGCACTCTGCTGCCAGTCAGCGCACGCTCCGACATGCAGATTTGAAGTTTCTACATATTCCGCGATCTGGTGCGAACTCGTGCGAAACGTGTTATTTACGTGCGAAAATGCTTTAAACATGGTGCAGCACTCTGCTGCCAGTCAGCGCACGCTCCGACATGCAGATTTGAAGTTTCTACATATTCCGCGATCTGGTGCGAACTCGTGCGAAACGTGTTATTTACGTGCGAAATGCTTTAAACATGGTGCAGCACTCTGCTGCCAGTCAGCGCACGCTCCGACATGCAGATTTGAAGTTTCTACATATTCCGCGATCTGGTGCGAACTCGTGCGAAACGTGTTATTTACGTGCGAAATGCTTTAAACATGGTGCAGCACTCTGCTGCCAGTCAGCGCACGCTCCGACATGCAGATTTGAAGTTTCTACACATTCCGCGATCTGGTGCGAACTTGTGCGAAACGTGTTATTTCCGTGCAAAACGCTTAAAACATGGTGCAGCACTCTGCTGCCAGTCAGCGCACGCTCCGACATGCAGATTTGAAGTTTCTACACATTCCGCGATCTGGTGCGAACTCGTGCGAAACGTGTTATTTACGTGCGAAATGCTTTAAACATGGTGCAGCACTCTGCTGCCAGTCAGCGCACGCTCCGACATGCAGATTTGAAGTTTCTACACATTCCGCGATCTGGTGCGAACTCGTGCGAAACGTGTTATTTACGTGCGAAATGCTCTAATCATGGTGCAGCACTCTGCTGCCAGTCAGCAGCGCACGCTCCGACATGCAGATTTGAAGTTTCTACATATTCCGCGATCTGGTGCGAACTCGTGCGAAACGTGTTATTTACGTGCGAAATGCTTTAAAAATGCATGGTGCAGCACTCTGCTGCCAGTCAGCGCACGCTCCGACATGCAGATTTGAAGTTTCTACACATTCCGCGATCTGGTGCGAACTCGTGCGAAACGTGTTATTTACGTGCGAAATGCTTTAAAAAGTGCGAAATGCTTTAAACATGGTGCAGCACTCTGCTGCCAGTCAGCGCACGCTCCGACATGCAGATTTGAAGTTTCTACACATTCCGCGATCTGGTGCGAACTCGTGCGAAACGTGTTATTTACGTGCGAAATGCTTTAAACATGGTGCAGCACTCTGCTGCCAGTCAGCGCACGCTCCGACATGCAGATTTGAAGTTTCTACATATTCCGCGATCTGGTGCGAACTCGTGCGAAACGTGTTATTTACGTGCGTGCGAAATGCTTTAAACATGGTGCAGCACTCTGCTGCCAGTCAGCGCACGCTCCGACATGCAGATTTGAAGTTTCTACACATTCCGCGATCTGGTGCGAACTCGTGCGAAACGTGTTATTTACGTGCGAAATGCTTTAAACATGGTGCAGAACTCTGCTGCCAGTCAGCGCACGCTCCGACATGCAGATTTGAAGTTTCTACACATTCCGCGATCTGGTGCGAACTCGTGCGAAACGTGTTATTTACGTGCGAAATGCTTTAAACATAGTGCAGCACTCTGCTGCCAGTCAGAGCAAGCTCCGACATGCAGATTTGAAGTTTCTTTATATTCTGCGATCTGCTGCGAACTCGTGCGAAACGTGTTATTTACGTGCGAAATGCTTTAAACATGGTGCAGAACTCTGCTGCCATTCAGCGCACAGCTCAGCGCATGAAGTTTCTACATATTCCGCGATCTGGTGCGAACTCGTTTAAAACGTGTTATTTACGTGCGAAATGCTTTAAACATAGTGCAGCACTCTGCTGCCAGTCAGCGCACGCTCCGACATGCAGATTTGAAGTTTCTACACATTCCGCGATCTGGTGCGAACTCGTGCGAAACGTGTTATTTACGTGCGAAATGCTTTAAACATAGTGCAGCACTCTGCTGCCAGTCAGCGCACGCTCCGACATGCAGATTTGAAGTTTCTACATATTCCGCGATCTGGTGCGAACTCGTGCGAAACGTGTTATTTACGTGCGAAATGCTTTAAACATGGTGCAGCACTCTGCTGCCAGTCAGCGCACGCTCCGACATGCAGATTTGAAGTTTCTACACATTCCGCGATCTGGTGCGAACTCGTGCGAAACGTGTTATTTACGTGCGAAATGCTTTAAACATGGTGCAGCACTCTGCTGCCAGTCAGCGCACGCTCCGACATGCAGATTTGAAAGTTTCTACACATTCCGCCGCGATCTGGTGCGAACTCGTGCGAAACGTGTTATTTACGTGCGAAATGCTTTAAACATGGTGCACTCTGCTGCTGCAGCGCACTCCGCATCAGCGCACGCTCCGACATGAAGATTTGAAGTGTCTACATTTACCGCGATCTGGTGCGAACTCGTGCGAAACGTGTTATTTACGTGCGAAATGCTTTAAACATGGTGCAGCACTCTGCTGCCAGTCAGCACAGCTCCGACATCGACATGCAGATTTGAAGTTTCTACACATTCCGCGATCTGGTGCGAACTCGTGCGAAACGTGTTATTTACGTGCGAAATGCTTTAAACATGGTGCAGCACTCTGCTGCCAGTCAGCGCACGCTCCGACATGCAGATTTGAAGTTTCTACATATTCCGCGATCTGGTGCGAACTCGTGCGAAACGTGTTATTTACGTGCGAAATGCTTTAAACATGGTGCAGCACTCTGCTGCCAGTCAGCGCACGCTCCGCATCCGACATGCAGATTTGAAGTTTCTACAGATTCCGCGATCTGCTGCGAACTCGTGCGAAACGTGTTATTTACGTGCGAAATGCTTTAAACAAGGTGCAGCACTCTGCTGCCAGCCAGGGCACGCTCCAACACGCAGATTTGAAGTTTCTTCATATTCCGCGATCTGCTGCGAACTCGTGCGAAAAACGTGTTATTTACGTGCGAAATGCTTTAAACATGGTGCAGAACTCTGCTGCCAGTCAGCGCACGCTCCGACATGCAGATTTGAAGTTTCTACATATTCCGCGATCTGGTGCGAACTCGTGCGAAACGTGTTATTTACGTGCGAAATGCTTTAAACATGGTGCAGCACTCTGCTGCCAGTCAGCGCACGCTCCGACATGCAGATTTGAAGTTTCTACACATTCCGCGATCTGGTGCGAACTCGTGCGAAACGTGTTATATACGTGCGAAATGCTTTAAACATGGTGCAGCACTCTGCTGCCAGTCAGCGCACGCTCCGACATGCAGCAGATTTGAAGTTTCTACACATTCCGCGATCTGGTGCGAACTCGTGCGAAACGTGTTATTTACGTGCGAAATGCTTTAAAAATGGTGCAGCACTCTGCTGCCAGTCAGCGCACGCTCCGACATGAAGATTTGAAGTGTCTACATATTCCGCGATCTGGTGCGAACTCGTGCGAAACGTGTTATTTACGTGCGAAATGCTTTAAACATGGTGCAGCACTCTGCTGCCAGTCAGCGCACGCTCCGACATGCAGATTTTGCAGTTTTTTCACACATTCGACGCGATTTGAAGTGCGATCTGGTGCGAACTCGTGCGAAACGTGTTATTTACGTGCGAAATGCTTTAAACATGGTGCAGACTCTGCTGCCAGTCAGCGCACGCTCCGACATGCAGATTTGAAGTTTCTACACATTCCGCGATCTGGTGCGAACTCGTGCGAAACGTGTTATTTACGTGCGAAATGCTCTAATCATGGTGCAGCACTCTGCTGCACTTCAGCGCACGCTCCGACATGCAGAGTTGAAGTTTCTTTATATTCCGCGATCTGCTGCGAACTCGTGCGAAACGTGTTATTTACGTGCGAAATGCTTTAAACATGGTGCAGAACTCTGCTGCCAGTCAGCGCACGCTCCGACATGCAGATTTGAAGTTTCTACATATTCCGCGATCTGGTGCGAACTCGTTTAAAACGTGTTATTTACGTGCGAAATGCTTTAAACATGGTGCAGCACTCTGCTGCCCGTCAGCACACGCTCCGACATGCAGATTTAGAGTTTCTACACATTCCGCGATCTGGTGCGAACTCGTGCGAAACGTGTTATTTACGTGCGAAATGCTTTAAACATGGTGCAGCACTCTGCTGCCAGTTAGCATACGCTCCGACATGAAGATTTGAAGTTTCTACACATTCCGCGATCTGGTGCGAACTCGTGCGAAACGTGTTATTTACGTGCGAAATGCTTTAAACATGGTGCAGCACTCTGCTGCCAGTCAGCGCACGCTCCGACATGCAGATTTGAAGTTTTTACACATTCCGCGATCTGGTGCGAACTCGTGCGAAACGTGTTATTTACGTGCGAAATGCTTTAAACATGGTGCAGCACTCTGCTGCCAGTCAGCGCACGCTCCGACATGCAGATTTGAAGTTTCTACATATTCCGCGATCTGGTGCGAACTCGTGCGAAACGTGTTATTTACGTGCGAAATGCTTTAAACATGGTGCAGCACTCTGCTGCCAGTCAGCGCACGCTCCGACATGCAGATTTGAAGTTTCTACACATTCCGCGATCTGGTGCGAACTCGTGCGAAACGTGTTATTTACGTGCGAAATGCTTTAAACATGGTGCAGCACTCTGCTGCCAGTCAGCGCACGCTCCGACATGCAGATTTGAAGTTTCTACATATTCCGCGATCTGGTGCGAACTCGTGCGAAACGTGTTATTTACGTGCGAAATGCTTTAAACATGGTGCAGCACTCTGCTGCCAGTCAGCGCACGCTCCGACATGCAGATTTGAAGTTTCTACATATTCCGCGATCTGGTGCGAACTCGTGCGAAAAACGTGTTATTTACGTGCGAAATGCTTTAAACATGGTGCAGCACTCTGCTGCCAGTCAGCGCACGCTCCGACATGCAGATTTGAAGTTTCTACATATTCCGCGATCTGGTGCGAACTCGTGCGAAACGTGTTATTTACGTGCGAAATGCTTTAAACATGGTGCAGCACTCTGCTGCCAGTCAGCGCACGCTCCGACATGCAGATTTGAATTTTTTACACATTCCGCGATCTGGTGCGAACTCGTGCGAAACGTGTTATTTACGTGCGAAATGCTTTAAACATGGTGCAGCACTCTGCTGCCAGTCAGCGCACGCTCCGACATGAAGATTTGAAGTGTCTACATATTCCGCGATCTGGTGCGAACTCGTGCGAAACGTGTTATTTACGTGCGAAATGCTTTAAACATGGTGCAGCACTCTGCTGCCAGTCAGCGCACGCTCCGACATGCAGATTTGAAGTTTTTACACATTCCGCGATCTGGTGCGAACTCGTGCGAAACGTGTTATTTACGTGCGAAATGCTTTAAACATGGTGCAGCACTCTGCTGCCAGTCAGCGCACGCTCCGACATGAAGATTTGAAGTGTCTACATTTACCGCGATCTGGTGCGAACTCGTGCGAAACGTGTTATTTACGTGCGAAATGCTTTAAACATGGTGCAGCACTCTGCTGCCAGTCAGCGCACGCTCCGACATGCAGATTTGAAGTTTCTACATATTCCGCGATCTGGTGCGAACTCGTGCGAAACGTGTTATTTACGTGCGAAATGCTTTAAACATGGTGCAGCACTCTGCTGCCAGTCAGCGCACGCTCCGACATGCAGATTTGAAGTTTCTACATATTCCGCGATCTGGTGCGAACTCGTGCGAACTGTGTTATTTACGTGCGAAATGCTTTAAACATGGTGCAGCACTCTGCTGCCAGTCAGTGCACGCTCCAAAATGCAGATTTGAAGTTTTTACTACATATTCCGCGATCTGGTGCGAACTCGTGCGAAACGTGTTATTTACGTGCGAAATGCTTTAAACATGGTGCAGCACTGTGCTGCCAGCCAGCTCAGCGCACGCTCCGACATGCAGATTTGAAGTTTTTACACATTCCGCGATCTGGTGCGAACTCGTGCGAAACGTGTTATTTACGTGCGAAATGCTTTAAACATGGTGCAGCACTCTGCTGCCAGTCAGCGCACGCTCCGACATGCAGATTTGAAGTTTCTACATATTCCGCGATCTGGTGCGAACTCGTGCGAAAAACGTGTTATTTACGTGCGAAATGCTTTAAACATGGTGCAGAACTCTGCTGCCAGTCAGCGCACGCTCCGACATGCAGATTTGAAGTTTCTACATATTCCGCGATCTGGTGCGAACTCGTGTGAAACGTGTTATTTACGTGCGAAATGCTTTAAACATGGTGCAGCACTCTGCTGCCAGTCAGCGCACGCTCCGACATGCAGATTTGAAGTTTCTACATATTCCGCGATCTGGTGCGAACTCGTGCGAAACGTGTTATTTACGTGCGAAATGCTTTAAACATGGTGCAGCACTCTGCTGCCAGTCAGCGCACGCTCCGACATGCAGATTTGAAGTTTCTACATATTCCGCGATCTGGTGCGAACTCGTTTAAAACGTGTTATTTACGTGCGAAATGCTTTAAACATGGTGCAGAACTCTGCTGCCAGTCAGCGCACGCTCCGACATGCAGATTTGAAGTTTCTACATATTCCGCGATCTGGTGCGAACTCGTGCGAAAACGTGTTATTTACGTGCGAAATGCTTTAAACATAGTGCAGCACTCTGCTGCCAGTCAGCGCACGCTCCGACATGCAGATTTGAAGTTTTCTACACATTCCGCGATCTGGTGCGAACTCGTGCGAAACGTGTTATTTACGTGCGAAATGCTTTAAACATGGTGCAGCACTCTGCTGCCAGTCAGCGCACGCTCCGACATGCAGATTTGAAGTTTCTACATATTCCGCGATCTGGTGCGAACTCGTGCGAAACGTGTTATTTACGTGCGAAATGCTTTAAAAATGGTGCAGCACTCTGCTGCCAGTCAGCGCACGCTCCGACATGCAGATTTTAAGTTTCTACATATTCCGCGATCTGGTGCGAACTCGTGCGAAACGTGTTTATTTACGTGCGAAATGCTTTAAACATGGTGCAGCACTCTGCTGCCAGTCAGCGCACGCTCCGACATGCAGATTTGAAGTTTCTACACATTTCCGCGATCTGGTGCGAACTCGTGCGAAACGTGTTATTTACGTGCGAAATGCTTTAAACATGGTGCAGCACTCTGCTGCCAGTCAGCGCACGCTCCGACATGCAGATTTGAAGTTTCTACATATTCCGCGATCTGGTGCGAACTCGTGCGAAACGTGTTATTTACGTGCGAAATGCTTTAAACATGGTGCAGCACTCTGCTGCCAGTCAGCGCACGCTCCGACATGCAGATTTGAAGTTTCTACATATTCCGCGATCTGGTGCGAACTCGTGTGCGAAACGTGTTATTTACGTGCGAAATGCTTTAAACATGGTGCAGCACTCTGCTGCCAGTCAGCGCACGCTCCGACATGCAGATTTGAAGTTTCTACATATTCCGCGATCTGGTGCGAACTCGTGCGAAACGTGTTATTTACGTGCGAAATGCTTTAAACATGGTGCAGCACTCTGCTGCCAGTCAGCGCACGCTCCGACATGCAGATTTGAAGTTTCTACACATTCCGCGATCTGGTGCGAACTCGTGCGAAACGTGTTATTTACGTGCGAAATGCTTTAAACATGGTGCAGCACTCTGCTGCCAGTCAGCGCACGCTCCGACATGCAGATTTGAAGTTTCTACATATTCCGCGATCTGGTGCGAACTGTGAAACGTGTTATTTACGTGCAAAATGCTTTAAACATGGTGCAGCACTCTGCTGCCAGTCAGCGCACGCTCCGACATGCAGATTTGAAGTTTTTACACATTCCGCGATCTGGTGCGAACTCGTGCGAAACGTGTTATTTACGTGCGAAATGCTTTAAACATGGTGCAGCACTCTGCTGCCAGTCAGCGCACGCTCCGACATGCAGATTTGAAGTTTCTACACATTCCGCGATCTGGTGCGAACTCGTGCGAAACGTGTTATTTACGTGCGAAATGCTTTAAACATGGTGCAGCACTCTGCTGCCAGTCAGCGCACGCTCCGACATGCAGATTTGAAGTTTTTCTACATATTCCGCGATCTGGTGCGAACTCGTGCGAAAACGTGTTATTTACGTGCGAAATGCTTTAAACATGGTGCAGCACTCTGCTGCCAGTCAGCGCACGCTCCGACATGCAGATTTGAAGTTTCTACATATTCCGCGATCTGGTGCGAACTCGTGCCAAACGTGTTATTTACGTGCGAAATGCTTTAAACATGGTGCAGCACTCTGCTGCCAGTCAGCGCACGCTCCGACATGCAGATTTGAAGTTTCTACATATTCCGCGATCTGGTGCGAACTAGTTTAAAAACGTGTTATTTCCGTGCAAAATGCTTTAAACATGGTGCAGCACTCTGCTGCCAGTCAGCGCACGCTCCGACATGCAGATTTGAAGTTTCTACATATTCCGCGATCTGGTGCGAACTCGTGCGAAACGTGTTATTTACGTGCGAAATGCTTTAAACATGGTGCAGCACTCTGCTGCCAGTCAGCGCACGCTCCGACATGCAGATTTGAAGTTTCTACACATTCCGCGATCTGGTGCGAACTCGTGCGAAACGTGTTATTTACGTGCGAAATGCTTTAAACATGGTGCAGCACTCTGCTGCCAGTCAGCGCACGCTCCGACATGCAGATTTGAAGTTTCTACATATTCCGCGATCTGGTGCGAACTCGTGCGAAAACGTGTTATTTACGTGCGAAATGTTTTAAACATGGTGCAGCACTCTGCTGCCAGTCAGCGCACGCTCCGACATGCAGATTTGAAGTTTCTACACATTCCGCGATCTGGTGCGAAACTCGTGCGAAACGTGTTATTTACGTGCGAAATGCTTTAAAATGGTGGTGCAGCGATCTGCTGCCAGTCAGCGCACGCTCCGACATGCAGATTTGAAGTTTCTACATATTCCGCGATCTGGTGCGAACTCGTGCGAAACGTGTTATTTACGTGCGAAATGCTTTAAACATGGTGCAGCACTCTGCTGCCAGTCAGCGCACGCTCCGACATGCAGATTTGAAGTTTCTACACATTCCGCGATCTGGTGCGAACTCGTGCGAAACGTGTTATTTACGTGCGAAATGCTTTAAACATGGTGCAGCACTCTGCTGCCAGTCAGCGCACGCTCCGACATGCAGATTTGAAGTTTCTACACACATTCCGCGATCTGGTGCGAACTCGTGCGAAACGTGTTATTTACGTGCAAAAATGCTTTAAACATGGTGCAGCACTCTGCTGCCAGTCAGCGCACGCTCCGACATGCAGATTTGAAGTTTCTACACATTCCGCGATCTGGTGCGAACTCGTGCGAAACGTGTTATTTACGTGCGAAATGCTTTAAACATGGTGCAGCACTCTGCTGCCAGTCAGCGCACGCTCCCGACATGCAGATTTGAAGTTTCTACACATTCCGCGATCTGGTGCGAACTCGTGCGAAACGTGTTATTTACGTGCGAAATGCTTTAAACATGGTGCAGCACTCTGCTGCCAGTCAGCGCACGCTCCGACATGCAGATTTGAAGTTTCTACATATTCCGCGATCTGGTGCGAACTCGTGCGAAAAAACGTGTTATTTACGTGCGAAATGCTTTAAACATGGTGCAGCACTCTGCTGCCAGTCAGCGCACGCTCCGACATGCAGATTTGAAGTTTCTACACATTCCGCGATCTGGTGCGAACTCGTGCGAAAAGGTGTTATTTACGTGCGAAATGCTTTAAACATGGTGCAGCACTCTGCTGCCAGTCAGCGCACGCTCCGACATGCAGATTTGAAGTTTCTACATATTCCGCGATCTGGTGCGAACTCGTGCGAAAAACGTGTTATTTACGTGCGAAATGCTTTAAACATGGTGCAGCACTCTGCTGCCAGTCAGCGCACGCTCCGACATGCAGATTTGAAGTTTCTACACATTCCGCGATCTGGTGCGAACTCGTGCGAAACGTGTTATTTACGTGCGAAATGCTTTAAACATGGTGCAGCACTCTGCTGCCAGTCAGCGCACGCTCCGACATGCAGATTTGAAGTTTCTACATATTCCGCGATCTGGTGCGAACTCGTGCGAAACGTGTTATTTACGTGCGAAATGCTTTAAACATGGTGCAGCACTCTGCTGCCAGTCAGCGCACGCTCCGACATGCAGATTTGAAGTTTCTACATATTCCGCGATCTGGTGCGAACTCGTGCGAAACGTGTTATTTACGTGCGAAATGCTTTAAACATGGTGCAGCACTCTGCTGCCAGTCAGCGCACGCTCCGACATGCAGATTTGAAGTTTCTACACATTCCGCGATCTGGTGCGAACTCGTGCGAAACGTGTTATTTACGTGCGAAATGCTTTAAACATGGTGCAGCACTCTGCTGCCAGTCAGCGCACGCTCCGACATGCAGATTTGAAGTTTCTACATATTCCGCGATCTGGTGCGAACTCGTGCGAAACGTGTTATTTACGTGCGAAATGCTTTAAACATGGTGCAGCACTCTGCTGCCAGTCAGCGCACGCTCCGACATGCAGATTTGAAGTTTCTACATATTCCGCGATCTGGTGCGAACTCGTGCGAAACGTGTTATTTACGTGCGAAATGCTTTAAACATGGTGCAGCACTCTGCTGCCAGTCAGCGCACGCTCCGACATGCAGATTTGAAGTTTCTACATATTCCGCGATCTGGTGCGAACTCGTGCGAAACGTGTTATTTACGTGCGAAATGCTTTAAACATGGTGCAGCACTCTGCTGCCAGTCAGCGCACGCTCCGACATGCAGATTTGAAGTTTCTACATATTCCGCGATCTGGTGCGAACTCGTGCGAAACGTGTTATTTACGTGCGAAATGCTTTAAACATGGTGCAGCACTCTGCTGCCAGTCAGCGCACGCTTCGACATGCAGATTTGAAGTTTCTACATATTCCGCGACCTGGTGCGAACTTTTGCGAAATTTGTTATTTCCGTGCGAAATGCTTTAAACATGGTGCAGCACTCTGCTGCCAGTCAGCGCACGCTCCGACATGCAGATTTGAAGTTTCTACATATTCCGCGATCTGGTGCGAACTCGTGCGAAACGTGTTATTTACGTGCGAAATGCTTTAAACATGGTGCAGCACTCTGCTGCCAGTCAGCGCACGCTCCGACATGCAGATTTGAAGTTTCTACATATTCCGCGATCTGGTGCGAACTCGTGCGAAACGTGTTATTTACGTGCGAAATGCTTTAAAACATGGTGCCGCACTCTGCTGCCAGTCAGCGCACGCTCCGACATGCAGATTTGAAGTTTCTACATATTCCGCGATCTGGTGCGAACTCGTGCGAAACGTGTTATTTACGTGCGAAATGCTTTAAACATGGTGCAGCACTCTGCTGCCAGTCAGCGCACGCTCCGACATGCAGATTTGAAGTTTCTACACATTCCGCGATCTGGTGCGAACTCGTGCGAAACGTGTTATTTACGTGCGAAATGCTTTAAACATGGTGCAGCACTCTGCTGCCAGTCAGCGCACGCTCCGACATGCAGATTTGAAGTTTCTACATATTCCGCGATCTGGTGCGAACTCGTGCGAAACGTGTTATTTACGTGCGAAATGCTTTAAACATGGTGCAGCACTCTGCTGCCAGTCAGCGCACGCTCCGACATGCAGATTTGAAGTTTCTACATATTCCGCGATCTGGTGCGAACTCGTGCGAAACGTGTTATTTACGTGCGAAATGCTTTAAACATGGTGCAGCACTCTGCTGCCAGTCAGCGCACGCTCCGACATGCAGATTTGAAGTTTCTACATATTCCGCGATCTGGTGCGAACTCGTGCGAAACGTGTTATTTACGTGCGAAATGCTTTAAACATGGTGCAGCACTCTGCTGCCAGTCAGCGCACGCTCCGACATGCAGATTTGAAGTTTCTACATATTCCGCGATCTGGTGCGAACTCGTGCGAAACGTGTTATTTACGTGCGAAATGCTTTAAACATGGTGCAGCACTCTGCTGCCAGTCAGCGCACGCTCCGACATGCAGATTTGAAGTTTCTACACATATTCCGCGATCTGGTGCGAACTCGTGCGAAACGTGTTATTTACGTGCGAAATGCTTTAAACATGGTGCAGCACTCTGCTGCCAGTCAGCGCACGCTCCGACATGCAGATTTGAAGTTTCTACATATTCCGCGATCTGGTGCGAACTCGTGCGATTATTTACGTGCGAAATGCTTCAAACATGGTGCAGCACTCTGCTGCCAGTCAGCGCACGCTCCGACATGCAGATTTGAAGTTTCTACATATTCCGCGATCTGGTGCGAACTCGTGCGAAACGTGTTATTTACGTGCGAAATGCTTTAAACATGGTGCAGCACTCTGCTGCCAGTCAGCGCACGCTCCGACATGCAGATTTGAAGTTTCTACATATTCCGCGATCTGGTGCGAACTCGTGCGAAACGTGTTATTTACGTGCGAAATGCTTTAAACATGGTGCAGCACTCTGCTGCCAGTCAGCGCACGCTCCGACATGCAGATTTGAAGTTTCTACATATTCCGCGATCTGGTGCGAACTCGTGCGAAACGTGTTATTTACGTGCGAAATGCTTTAAACATGGTGCAGCACTCTGCTGCCAGTCAGCGCACGCTCCGACATGCAGATTTGAAGTTTCTACACATTCCGCGATCTGGTGCGAACTCGTGCGAAACGTGTTATTTACGTGCGAAATGCTTTAAAACATGGTGCAGCACTCTGCTGCCAGTCAGCGCACGCTCCGACATGCAGATTTGAAGTTTCTACACATTCCGCGATCTGGTGCGAACTCGTGCGAAACGTGTTATTTACGTGCGAAATGCTTTAAACATGGTGCAGCACTCTGCTGCCAGTCAGCGCACGCTCCGACATGCAGATTTGAAGTTTCTACACATTCCGCGATCTGGTGCGAACTCGTGCGAAACGTGTTATTTACGTGCGAAATGCTTTAAACATGGTGCAGCACTCTGCTGCCAGTCAGCGCACGCTCCGACATGCAGATTTGAAGTTTCTACATATTCCGCGATCTGGTGCGAACTCGTGCGAAACGTGTTATTTACGTGCGAAATGCTTTAAACATGGTGCAGCACTCTGCTGCCAGTCAGCGCACGCTCCGACATGCAGATTTGAAGTTTCTACATATTCCGCGATCTGGTGCGAACTCGTGCGAAACGTGTTATTTACGTGCGAAATGCTTTAAACATAGTGCAGCACTCTGCTGCCAGTCAGCGCACGCTCCGACATGCAGATTTGAAGTTTCTTTATATTCCGCGATCTGCTGCGAACTCGTGCGAAACGTGTTATTTACGTGCGAAATGCTTTAAACATGGTGCAGAACTCTGCTGCCAGTCAGCGCACGCTCCGACATGCAGATTTGAAGTTTCTACATATTCCGCGATCTGGTGCGAACTCGTTTAAAACGTGTTATTTACGTGCGAAATGCTCTAATCATGGTGCTGCACTCTGCTGCCCGTCAGCGCACGCTCCGACATGCAGATTTGGAGTTTCTACACATTCCGCGATCTGGTGCGAACTCGTGCGAAACGTGTTATTTACGTGCGAAATGCTTTAAACATGGTGCAGCACTCTGCTGCCAGTCAGCGCACGCTCCGACATGAAGATTTGAAGTGTCTACATATTCCGCGATCTGGTGCGAACTCGTGCGAAACGTGTTATTTACGTGCGAAATGCTTTAAACATGGTGCAGCACTCTGCTGCCAGTCAGCGCACGCTCCGACATGCAGATTTGAAGTTTCTACATATTCCGCGATCTGGTGCGAACTCGTGCGAAACGTGTTATTTACGTGCGAAATGCTTTAAACATGGTGCAGCACTCTGCTGCCAGTCAGCGCACGCTCCGACATGCAGATTTGAAGTTTCTACACATTCCGCGATCTGGTGCGAACTCGTGCGAAACGTGTTATTTACGTGCGAAATGCTTTAAACATGGTGCAGCACTCTGCTGCCAGTCAGCGCACGCTCCGACATGCAGATTTGAAGTTTCTACATATTCCGCGATCTGGTGCGAACTCGTGCGAAACGTGTTATTTACGTGCGAAATGCTTTAAACATGGTGCAGCACTCTGCTGCCAGTCAGCGCACGCTCCGACATGCAGATTTGAAGTTTCTACACATTCCGCGATCTGGTGCGAACTCGTGCGAAACGTGTTATTTACGTGCGAAATGCTTTAAACATGGTGCAGCACTCTGCTGCCAGTCAGCGCACGCTCCGACATGCAGATTTGAAGTTTCTACACATTCCGCGATCTGGTGCGAACTCGTGCGAAAACGTGTTATTTACGTGCGAAATGCTTTAAACATGGTGCAGCACTCTGCTGCCAGTCAGCGCACGCTCCGACATGCAGATTTGAAGTTTCTACATATTCCGCGATCTGGTGCGAACTCGTGCGAAACGTGTTATTTACGTGCGAAATGCTTTAAACATGGTGCAGCACTCTGCTGCCAGTCAGCGCACGCTCCGACATGCAGATTTGAAGTTTCTACATATTCCGCGATCTGGTGCGAACTCGTGCGAAACGTGTTATTTTTACGTGCGAAATGCTTTAAACATGGTGCAGCACTCTGCTGCCAGTCAGCGCACGCTCCGACATGCAGATTTGAAGTTTCTACACATTCCGCGATCTGGTGCGAACTCGTGCGAAACGTGTTATTTACGTGCGAAATGCTTTAAACATGGTGCAGCACTCTGCTGCCAGTCAGCGCACGCTCCGACATGCAGATTTGAAGTTTCTACATATTCCGCGATCTGGTGCGAACTCGTGCGAAACGTGTTATTTACGTGCGAAATGCTTTAAACATGGTGCAGCACTCTGCTGCCAGTCAGCGCACGCTCCGACATGCAGATTTGAAGTTTCTACATATTCCGCGATCTGGTGCGAACTCGTGCGAAACGTGTTATTTACGTGCGAAATGCTTTAAACATGGTGCAGCACTCTGCTGCCAGTCAGCGCACGCTCCGACATGCAGATTTGAAGTTTCTACATATTCCGCGATCTGGTGCGAACTCGTGCGAAACGTGTTATTTACGTGCGAAATGCTTTAAACATGGTGCAGCACTCTGCTGCCAGTCAGCGCACGCTCCGACATGCAGATTTGAAGTTTCTACACATTCCGCGATCTGGTGCGAACTCGTGCGAAACGTGTTATTTACGTGCGAAATGCTTTAAACATGGTGCAGCACTCTGCTGCCAGTCAGCGCACGCTCCGACATGCAGATTTGAAGTTTCTACATATTCCGCGATCTGGTGCGAACTCGTGCGAAACGTGTTATTTACGTGCGAAATGCTTTAAAACATGGTGCAGCACTCTGCTGCCAGTCAGCGCACGCTCCGACATGCAGATTTGAAGTTTCTACATATTCCGCGATCTGGTGCGAACTCGTGCGAAACGTGTTATTTACGTGCGAAATGCTTTAAACATGGTGCAGCACTCTGCTGCCAGTCAGCGCACGCTCCGACATGCAGATTTGAAGTTTCTACAATTTCCGCGATCTGGTGCGAACTCGTGCGAACCGTGTTATTTACGTGCGAAATGCTTTAAACATGGTGCAGCACTCTGCTGCCAGTCAGCGCACGCTCCGAAATGCAGATTTGAAGTTTCTACATATTCCGCGATCTGGTGCGAACTCGTGCGAAACGTGTTATTTACGTGCAAAATGCTTTAAACATGGTGCAGCACTCTGCTGCCAGTCAGCGCACGCTCCGACATGCAGATTTGAAGTTTCTACACATTCCGCGATCTGGTGCGAACTCGTGCGAAACGTGTTATTTACGTGCGAAATGCTTTAAACATGGTGCAGCACTCTGCTGCCAGTCAGCGCACGCTCCGACATGCAGATTTGAAGTTTCTACATATTCCGCGATCTGGTGCGAACTCGTGCGAAACGTGTTATTTACGTGCGAAATGCTTTAAACATGGTGCAGCACTCTGCTGCCAGTCAGCGCACGCTCCGACATGCAGATTTGAAGTTTCTACATATTCCGCGATCTGGTGCGAACTCGTGCGAAACGTGTTATTTACGTGCGAAATGCTTTAAACATGGTGCAGCACTCTGCTGCCAGTCAGCGCACGCTCCGACATGCAGATTTGAAGTTTCTACATATTCCGCGATCTGCTGCGAGCTCGTGCGAAACGTGTTACGTACGTGCGAAATGCTTTAAACATGGTGCAGCACTCTGCTGCCAGTCAGCGCACGCTCCGACATGCAGATTTGAAGTTTCTACACATTCCGCGATCTGGTGCGAACTCGTGCGAAACGTGTTATTTACGTGCGAAATGCTTTAAACATGGTGCAGCACTCTGCTGCCAGTCAGCGCACGCTCCGACATGCAGATTTGAAGTTTCTACATATTCCGCGATCTGGTGCGAACTCGTGCGAAACGTGTTATTTACGTGCGAAATGCTTTAAACATGGTGCAGCACTCTGCTGCCAGTCAGCGCACGCTCCGACATGCAGATTTGAAGTTTCTACATATTCCGCGATCTGGTGCGAACTCGTGCGAAACGTGTTATTTACGTGCGAAATGCTTTAAACATGGTGCAGCACTCTGCTGCCAGTCAGCGCACGCTCCGACATGCAGATTTGAAGTTTCTACATATTCCGCGATCTGGTGCGAACTCGTGCGAAACGTGTTATTTTTACGTGCGAAATGCTTTAAACATGGTGCAGCACTCTGCTGCCAGTCAGCGCACGCTCCGACATGCAGATTTGAAGTTTCTACATATTCCGCGATCTGGTGCGAACTCGTGCGAAACGTGTTATTTACGTGCGAAATGCTTTAAACATGGTGCAGCACTCTGCTGCCAGTCAGCGCACGCTCCGACATGCAGATTTGAAGTTTCTACACATTCCGCGATCTGGTGCGAACTCGTGCGAAACGTGTTATTTACGTGCGAAATGCTTTAAACATGGTGCAGCACTCTGCTGCCAGTCAGCGCACGCTCCGACATGCAGATTTGAAGTTTCTACATATTCCGCGATCTGGTGCGAACTCGTGCGAAACGTGTTATTTACGTGCGAAATGCTTTAAACATGGTGCAGCACTCTGCTGCCAGTCAGCGCACGCTCCGACATGCAGATTTGAAGTTTCTACATATTCCGCGATCTGGTGCGAACTCGTGCGAAACGTGTTATTTACGTGCGAAATGCTTTAAACATGGTGCAGCACTCTGCTGCCAGTCAGCGCACGCTCCGACATGCAGATTTGAAGTTTCTACACATTCCGCGATCTGGTGCGAACTCGTGCGAAACGTGTTATTTACGTGCGAAATGCTTTAAACATGGTGCAGCACTCTGCTGCCAGTCAGCGCACGCTCCGACATGCAGATTTGAAGTTTCTACATATTCCGCGATCTGGTGCGAACTCGTGCGAAACGTGTTATTTACGTGCGAAATGCTTTAAACATGGTGCAGCACTCTGCTGCCAGTCAGCACACGCTCCGACATGCAGATTTGAAGTTTCTACATATTCCGCGATCTGGTGCGAACTCGTGCGAAACGTGTTATTTACGTGCGAAATGCTTTAAACATGGTGCAGCACTCTGCTGCCAGTCAGCGCACGCTCCGACATGCAGATTTGAAGTTTCTACATATTCCGCGATCTGGTGCGAACTCGTGCGAAACGTGTTATTTACGTGCGAAATGCTTTAAACATGGTGCAGCACTCTGCTGCCAGTCAGCGCACGCTCCGACATGCAGATTTGAAGTTTCTACATATTCCGCGATCTGGTGCGAACTCGTGCGAAACGTGTTATTTACGTGCGAAATGCTTTAAACATGGTGCAGCACTCTGCTGCCAGTCAGCGCACGCTCCGACATGCAGATTTGAAGTTTCTACATATTCCGCGATCTGGTGCGAACTCGTGCGAAACGTGTTATTTACGTGCGAAATGCTTTAAACATGGTGCAGCACTCTGCTGCCAGTCAGCGCACGCTCCGACATGCAGATTTGAAGTTTCTACATATTCCGCGATCTGGTGCGAACTCGTGCGAAACGTGTTATTTACGTGCGAAATGCTTTAAACATGGTGCAGCACTCTGCTGCCAGTCAGCGCACGCTCCGACATGCAGATTTGAAGTTTCTACATATTCCGCGATCTGGTGCGAACTCGTGCGAAACGTGTTATTTACGTGCGAAATGCTTTAAACATGGTGCAGCACTCTGCTGCCAGTCAGCGCACGCTCCGACATGCAGATTTGAAGTTTCTACATATTCCGCGATCTGGTGCGAACTCGTGCGAACTGTGTTATTTACGTGCGAAATGCTTTAAACATGGTGCAGCACTCTGCTGCCAGTCAGCGCACGCTCCGACATGCAGATTTGAAGTTTCTACATATTCCGCGATCTGGTGCGAACTCGTGCGAAACGTGTTATTTACGTGCGAAATGCTTTAAACATGGTGCAGCACTCTGCTGCCAGTCAGCGCACGCTCCGACATGCAGATTTGAAGTTTCTACACATTCCGCGATCTGGTGCGAACTCGTGCGAAACGTGTTATTTACGTGCGAAATGCTTTAAACATGGTGCAGCACTCTGCTGCCAGTCAGCGCACGCTCTTACATGCAGATTTGAAGTTTCTACATATTCCGCGATCTGGTGCGAACTTGTGCGAAACGTGTTATTTACGTGCGAAATGCTTTAAACATGGTGCAGCACTCTGCTGCTGCCAGTCAGCAGCGCTCCGACATGCAGATTTTGGAGTTTCTACATATTCCTCGATCTGGTGCGAACTCGTGCGAAACGTGTTATTTACGTGCGAAATGCTTTAAACATGGTGCAGCACTCTGCTGCCAGTCAGCGCACGCTCCGACATGCAGATTTGAAGTTTCTACATATTCCGCGATCTGGTGCGAACTCGTGCGAAACGTGTTATTTACGTGCGAAATGCTTTAAACATGGTGCAGCACTCTGCTGCCAGTCAGCGCACGCTCCGACATGCAGATTTGAAGTTTCTACATATTCCGCGATCTGGTGCGAACTCGTGCGAAAAGTTTTATTTACGTGCGAAATGCTTTAAAACATGGTGCAGCACTCTGCTGCCAGTCAGCGCACGCTCCGACATGCAGATTTGAAGTTTCTACACATTCCGCGATCTGGTGCGAACTCGTGCGAAACGTGTTATTTATTTACGTGCGAAATGCTTTAAACATGGTGCAGCACTCTGCTGCCAGTCAGCGCACGCTCCGACATGCAGATTTGAAGTTTCTACACATTCCGCGATCTGGTGCGAACTCGTGCGAAACGTGTTATTTACGTGCGAAATGCTTTAAACATGGTGCAGCACTCTGCTGCCAGTCAGCGCACGCTCACATGCAGATTTGAAGTTTCTACACATTCCGCGATCTGGTGCGAACTCGTGCGAAACGTGTTATTTACGTGCGAAATGCTTTAAACATGGTGCAGCACTCTGCTGCCAGTCAGCGCACGCTCCGACATGCAGATTTGAAGTTTCTACATATTCCGCGATCTGGTGCGAACTCGTGCGAAACGTGTTATTTACGTGCGAAATGCTTTAAACATGGTGCAGCACTCTGCTGCCAGTCAGCGCACGCTCCGACATGCAGATTTGAAGTTTCTACATATTCCGCGATCTGGTGCGAACTCGTGCGAAACGTGTTATTTACGTGCGAAATGCTTTAAACATGGTGCAGCACTCTGCTGCCAGTCAGCGCACGCTCCGACATGCAGATTTGAAGTTTCTACATATTCCGCGATCTGGTGCGAACTCGTGCGAAACGTGTTATTTACGTGCGAAATGCTTTAAACATGGTGCAGCACTCTGCTGCCAGTCAGCGCACGCTCCGACATGCAGATTTGAAGTTTCTACACATTCCGCGATCTGGTGCGAACTCGTGCGAAACGTGTTATTTACGTGCGAAATGCTTTAAACATGGTGCAGCACTCTGCTGCCAGTCAGCGCACGCTCCGACATGCAGATTTGAAGTTTCTACACATTCCGCGATCTGGTGCGAACTCGTGCGAAACGTGTTATTTACGTGCGAAATGCTTTAAACATGGTGCAGCACTCTGCTGCCAGTCAGCGCACGCTCCGACATGCAGATTTGAAGTTTCTACACATTCCGCGATCTGGTGCGAACTCGTGCGAAACGTGTTATTTACGTGCGAAATGCTTTAAACATGGTGCAGCACTCTGCTGCCAGTCAGCGCACGCTCCGACATGCAGATTTGAAGTTTCTACATATTCCGCGATCTGGTGCGAACTCGTGCGAAAAACGTGTTATTTACGTGCGAAATGCTTTAAACATGGTGCAGCACTCTGCTGCCAGTCAGCGCACGCTCCGACATGCAGATTTGAAGTTTCTACACATTCCGCGATCTGGTGCGAACTCGTGCGAAAAACGTGTTATTTACGTGCGAAATGCTTTAAACATGGTGCAGCACTCTGCTGCCAGTCAGCGCACGCTCCGACATGCAGATTTGAAGTTTCTACATTTTCCGCGATCTGGTGCGAACTCGTGCGAAACGTGTTATTTACGTGCGAAATGCTTTAAACATGGTGCAGCACTCTGCTGCCAGTCAGCGCACGCTCCGACATGCAGATTTGAAGTTTCTACACATTCCCGCGATCTGGTGCGAACTCGTGCGAAACGTGTTATTTACGTGCGAAATGCTTTAAACATGGTGCAGCACTCTGCTGCCAGTCAGCGCACGCTCCGACATGCAGATTTGAAGTTTCTACACATTCCGCGATCTGGTGCGAACTCGTGCGAAACGTGTTATTTACGTGCGAAATGCTTTAAACATGGTGCAGCACTCTGCTGCCAGTCAGCGCACGCTCCGACATGCAGATTTGAAGTTTCTACACTTTCCGCGATCTGGTGCGAACTCGTGCGAAACGTGTTATTTACGTGCGAAATGCTTTAAACATGGTGCAGCACTCTGCTGCCAGTCAGCGCACGCTCCGACATGCAGATTTGAAGTTTCTACATATTCCGCGATCTGGTGCGAACTCGTGCGAAACGTGTTATTTACGTGCGAAATGCTTTAAACATGGTGCAGCACTCTGCTGCCAGTCAGCGCACGCTCCGACATGCAGATTTGAAGTTTCTACACATTCCGCGATCTGGTGCGAACTCGTGCGAAACGTGTTATTTACGTGCGAAAATGCTTTAAACATGGTGCAGCACTCTGCTGCCTTCAGCGCACACGCTCCGACATGCAGATTTGAAGTTTCTACATATTCCGCGATCTGGTGCGAACTCGTGCGAAAAACGTGTTATTTACGTGCGAAATGCTTTAACATGGTGCAGCACTCTGCTGCCAGTCACCGCACGCTCCGACATGCAGATTTGAAGTTTCTACATATTTCGCGATCTGGTGCGAACTCGTGCGAAACGTGTTATTTACGTGCGAAATGCTTTAAACATGGTGCAGCACTCTGCTGCCAGTCAGCGCACGCTCCGACATGCAGATTTGAAGTTTCTACACATTCCGCGATCTGGTGCGCGAACTCGTGCGAAACGTGTTAGTGACGGGCGAAATGCTTTAAACATGGTGCAGCACTCTGCTGCCAGTCAGCGCACGCTCCGACATGCAGATTTGAAGTTTCTACATATTCCGCGATCTGGTGCGAACTCGTGCGAAACGTGTTATTTACGTGCGAAATGCTTTAAACATGGTGCAGCACTCTGCTGCCAGTCAGTGCACACGCTCCGACATGCAGATTTGAAGTTTCTACATATTCCGCGATCTGGTGCGAACTCGTGCGAAACGTGTTATTTACGTGCGAAATGCTTTAAACATGGTGCAGCACTCTGCTGCCAGTCAGCGCACGCTCCGACATGCAGATTTGAAGTTTCTACACATTCCGCGATCTGGTGCGAACTCGTGCGAAACGTGTTATTTACGTGCGAAATGCATTAAACATGGTGGAGCACTCTGCTGCCAGTCAGCGCACGCTCCGACATGAAGATTTGAAGTTTCTACACACACATTCCGCGATCTGGTGCGAACTCGTGCGAAACGTGTTATTTACGTGCGAAATGCTTTAAACATGGTGCAGCACTCTGCTGCCAGTCAGCGCACGCTCCGACATGCAGATTTTGGGTTTCTACATATTCCGCGATCTGGTGCGAACTCGTGCGAAACGTGTTATTTACGTGCGAAATGCTTTAAACATGGTGCAGCACTCTGCTGCCAGTCAGCGCACGCTCCGACATGCAGATTTGAAGTTTCTACACATTCCGCGATCTGGTGCGAACTCGTGCGAACTCGTGCGTGTTATTTACGTGCGAAATGCTTTAAACATGGTGCAGCACTCTGCTGCCAGTCAGCGCACGCTCCGACATGCAGATTTGAAGTTTCTACATATTCCGCGATCTGGTGCGAACTCGTGCGAAACGTGTTATTTACGTGCGAAATGCTTTAAATATGGTGCAGCACTCTGCTGCCAGTCAGCGCTCGCTCCGACATGAAGATTTGAGGTGTCTACATATTCCGCGATCTGGTGCGAACTCGTGCGAAACGTGTTATTCACGTGCGAAATGCTTTAAACATGGTGCAGTGCGAAATGCTTTAAACATGTGTTATTTACGTGTGCTTTAAACATGGTGCAGCACTGCTGCCAGCAGCGCACGCTCCGCTCCGAATGCAGATTTGAAGTTTCTACATATTCCGCGATCTGGTGCGAACTCGTGCGAAACGTGTTATTTACGTGCGAAATGCTTTAAACATGGTGCAGCACTCTGCTGCCAGTCAGCGCACGCTCCGACATGCAGATTTGACGTTTTTCTACATTCCCGCGATCTGGTGCGAACTCGTGCGAAAAACGTTATTTACGTGCGAAAAATGCTTTAAACATGGTGCAGCACTCTGCTGCCAGTCAGCGCACGCTCCGACATGCAGATTTGAAGTTTCTACATATTCCGCGATCTGGTGCGAACTCGTTTAAAACGTGTTATTTACGTGCGAAATGCTTTAAACATAGTGCAGCACTCTGCTGCCAGCTCAGCGCACGCTCTGCCGACATGCAGATTTGACATGTTTTGAAGTTTCATATTCCGCGATCTGGTGCGAACTCGTGCGAAACGTGTGTTTTTACGTGCGAAATGCTTTAAACATGGTGCAGCACTCTGCTGCCCAGTCAGCGCACGCTCCGACATGCAGATTTGAAGTTTCTACACATTCCGCGATCTGGTGCGAACTCGTGCGAAACGTGTTATTTACGTGCGAAATGCTTTAAACATGGTGCAGCACTCTGCTGCCAGTCAGCACACGCTCCGACATGCAGATTTGAAGTTTCTACATATTCCGCGATCTGGTGCGAACTCGTGCGAAACGTGTTATTTACGTGCGAAATGCTTTAAACATGGTGCAGCACGCTGCTGCCAGTCAGCGCACGCTCCGACATGCAGATTTGAAGTGTCTACATATTCCGCGATCTGGTGCGAACTCGTGCGAAACGTGTTATTTACGTGCGAAATGCTTTAAACATGGTGCAGCACTCTGCTGCCAGTCAGCGCGCGCTCCGACATGCAGATTTGAAGTTTCTACACATTCCGCGATCTGGTGCGAACTCGTGCGAAACGTGTTATTTACGTGCGAAATGCTTTAAACATGGTGCAGCAGCACTCTGCTGCCAGTCAGCGCAGCGCACGCTCCGAAATGCAGATTTGAAGTTTCTACATATTCCGCGATCTGGTGCGAACTCGTGCGAAACGTGTTATTTACGTGCGAAATGCTTTAAACATGGTGCAGCACTCTGCTGCCAGTCAGCGCACGCTCCGACATGCAGATTTGAAGTTTCTACATATTCCGCGATCTGGTGCGAACTCGTGCGAAACGTGTTATTTACGTGCGAAATGCTTTAAACATGGTGCAGCACTCTGCTGCCAGTCAGCGCACGCTCCGACATGCAGATTTTGGGTTTCTACACATTCCGCGATCTGCTGCGAACTCGTGCGAAACGTGTTATTTACGTGCGAAATGCTTTAAAACATGGTGCAGCACTCTGCTGCCAGTCAGCGCACGCTCCGACATGAAGATTTGAAGTTTTTTTGTACACATTCCGCGATCTGGTGCGAACTCGTGCGAAACGTGTTATTTACGTGCGAAATGCTTTAAACATGGTGCAGCACTCTGCTGCCAGTCAGCACACGCTCCGACATGCAGATTTGAAGTTTCTACATATTCCGCGATCTGGTGCGAACTCGTGCGAAACGTGTTATTTACGTGCGAAATGCTTTAAACATGGTGCAGCACTCTGCTGCCAGTCAGCACACGCACGCACGCGACATGCAGATTTGAAGTTTCTACATATTCCGCGATCTGGTGCGAACTCGTGCGAAACGTGTTATTTACGTGCGAAATGCTTTAAACATAGTGCAGCACTCTGCTGCCAGTCAGCGCACGCTCCGACATGCAGATTTTGGGTTTCTACACATTCCGCGATCTGGTGCGAACTCGTGCGAAACGTGTTATTTACGTGCGCGAAATGCTTTAAACATGGTGCAGCACTCTGCTGCCAGTCAGCGCACGCTCCGACATGCAGATTTGAAGTTTCTACATATTCCGCGATCTGGTGCGAACTCGTGCGAAACGTGTTATTTACGTGCGAAATGCTTTAAACATGGTGCAGCACTCTGCTGCCCAGTCAGCGCACGCTCCGACATGCAGATTTGAAGTTTCTACATATTCCGCGATCTGGTGCGAACTCGTGCGAAACGTGTTATTTACGTGCGAAATGCTTTAAACATGGTGCAGCACTCTGCTGCCAGTCAGCGCACGCTCCGACATGCAGATTTGAAGTTTCTACACATTCCGCGATCTGGTGCGAACTAGTGCGAAACGTGTTATTTACGTGCGAAATGCTTTAAACATGGTGCAGCACTCTGCTGCCAGCAAGCGCACGCTCCGACATGCAGATTTGAAGTTTCTACATTTCCGCGATCTGGTGCGAACTGGTGCGAAACGTGTTATTTACGTGCGAAATGCTTTAAACATGGTGCAGCACTCTGCTGCCAGTCAGCGCACGCTCCGACATGCAGATTTGAAGTTTCTTTATATTCCGCGATCTGCTGCGAACTCGTGCGAAACGTGTTATTTACGTGCGAAATGCTTTAAACATGGTGCAGCACTCTGCTGCCAGTCAGCGCACGCTCCGACATGCAGATTTGAAGTTTCTACATATTCCGCGATCTGGTGCGAACTCGTGCGAAACGTGTTATTTACGTGCGAAATGCTTTAAACATGGTGCAGCACTCTGCTGCCAGTCAGCGCACGCTCCGACATGCAGATTTGAAGTTTCTACATATTCCGCGATCTGGTGCGAACTCGTGCGAAACGTGTTATTTACGTGCGAAATGCTCTAATCATGGTGCTGCACTCTGCTGCCCGTCAGCACACGCTCCGACATGCAGATTTGAAGTTTCTACACATTCCGCGATCTGGTGCGAACTCGTGCGAAACGTGTTATTTACGTGCGAAATGCTTTAAACATGGTGCAGCACTCTGCTGCCAGTCAGCGCACGCTCCGACATGCAGATTTGAAGTTTCTACACATTCCGCGATCTGGTGCGAACTCGTGCGCAACGTGTTATTTACGTGCGAAATGCTTTAAACATGGTGCAGCACTCTGCTGCCAGTCAGCGCACGCTCCGACATGCAGATTTGAAGTTTCTACTACATATTCCGCGATCTGGTGCGAACTCGTGCGAAACGTGTTATTTACGTGCGAAATGCTTTAAACATGGTGCAGCACTCTGCTGCCAGTCAGCGCACGCTCCGACATGCAGATTTGAAGTTTCTACACATTCCGCGATCTGGTGCGAACTCGTGCGAACCACGTTATTTACGTGCGAAATGCTTTAAACATGGTGCAGCACTCTGCTGCCAGTCAGCGCACGCTCCGACATGCAGATTTGAAGTTTCTACACATTCCGCGATCTGGTGCGAACTCGTGCGAAACGTGTTATTTACGTGCGAAATGCTTTAAACATGGTGCAGCACTCTGCTGCCAGTCAGCGCACGCTCCGACATGCAGATTTTTGAAGTTTCTACATATTCCGCGATCTGGTGCGAACTCGTGCGAAACGTGTTATTTACGTGCGAAATGCTTTAAACATGGTGCAGCACTCTGCTGCCAGTCAGCGCACGCTCCGACATGCAGATTTAGAGTTTCTACACATTCCGCGATCTGGTGCGAACTCGTGCGAAACGTGTTATTTACGTGCGAAATGCTTTAAACATGGTGCAGCACTCTGCTGCCAGTCAGCGCACGCTCCGACATGCAGATTTGAAGTTTCTACATATTCCGCGATCTGGTGCGAACTCGTGCGAAACGTGTTATTTACGTGCGAAATGCTTTAAACATGGTGCAGCACTCTGCTGCCAGTCAGCGCACGCTCCGACATGCAGATTTGAAGTTTCTACACATTCCGCGATCTGGTGCGAACTCGTGCGAAAACGTGTTATTTACGTGCGAAATGCTTTAAACATGGTGCAGCACTCTGCTGCCAGTCAGAGCACGCTCCGACATGCAGATTTGAAGTTTCTACACATTCCGCGATCTGGTGCGAACTCGTGCGAAACGTGTTATTTACGTGCGAAATGCTTTAAACATGGTGCAGCACTCTGCTGCCAGTCAGCGCACGCTCCGACATGCAGATTTTGCTTTTTCTACACATTCCGCGATCTGGTGCGAACTCGTGCGAAACGTGTTATTTACGTGCGAAATGCTTTAAACATGGTGCAGCACTCTGCTGCCAGTCAGCGCACGCTCCGACATGCAGATTTGAAGTTTCTACATATTCCGCGATCTGGTGCGAACTCGTGCGAAACGTGTTATTTACGTGCGAAATGCTTTAAACATGGTGCAGCACTCTGCTGCCAGTCAGCACGCTCCGACATGCAGATTTGAAGTTTTGAGTTTCTACACTTTCCGCGATCTGGTGCGAACTCGTGCGAAACGTGTTATTTACGTGCGAAATGCTTTAAACATGGTGCAGCACTCTGCTGCCAGTCAGCGCACGCTCCGACATGCAGATTTGAAGTTTATACATTCCGCGATCTGGTGCGAACTCGTGCGAAACGTGTTATTTACGTGCGAAATGCTTTAAACATGGTGCAGCACTCTGCTGCCATTCAGCGCACGCTCCGACATGCAGATTTGAAGTTTCTACATATTCCGCGATCTGGTGCGAACTCGTGCGAAACGTGTTATTTACGTGCGAAATGCTTTAAACATGGTGCAGCACTCTGCTGCCAGTCAGCGCACGCTCCGACATGCAGATTTGAAGTTTCTACACATTCCGCGATCTGGTGCGAACTCGTGCGAAACGTGTTATTTACGTGCGAAATGCTTTAAACATGGTGCAGAACTCTGCTGCCATTCAGAGCACGCTCCGACATGCAGATTTGAAGTTTCTACATATTCCGCGATCTGGTGCGAAATCGTTTAAAACGTGTTATTTACGTGCGAAATGCTTTAAACATGGTGCAGAACTCTGCTGCCAGTCAGCGCACGCTCCGACATGCAGATTTGAAGTTTCTACATATTCCGCGATCTGGTGCGAACTCGTGCGAAACGTGTTATTTACGTGCGAAATGCTTTAAACATGGTGCAGCACTCTGCTGCACTTCAGCGCACGCTCCGACATGCAGATTTGAAGTTTCTACATATTCCGCGATCTGGTGCGAACTCGTGCGAAACGTGTTATTTACGTGCGAAATGCTTTAAACATGGTGCAGCACTCTGCTGCCAGTCAGCGCACGCTCCGACATGCAGATTTTGGGTTTCTACACATTCCGCGATCTGGTGCGAACTCGTGCGAAACGTGTTATTTACGTGCGAAATGCGTTAAACATGGTGCAGCACTCTGCTGCCAGTCAGCGCACGCTCCGACATGCAGATTTGAAGTTTCTACATTCCGCGATCTGGTGCGAACTCGTGCGAAACGTGTTATTTACGTGCGAAATGCTTTAAACATGGTGCAGCACTCTGCTGCCAGTCAGCGCACGCTCCGACATGCAGATTTGAAGTTTCTACATATTCCGCGATCTGGTGCGAACTCGTGCGAAACGTGTTATTTACGTGCGAAATGCTTTAAACATGGTGCAGCACTCTGCTGCCAGTCAGCGCACGCTCCGACATGCAGATTTGAAGTTTTTACACATTCCGCGATCTGGTGCGAACTCGTGCGAAACGTGTTATTTATTTACGTGCGAAATGCTTTAAACATGGTGCAGCACTCTGCTGCCTGTCAGTCAGCGCACGCTCCGACATGCAGATTTGAAGTTTCTACATATTCCGCGATCTGGTGCGAACTCGTGCGAAACGTGTTATTTACGTGCGAAATGCTTTAAACATGGTGCAGCACTCTGCTGCCAGTCAGCGCACGCTCCGACATGCAGATTTGAAGTTTCTACATATTCCGCGATCTGGTGCGAACTCGTGCGAAACGTGTTATTTACGTGCGAAATGCTTTAAACATGGTGCACCACTCTGCTGCCAGTCAGCGCACGCTCCGACATGCAGATTTGAAGTTTCTACATATTCCGCGATCTGGTGCGAACTCGTGCGAAACGTGTTATTTACGTGCGAAATGCTTTAAACATGGTGCAGCACTCTGCTGCCAGTCAGCGCACGCTCCGACATGCAGATTTGAGGTGTCTACATATTCCGCGATCTGGTGCGAACTCGTGCGAAAAATGCTTTAAACATGGTGCAGCACTCTGCTGCCCAGTCAGTGCACGCTCCGACATGCAGATTTGAAGTTTCTACACATTCCGCGATCTGGTGCGAACTCGTGCGAAACGTGTTATTTACGTGCGAAATGCTTTAAACTGGTGCAGCACTCTGCTGCCAGTCAGCGCACGCTCCGACATGAAGATTTGAAGTTTCTACATATTCCGCGATCTGGTGCGAACTCGTGCGAAACGTGTTATTTACGTGCGAAATGCTTTAAACATAGTGCAGCACTCTGCTACATGCAGATTTGAAGCGTTTCTACATATTCCACGCGACTCTGGTGCCGAACTCGTTTAAACACGATGTTACACATTCCGGATCTGTTCGCGAAATGCTCTAAATCATAGGTGGTGCAGCACTCTGCTTGCCAGTCAGCCGCACGCTCCGACATGCAGATTTGAAGTTTCTACATTTACCATCTCCGTGCGAAACGTGTTATTACTGCGTGCGTTAACTTCGCACTTGCTGCGAAGCCACGCTCCGACATGATTTACAGTGTCGACATGCTTTACGGCATGTGCGAACTCGTGCAGACAGTTCTTTACTGCGAAATGCTTAAACTATCAGCACTCGCAACATTCCGCCCATCCTCGCATGCAGATTTGAAGTTTCTTTATATGCCGCGATCTGCTGCGAAGTCGTGCGAAACGTGTTATTTACGTGCGAAATGCTTTAAACTATGTGCAGCACTCTGCTGCCAGCCAGCGCACGCTCCGATATGTAGATTCGAAGTTTCTACATATGGGTCCGGCATCTGGTGCGAACTTCGTTCTAAAACGGGTTTTATTTACCGTCTGCGAAATCATGCTCTAATCATGGTGCTGCCTCTCTGCCCTCAGCAACCTCCGTCAGCAGCACGGATTTTCTACACATTCCGCGACATGCAGATTTGCGAACGTGTTCTACACATTTAAACTGGTCCGCACTCTGCTGGTTAGCGAACCTCGTAAGAATTTGCCGAACATCCGCGCTGTGCTATTTACGGTTAGTACGTTCGAAATGCTCGTATCATGGTGCAGAACTCTGCTGCCAGTCAGCGCACGCTCCGACATGCAGATTTGAAGTTTCTACACATTCCGCGATCTGGTGCGAACTCGTGCTAAACGTGTTATTTACGTGCGAAATGCTTTAAACATGGTGCAGCACTCTGCTGCCAGCAAGCACACGCTCCGACATGCAGATTTGAAGTTTCTACATATTCCGCGATCTGGTGCGACCTCGTGTGCGAAACGTGTTTAGTGTAATCGTGCGCCAAAATGCTTTTAAAACATGGTGCCACTCTGCTGCACGTCAGCACACTCTCCGACCATGCAGATTTGTGAAGATTCTACACATTCCGTCGAGTCGTGCGTGCGAGCTCGTGCGAAACGTGTTATTTACGTGCGAAATGCTTTAAACATGGTGCAGCACTCTGCTGCCAGTCAGCGCACGCTCCGACATGCTGATTTGAAGTTTCTACATATTCCGCGATCTGGTGCGAACTCGTGCGAAACGTGTTATTTACGTGCGAAATGCTCTAATCAGTGGTGCTAGCAACTCTGCTGCCCGTCAGGGTCCGTCACGCTCCGACATGCGATGAGTGTGAGTTTTCTAACACATTCCGCGATCTGGTGCGACACTCGTGCGGAAACGTTTTATTCGTGCGAACTGCTTTAACATGGTGCAGGGCACTCTGCTGCAGTTCAGCTCGCACGCCTCCGACAGAAAAGAATTTGAAGTTTCTACCTATTTCCGCGATCTGGTGCGAACTCGTAGCGAAACGTGTCCTTATTTACGTGCGCAAATGCTCTAATCATGGTGCAGCACTCTGCTGCCCAGTCAGCGCACACTCCGACTGACAGATTTGAAGTTTAGTGTCACAATTTTCCGCGAGTCTGGGTGCGAACTCGTGCCGAACGTGTTATTATACGTGCGAAATGCTTTAAACCCACTCGGTGCAGCAAACTCTGCTGCCATGTCACAGCGCGCCGCTCCGAACATGAAGATTCCTGAAGTTCTGTCTACATATCGCGAAGACTGGTGCTAACTCGTGGCGAAACGTGTTTTATTTACGTGCGAATGCTCTAATACATGGTGCTGAAAGAGGCACTCGTGCTGCCGCGTCAGCAGGGACACTGCTCCGGAACGATGCAGATTTAAAGTTTCTACATATTCCGCGATCTCTGGTTTTCGAACCAGCGTGCGAACACGTGGTTATTTTACGTGTCGAAAATGCTTTAAACATGGTTGCAGCACTCTGCTGCCAGTCAGCACACGCTCCGACCTGCAGATTTGAAGTTTCTTACACATTCCCGCGATCTGCGTGCGAACTCGTGCCGAAACGTGTTATTTACACTTGCGAAATGCTCTATATCATGGTGCTGGCACTCTGCACGCCCCAGTCAGCACACTCTCCGCCATGTCACGATTTCAATGGTTTCTACATATTCCCGCGATACTGGTGAGAACTCGATGCGAAACGTTTATTTTTGCTTTTTTGTACGTGCGAAATGCTTTAAACATGGTGCAGCACTCTGCTGCCAGTCAGCGCACGCTCCGACATGAAGATTTGAAGTGTCTACACATTCCGCGATCTGGTGCGAACTCGTGCGAAACGTGTTATTTACGTGCGAAATGCTTTAAACATCGTGCAGCACTCTGCTGCCAGTCAGCGCAAGCGCGATCTGCTGCGAACTCGTGCGAAATGTGTTATTTACGTGCGAAATGCTTTAAACATGGTGCAGCACTCTGCTTCCGGCCAGCGTACGCTCCGACATGCAGATTTGAAGTTTCTACATATTCCGCGATCTGGTGCGAACTCGTGCGAAACGTGTTATTTTACGTGCGAAATGCTTTAAACATGGTGCAGAACTCTGCTGCCACGGACATTGCTCACTCCGACATGAAACGATTTGAAGTTTCTACACATCCGCGATCTGGCTGCGAACTCGGGGCAAACGTGTCTTATTACCGAGAGTTACGGCGAAATGCTTTAAACATGGTGCAGCACTCTGCTGCAAGTCAGCGCAGGCTCCGACATGCAGATTTGAAGTTTCTACATATTCCGCGATCTGGCTGCCGAACTCGTGCGAACGTGTTATTTACGTGCGAAATGCTTTAAACATGGTGCAGCACTCTGCTGCCAGTTAGTGCACGCTCCGACATGCAGATTTGAAGTTTCTACACATTCCGCGATCTGGTGCGAACTCGGTTCGCAAACGTGTATATTACGTGCGAAATGGCTCTACTCATGTGCGGACAACTCTGCTCGCCAGTCAGGCACACCTCCCGCACCATGCAGATTTAAAGTTTCTACATATTCCGCGATCTGGTGCGAACTTGTGCGAAACGTGTTATTTACGTGCGAAATGCTCTAATCATGGTGCAGCACTCTGCTGCACTTCAGCCCACGCTCCGACATGCCGAGTTGAAGTTTCTTTATATTCCGCGATCTGGTGCGAACTCGTGCGAAACGTGTTATTTACGTGCGAAATGCTTGTATAACATGCGTGGCCAGAACTCGCTGCCATTCATGCGCACGCTCCGACATGCAGATTTGGAGTTTTCTACATATTCCGCGATCATGGTGCAGAATCGTTTAAAACGTGTTATTTACGTTGCGAAATGCTCTAATCATGGTGCGTCTGAACTCCGCTGCCCAGTCAAGCGCACTCTCCGACATGCAGATTTTGGGTTTCTACACATTCCGCGATCTGGTGCGAACTCGTGCGAAACGTGTTATTTACGTGCGAAATGCTTTAAACATGGTGCAGCACTCTGCTGCCAGTCAGCTCACGCTCCGACATGAAGATTTGAAGTGTCTACATATTCCGCGATCTGGTGCGAACTCGTGCGAAACGTGTTATTTACGTGCGAAATGCTCTAATCATGGTGCTGCACTCTGCTGCCGTCCGCACACGCACTACACACATGCAGATTTTAAAGTTTCTAGCATAATTCCCGATCTGGTGCGAACTTGTGCTAACGTTTTATGTCCGGTCCAAGGCTTTAAAATGGTGCAGCACCTCTGCTGCCGACATGCTCAGATATTCAGATGGAAGTTTCTACATATTCCGCGATCTGGTGCGAACTCGTGCGAAACGTGTTATTTCCGTGCAAAATGCTTTAAACATGGTGCAGCCCTCTGCTGCCAGTCAGCGCACAGACTCAATATTTAATGCTACACGCCGATCTGGTTCACGTGAGAACCGTTTATTTACGTGCGAAATGTGAAACATAGGCACGCACTCTGCTGCCAGTCAAAAGCTCCGACATGCAGATTTGAAGTTTTCTTTTATATTCCGCGGATTGCTGCGAACTGTGCGACGTGTTATTTACGTGCGACGCTTACATGGTGCAGAACTGTCCATTCAGCGCATCCGACATGCAGATTTGAAGTTTCTACATATCCGCTCGTGTGCGAACAGCGTGTTATTTTTTATTTACTGCGAAATGCTTTAAACTAAGTGCTGCACTCTGCTGCACTTCAGCGCACGCTCCGACATGCAGATTTTGGGTTTCTACACATTCCGCGATCTGGTGCGAACTCGTGCGAAACGTGTTATTTACGTGCGAAATGCTTTAAACATGGTGCAGCACTCTGCTGCCAGTCAGCTCACGCTCCGACATGCAGATTTGAAGTTTCTACATATTCCGCGATCTGGTGCGAACTCGTTTAAAACGTGTTATTTACGTGCGAAATGCTCTTAAATCATAGTGGCAGCACTCTGTCTGCCAGTCAGTGCCACGCTCCGACATGCAGATTTTGAAGTGTCTACCATATCCGCGATCTGGTTCTAACTGCGGTGCGAACCGTGTAGTTTACGCTGCGTAAATGCTTTAAACAGTGGTGCGAGCACGCTGCTGCCAGTTGGGACGCACGGTCCGAACATGAAGATTTGACAGTTTCTACCCATGCCGCGATCTGGTGCGAACTCGTGCGAAAGTGTTTATTTCCGTGCGAAATGCTCTCAGTCATGGTGCAGCACTTCTGCGATGCCGTTCAGCGCAACGCTCCGACCTGCAGTTCAAAGTTTCTACATCTTCCGCGATCTGGCTGCGAACTCGGCGAACGTGTTTTTCCGGTGAAATGACTTTAAACATGGGTGCACGTCCTCTGCTGCCACCATTCAGCGGCACGCTCCGACATGCGATCTGATTTGAAGTTTCTACATATTTCGGCGCGATCTGGTGCTAACTCGTGCGAACGGTGTTATTTTACGTGGCGAATGCTCGAATCATGGTGAGGACAGCACTCTGCTGCCGTCAGCGCACCTCCGACATGGCAGATTTGTGGAGTTTCTACACAAGTTTGCCTGCGGATCTGGTGCGACTCGTGCGAAACGTGTTACGTTATTACTGTGCGGAATGCTTTAAACATGAGTGCAGCACTCTGCTGCCAGTCAGCGCACGCTCCGACATGAAGATTTGAAGTGTCTACATATTCCGCAGTCTGGTTCGAACTCGTGCGAAATGTGTTATTCACGTGCGAAATGCTTTAAACATAGTGCAGCACTCTGCTGCCAGTCAGCGCACGCTCCGACATGCAGATTTAAAGTTTCTACACGCCGACGCTGCCGACATGCGAGATTTTAAACATTGTCTACATCTTCCGCGAACGCTCCGTCAGATGAACTACCTTCCGTGCGAAACTCGTTGAACGTGGTATTTACGTGCGAAATGCTTTAAACGCCATGGGTGCATAGCACTCTGTCTGCCAGTCCAGCGCCACGCTCCGGTGACAGTCAGATTTGAAAGTTTCGTACATATTCCCGCGATCTGGTGCCGAAGACTCGGTGCGACAACGCTGATACTATATTTACGTGCGTAAACTGGCTTTAATCACATGGTTTGACGCCTCATGCTTGCCATTCAGCGGCCTGCCGCTCCGACAACTGCACAAGATTTGAAGTGTCTACATATTCCGCGAATCTGGTGCGAACGTCGTTTAAAACGGATGTTATTTACGTGGCGAAATGTCTTACTTAATGATGCATGTAGGCCAGCAACCTGCGATGCCCGTCACGCGGGGGCCGCTCCGGACATGCAGCTCTCTTGACGTTTCTACACATTCAGCGACTCTAGGCATAACTCCTGGCGAACTGTTATTTAGCTGCGAACTGCTTTAAACATTGTGCTAGACTCTGCTTGCCATGTGTTATCGCACTCTCCCGCATGAAGATTATTCGAGTTTCTTACACATTCCGCGATCGTGGCGAACGTTCTGCGAACGTGTTATTATTTACGTGCAGAAATGTTCTAACATCATGGTGGCAAGCGCACTCTGACCTGCCACTCAGTGCACGCTACCGACATGCAGATTTGTAAGTTTCTAAGCACTTCCGCCGATCATGGTTGCGAAACTCGTGCAACACGTTGGTTTGGGGGGTATTTCTAACGTGGGCGAAATGCCGTCTAATTACATGGTGGCGCACTCTGCTTGCCACGTCAGCGCACGCTCCGACATGCAGATATTGAAAGTTTCTACATATTCGCGCTCGATGGGTTAGCGACTTTGTGCGAAACGTGTTTTTGTCTCGTGCAAAATGCTTTAAAATGGTCAGCATTGCACTCTGCTAAAGTCCAAGGATCAATGCACTACGCTCGCGACATAGATAGACATATGACCAGTCTCTCTTACACTATACCGCGATCTGGTCGTGCAACTCGTGCGAAACGTGTTATTTACGTGCGAAATGCTTTAAACATGGTGGCGCACTCTCGGCTGCCCAGTCAGCACAACGCTCTCGACATGCAGATTGACAGTTTTACTTATTCTCGGTGCGGCGGGGTGCTAGCGTGCGTGAACCTAGTGCGCAAACTGGTTATTTACATTACGTGCGAAATGCTTTAAACCATGGTGCAGCACTCATGCTCGCACAGCTCAGCGCACGCTCCGATACTGCAGTATTTGTGAAGTTTTCTACACCATTCCCGCGATCTGGATAGTCGAACTCGTGCGAAATCGTGTTTATTTTACACCCTAACTGCGAAACTGACTTATAGCACATATGTGCAGCACTCTCGCTCGCCCAAGTCAGCCGCAACGCCCGTCACATGAGACTGAGTGAGCTGGGACAGTGTACGTGGCATAGCTTGGATAGTCTGACGATGCTGGGGCGAACGTCTGGAGAAAAAGTGTTATTGTTACGTGGCGAAATGCTTAAAACATGAGTGCAGCACTCTGCTGCCTTCAGCGCACGCTCCGACAGCAAGATTTGAAGTTTCTACACATTTCCGCGATCTAGGTGCGAAACTAGTGCGAAACGTGTTATTTACGTGCGAAATGCTTTAAACATGGTGCAGCACTCTGCTGCCAGTCAGCGCACGCTCCGACATGCAGATTTGAAGTTTCTACATATTCCGCGATCGGGTGCGAACTCGTGCGAAACGTGTTATTTACGTGCGAAATGCTTTAAACATGGTGCAGCACTCTGCTGCCAGTCAGCGCACAGCCACCGAAATGCAGAGATATGAGTTCTCCTTATATTACCGCGATCTGCTCCGAACTCGCTGCGAACAACAAAGTTTATTTACGTGCGAAAAATGCTTTAAACATGGGTGCAGACACTCTGCTTGCCATTCAGCGCACGCTACCGACCCCAGGCAGATTTGAAGTTCATAAATATTCGCGCATCGGTGCGAACACTCGTTTAAAACGTGTTCGCTTTCTACGTGCGAAAATGCTCTAATCATGGTGCTGCACTCTGCTGCCCGTCAGCGCACGCTCCGACATGCAGATTTGAAGTTTCTACATATTCCGCGATCTGGTGCGAACTTGTGCGAAACGTGTTATTTACGTGCGAAATGCTTTAAACATGGTGCAGCACTCTGCTGCCAGTCAGCGCACGCTCCGACATGCAGATTTGAAGTTTCTACATATTCCGCGATCTGGTGCGAACTCGTGCGAAACGTGTTATTTACGTGCGAAATGCTTTAAACCACTACGTGCAGCACGTCTGCTGCCCAGCAGAGCCCTACGTGCTCCGACATGCAGATTTGAAGTGTCTACATATTCCGCGATTTGGTGCGAACTCGTGCGAAACGTGTTATTTACGTGCGAAATGCTTTAAACATGGTGCCGAACTCTGCTGCCAGTCAGCGCACGCTCCGACATGCAGATTTGAAGTTTATCACAACATTCCGCGCATCTGGGGGCGGGCGTGCGAACTCGCGTGACGAAATCGTGTTATTTACGTGCGAAATGCTCTAATCATGGTGCTGCAATGCTCTCACTTCAGCACACCGCTCCGACATGCAGAGTTGAAGTGTTATGTTATATTCCGCGATCTGCTGTACCGATCGTGGCGAAAAGTGGTTTGTTTACGTGCGAAATGCTTTAAACATGGTGCAGAACTCTGCTGCCATTCAGCGCACGCTCCGACATGCAGATTTGAAGTTTCTTCATATTCCGCGATCTGGTGCGAACTCGTGCAAAACGTGTTACTTACGTGCGAAATGCTTTAAACATGGTGCAGCACTCTGCTGCCAGTCAGCACAAGCTCCGACATGCAGATTTGAAGTTTCTACACATTCCGCGATCTGGTGCGAACTCGTGCGAAACGTGTTATTTACGTGCGAAATGCTTTAAACTGGTGGCAGCACTTACTGCTGCCAGTCAGCGCACGCTCTCCAGACATGAAGATTTGACGAAGTTTTTTACACATCTCGCGATCTGGTGCGAACTCGTGCGAAACACGTGGTTATGCGAACTTTAAACGGTGCGAAATGCTACGACATAAGATTGAAGTGTGCATTCGCACTGGTGCGAATCATGAGTTTCTACACATTCCGCGATCTGGTGCGAACTCGTGCGAAACGTGTTATTTACGTGCGAAATGCTTTAAATATGGTGCAGCCTTCTGCTGCCAGTCAGCGCTCGCTCCGACATGAAGATTTGAGGTGTCTACATATTCCGCGATCTGGTGCGAACTCGTGCGAAACGTGTTATTTACGTGCGAAATGCTCTAATCATGGTGCAGCACTCTGCTCTCTGCATGCAGATTCAAGCGCACGCTCCGACATGCAGAGTTTGAAGTTTCTTGCAGCATCTGCTGCCTCCGCGATTGGTGCCCGCGATCTGGGAACTCGTGCGAAACGTGTTATTTACGTGCGAAATGCTCTAATCATGGTGCAGCACTCTGCTGCCAGTCAGCGCACGCTCCGACATGCAGATTTGAAGTTTCTACATATTCCGCGATCTGGTGCGAACTCGTGCGAAAACGTAAGTTATTTACGTGCGAAAAGATTTGAAGCTTTAAATTCATGGGTGCGCAGCGCTCTGCTGCCAGTCAGCGCACGCTCCGACATGAAGATTTGAAGTTATCTACCATCTGGTTCCGCGATCTGGTGCGAAAATGCTCGTCCAGTCGCGAACGTGTTATTTACATTTACGTGCGAAATGCTTTAAACATAGTGCAGCACTCTGCTGCCAGTCAGCCCACGCTCCGACATGCAGATTTGAAGTTTCTACACATTCCGCGATCTGGTGCGAACTAGTGCGAAACGTGTTATTTACGTGCGAAATGCTTTAAACATGGTGCAGCACTCTGCTGCCAGTCAGCGCACGCTCCGACATGAAGATTTGAAGTCTTCTACACATTCCGCGATCTGGTGCGAAGATCGGCGAAACGTGTTATTTACGTGCGAAATGCTTTAAACATCTGCAGCAGCACTCTGCTGCCAGTCAGAGCACAGCGCTCCGACATGCAGATTTGCGAGTTTCTACATTTACCGCGATCTGGTGCGAACTCGTGCGAAACGTGTTATTTACGTGAAGTGTCGAAATGCTTTAACACTGGTGCAGCACTCTGCTGCCAGTCAGCGCACGCTCCGACATGCAGATTTGAAGTTTCTTACACATATTGCCGCGATCTGGTGCGAACTCGTGCGAAACGTGTTATTTACGTGCGCGAAACGTGTTATTTACGTGCGAAAATGCTTTAAAACATGGTGCAGCACTCTGCTGCCAGTCAGCGCACGCTCCGACATGCAGATTTGAAGTTTCTACATATTCCGCGATCTGGTGCGAACTCGTGCGAAACGTGTTATTTACGTGCGAAATGCTTTAAACATGGTGCAGCACTCTGCTGCCAGTCAGCGCACGCTCCGACATGCAGATTTGAAGTTTCCACACATATTCCGCGATCTGGTGCGAACTCGTGCGAAACGTGTTATTTACGTGCGAAATGCTTTAAAACATGGTGCAGCACTCTGCTGCCAGTCAGCGCACGCTCCGACATGCAGATTTGAAGTTTCTACACATTCCGCGATCTGGTGCGAACTCGTGCGAAACGTGTTATTTACGTGCGAAATGCTTTAAACATGGTGCAGCACTCTGCTGCCAGTCAGCGCACGCTCCGACATGCAGATTTGAAGTTTCTACACATTCCGCGATCTGGTGCGAACTCGTGCGAAACGTGTTATTTACGTGCGAAATGCTTTAAACATGGTGCAGCACTCTGCTGCCAGTCAGCGCACGCTCCGACATGCAGATTTGAAGTTTCTACATATTTCCGCGATCTGGTGCGAACTCGTGCGAAACGTGTTATTTACGTGCGAAATGCTTAAACATGGTGCAGCACTCTGCTGCCAGTCAGCGCACGCTCCGACATGCAGATTTGAAGTTTCTACACATTCCGCGATCTGGTGCGAACTCGTGCGAAACGTGTATTTACGTGCGAAATGCTTTAAACATGGTGCAGCACTCTGCTGCCAGTCAGCGCACGCTCCGACATGCAGATTTGAAGTTTCTACATATTCCGCGATCTGGTGCGAACTCGTGCGAAACGTGTTATTTACGTGCGAAATGCTTTAAACATGGTGCAGCACTCTGCTGCCAGTCAGCGCACGCTCCGACATGCAGATTTGAAGTTTCTACACATTCCGCGATCGGGTGCGAACTCGTGCGAAACGTGTTATTTACGTGCGAAATGCTTTAAACATGGTGGTGCAGCACTCTGCTGCCAGTCAGCGCACGCTCCGACATGCAGATTTGAAGTTTCTACACATTCCGCGATCTGGTGCGAACTCGTGCGAAACGTGGTATTTACGTGCGAAATGCTTTAAACATGGTGCAGCACTCTGCTGCCAGTCAGCGCACGCTCCGACATGCAGATTTGAAGTTTCTACACATTCCGCGATCTGGTGCGAACTCGTGCGAAACGTGTTATTTACGTGCGAAATGCTTAAAACATGGTGCAGCACTCTGCTGCCAGTCAGCGCACGCTCCGACATGCAGATTTGAAGTTTCTAGATATTCCCGCGATCTGGTGCGAACTCGTGCGAAACGTGTTATTTACGTGCGAAATGCTTTAAACATGGTGCAGCACTCTGCTGCCAGTCAGCGCACGCTCCGACATGCAGATTTGAAGTTTCTACACATTCCGCGATCTGGTGCGAACTCGTGCGAAACGTGTTATTTACGTGCGAAATGCTTTAAACATGGTGCAGCACTCTGCTGCTGCCAGTCAGCGCACGCTCCGACATGCAGATTTGAAGTTTCTACACATTCCGCGATCTGGTGCGAACTCGTGCGAAACGTGTTATTTACGTGCGAAATGCTCTAATCATGGTGCAGCACTCTGCTGCCATTCAGCGCACGCTCCGACATGCAGATTTGAAGTTTCTACACATTCCGCGATCTGGTGCGAACTCGTGCGAAACGTGTTATTTACGTGCGAAATGCTTTAAACATGGTGCAGCACTCTGCTGCCAGTCAGCGCACGCTCCGACATGCAGATTTGAAGTTTCTACACATTCCGCGATCTGGTGCGAACTCGTGCGAAACGTGTTATTTACGTGCGAAATGCTTTAAACATGGTGCAGCACTCTGCTGCCAGTCAGCGCGCACGCTCCGACATGCAGATTTGAAGTTTCTACATATTCCGCGATCTGGTGCGAACTCGTGCGAAACGTGTTATTTACGTGCGAAATGCTTTAAACATGGTGCAGCACTCTGCTGCCAGTCAGCGCACGCTCCGACATGCAGATTTGAAGTTTCTACACATTCCGCGATCTGGTGCGAACTCGTGCGAAACGTGTTATTTACGTGCGAAATGCTTTAAACATGGTGCAGCACTCTGCTGCCAGTCAGCGCACGCTCCGACATGAAGATTTGAAGTTTCTAACACATTCCGCGATCTGGTGCGAACTCGTGCGAAACGTGTTATTTACGTGCGAAATGCTTTAAACATGGTGCAGCACTCTGCTGCCAGTCAGCGCACGCGCTCCGACATGCAGATTTGAAGTTTCTACATATTCCGCGATCTGGTGCGAACTCGTGCGAAACGTGTTATTTACGTGCGAAATGCTTTAATCATGGTGCAGCACTCTGCTGCCAGTCAGCGCACGCTCCGACATGCAGATTTGAAGTTTCTACACATTCCGCGATCTGGTGCGAAACTCGTGCGAAACGTGTTATTTACGTGCGAAATGCTTTAAAACATGGTGCAGCACTCTGCTGCCAGTCAGCGCACGCTCCGACATGCAGATTTGAAGTTTCTACATATTCCGCGATCTGGTGCGAACTCGTGCGAAACGTGTTATTTACGTGCGAAATGCTTTAAACATGGTGCAGCACTCTGCTGCCAGTCAGCGCACGCTCCGACATGCAGATTTGAAGTTTCTACACATTCCGCGATCTGGTGCGAACTCGTGCGAAACGTGTTATTTACGTGCGAAATGCTTTAAAAATGGTGCAGCACTCTGCTGCCAGTCAGCGCACGCTCCGACATGCAGATTTGAAGTTTCTACATATTCCGCGATCTGGTGCGAACTCGTGCGAAACGTGTTATTTACGTGCGAAATGCTTTAAACATGGTGCAGCACTCTGCTGCCAGTCAGCGCACGCTCCGACATGCAGATTTGAAGTTTCTACACATTCCGCGATCTGGTGCGAACTCGTGCGAAACGTGTTATTTACGTGCGAAATGCTTTAAACATGGTGCAGCACTCTGCTGCCAGTCAGCGCACGCTCCGACATGCAGATTTGAAGTTTTTACACATTCTGCGATCTGGTGCGAACTCGTGCGAAACGTGTTATTTACGTGCGAAATGCTTTAAACATGGTGCAGCACTCTGCTGCCAGTCAGCGCACGCTCCGACATGCAGATTTGAAGTTTCTACACATTCCGCGATCTGGTGCGAACTCGTGCGAAACGTGTTATTTACGTGCGAAATGCTTTAAACATGGTGCAGCACTCTGCTGCCAGTCAGCGCACGCTCCGACATGAAGATTTGAAATGTCTACATATTCCGCGATCTGGTGCGAACTCGTGCGAAACGTGTTATTTACGTGCGAAATGCTTTAAACATGGTGCAGCACTCTGCTGCCAGTCAGCGCACGCTCCGACATGCAGATTTGAAGTTGCTAGACATATTCCGCGATCTGGTGCGAACTCGTGCGAAACGTGTTATTTACGTGCGAAATGCTTTAAACATGGTGCAGCACTCTGCTGCCAGTCAGCGCACGCTCCGACATGCAGATTTGAAGTTTCTACACACATTTCCGCGATCTGGTGCGAACTCGTGCGAAACGTGTTATTTACGTGCGAAATGCTTTAAACATGGTGCAGCACTCTGCTGCCAGTCAGCGCACGCTCCGACATGCAGATTTGAAGTTTCTACACATTCCGCGATCTGGTGCGAACTCGTGCGAAACGTGTTATTTACGTGCGAAATGCTTTAAAAATGGTGCAGCACTCTGCTGCCAGTCAGCGCACGCTCCGACATGCAGATTTGAAGTTTTTCTACACATTTCGCGATCTGGTGCGAACTCGTGCGAAACGTGTTATTTACGTGCGAAATGCTTTAAACATGGTGCAGCACTCTGCTGCCAGTCAGCGCACGCTCCGACATGCAGATTTGAAGTTTCTACACATTCCGCGATCTGGTGCGAACTCGTGCGAAAACGTGTTATTTACGTGCGAAATGCTTTAAACATGGTGCAGCACTCTGCTGCCAGTCAGCGCACGCTCCGACATGCAGATTTGAAGTTTCTACACATTCCGCGATCTGGTGCGAACTCGTGCGAAACGTGTTATTTACGTGCGAAATGCTTTAAACATGGTGCAGCACTCTGCTGCCAGTCAGCGCACACGCTCCGACATGCAGATTTGAAGTTTCTACACATTCCGCGATCTGGTGCGAACTCGTGCGAAACGTGTTATTTACGTGCGAAATGCTTTAAACATGGTGCAGCACTCTGCTGCCAGTCAGCGCACGCTCCGACATGCAGATTTGAAGTTTCTACATATTCCGCGCGATCTGGTGCGAACTCGTGCGAAACGTGTTATTTACGTGCGAAATGCTTTAAACATGGTGCAGCACTCTGCTGCCAGTCAGCGCACGCTCCGACATGCAGATTTGAAGTGTCTACATATTCCGCGATCTGGTGCGAACTCGTGCGAAACGTGTTATTTACGTGCGAAATGCTTTAAACATGGTGCAGAACTCTGCTGCCAGTCAGCGCACGCTCCGACATGCAGATTTGAAGTTTCTACACATTCCGCGATCTGGTGCGAACTCGTGCGAAACGTGTTATTTACGTGCGAAATGCTTTAAACATGGTGCAGCACTCTGCTGCCAGTCAGCGCACGCTCCGACATGCAGATTTGAAGTTTCTACACACATTCCGCGATCTGGTGCGAACTCGTGCGAAACGTGTTTTTTACGTGCGAAATGCTTTAAACATGGTGCAGCACTCTGCTGCCAGTCAGCGCACGCTCCGACATGCAGATTTGAAGTTTCTACATATTCCGCGATCTGGTGCGAACTCGTGCGAAACGTGTTATTTACGTGCGAAATGCTTTAAACATGGTGCAGCACTCTGCTGCCAGTCAGCGCACGCTCCGACATGCAGATTTGAATTTTCTACACATTCCGCGATCTGGTGCGAACTCGTGCGAAACGTGTTATTTACGTGCGAAATGCTTTAAACATGGTGCAGCACTCTGCTGCCAGTCAGCAGCACGCTCCCGACATGCAGATTTGAAGTTTCTACACATTCCGCGATCTGGTGCGAACTCGTGCGAAACGTGTTATTTACGTGCGAAATGCTTTAAACATGGTGCAGCACTCTGCTGCCAGTCAGCGCACGCTCCGACATGCAGATTTGAAGTTTCTACACATTCCGCGATCTGGTGCGAACTCGTGCGAAACGTGTTATTTACGTGCGAAATGCTTTAAACATGGTGCAGCACTCTGCTGCCAGTCAGCGCACGCTCCGACATGCAGATTTGAAGTTTCTACATATTCCGCGATCTGGTGCGAACTCGTGCGAAACGTGTTATTTACGTGCGAAATGCTTTAAACATGGTGCAGCACTCTGCTGCCAGTCAGCGCACGCTCCGACATGCAGATTTGAAGTTTCTACATATTCCGCGATCTGGTGCGAACTCGTGCGAAACGTGTTATTTACGTGCGAAATGCTTTAAACATGGTGCAGCACTCTGCTGCCAGTCAGCGCACGCTCCGACATGCAGATTTGAAGTTTCTACACATTCCGCGATCTGGTGCGAACTCGTGCGAAACGTGTTATTTACGTGCGAAATGCTTTAAACATGGTGCAGCACTCTGCTGCCAGTCAGCGCACGCTCCGACATGCAGATTTGAAGTTTCTACACATTCCGCGATCTGGTGCGAACTCGTGCGAAACGTGTTATTTACGTGCGAAATGCTTTAAACATGGTGCAGCACTCTGCTGCCAGTCAGCGCACGCTCCGACATGCAGATTTGAAGTTTCTACATATTCCGCGATCTGGTGCGAACTCGTGCGAAACGTGTTATTTACGTGCGAAATGCTTTAAACATGGTGCAGCACTCTGCTGCCAGTCAGCGCACGCTCCGACATGCAGAGTTGAAGTTTCTTTATATTCCGCGATCTGGTGCGAACTCGTGCGAAACGTGTTATTTACGTGCGAAATGCTGCTTTAAACATGGTGCAGCACTCTGCTGCCAGTCAGCGCACGCTCCGACATGCAGATTTGAAGTTTCTACATATTCCGCGATCTGGTGCGAACTCGTTTAAAACGTGTTATTTACGTGCGAAATGCTTTAAACATGGTGCAGCACTCTGCTGCCAGTCAGCGCACGCTCCGACATGCAGATTTGAAGTTTCTACACATTCCGCGATCTGGTGCGAACTCGTGCGAAACGTGTTATTTACGTGCGAAATGCTTTAAACATGGTGCAGCACTCTGCTGCCAGTCAGCGCACGCTCCGACATGCAGATTTGAAGTTTCTACATATTCCGCGATCTGGTGCGAACTCGTTTAAAACGTGTTATTTACGTGCGAAATGCTTTAAACATAGTGCAGCACTCTGCTGCCAGTCAGCGCACGCTCCGACATGCAGATTTGAAGTTTCTACACATTCCGCGATCTGGTGCGAACTCGTGCGAAACTTTACGTGCGAAATGCTTTAAACATGGTGCAGCACTCTCTGCTGCCAGTCAGCGCACGCTCCGACATGCAGATTTGAAGTTTCTACATATTCCGCGATCTGGTGCGAACTCGTGCGAAACGTGTTATTTTACGTGCGAAATGCTTTAAACATGGTGCAGCACTCTGCTGCCAGTCAGCGCACGCTCCGACATGCAGATTTGAAGTTTCTACACATTCCGCGATCTGGTGCGAACTCGTGCGAAACGTGTTATTTACGTGCGAAATGCTTTAAACATGGTGCAGCACTCTGCTGCCAGTCAGCGCACGCTCCGACATGCAGATTTGAAGTTTCTACATATTCCGCGATCTGGTGCGAACTCGTGCGAAACGTGTTATTTACGTGCGAAATGCTTTAAACATGGTGCAGCACTCTGCTGCCAGTCAGCGCACGCTCCGACATGCAGATTTGAAGTTTCTACACATTCCGCGATCTGGTGCGAACTCGTGCGAAAACGTGTTATTTACGTGCGAAATGCTTTAAACATGGTGCAGCACTCTGCTGCCAGTCAGCGCACGCTCCGACATGCAGATTTGAAGTTTCTACACATTCCGCGATCTGGTGCGAACTCGTGCGAAACGTGTTATTTACGTGCGAAATGCTTTAAACATGGTGCAGCACTCTGCTGCCAGTCAGCGCACGCTCCGACATGCAGATTTGAAGTTTCTACATATTCCGCGATCTGGTGCGAACTCGTGCGAAACGTGTTATTTACGTGCGAAATGCTTTAAACATGGTGCAGCACTCTGCTGCCAGTCAGCGCACGCTCCGACATGCAGATTTGAAGTTTCTACATATTCCGCGATCTGGTGCGAACTCGTGCGAAACGTGTTATTTACGTGCGAAATGCTTTAAACATGGTGCAGCACTCTGCTGCCAGTCAGCGCACGCTCCGACATGCAGATTTGAAGTTTCTACACATTCCGCGATCTGGTGCGAACTCGTGCGAAACGTGTTATTTACGTGCGAAATGCTTTAAACATGGTGCAGCACTCTGCTGCCAGTCAGCGCACGCTCCGACATGCAGATTTGAAGTTTCTACATATTCCGCGATCTGGTGCGAACTCGTGCGAAACGTGTTATTTACGTGCGAAATGCTTTAAACATGGTGCAGCACTCTGCTGCCAGTCAGCGCACGCTCCGACATGCAGATTTGAAGTTTCTACACATTCCGCGATCTGGTGCGAACTCGTGCGAAACGTGTTATTTACGTGCGAAATGCTTTAAACATGGTGAAGAACTCTGCTGCCAGTCAGCGCACGCTCCGACATGCAGATTTGAAGTTTCTACATATTCCGCGATCTGGTGCGAACTCGTGCGAAACGTGTTATTTACGTGCGAAATGCTTTAAACATGGTGCAGCACTCTGCGGCCAGTCAGCGCACGCTCCGACATGCAGATTTGAAGTTTCTACATATTCCGCGATCTGGTGCGAACTCGTGCGAAACGTGTTATTTACGTGCGAAATGCTTTAAACATGGTGCAGCACTCTGCTGCCAGTCAGCGCACGCTCCGACATGCAGATTTGAAGTTTTCTACTACATATTCCGCGATCTGGTGCGAACTCGTGCGAAACGTGTTATTTACGTGCGAAATGCTTTAAACATGGTGCAGCACTCTGCTGCCAGTCAGCGCACGCTCCGACATGCAGATTTGAAGTTTCTACACATTCCGCGATCTGGTGCGAACTCGTGCGAAACGTGTTATTTACGTGCGAAATGCTTTAAACATGGTGCAGCACTCTGCTGCCAGTCAGAGCACGCTCCGACATGCAGATTTGAAGTTTCTACATATTCCGCGATCTGGTGCGAACTCGTGCGAAACGTGTTATTTACGTGCGAAATGCTTTAAACATGGTGCAGCACTCTGCTGCCAGTCAGCGCACGCTCCGACATGCAGATTTGAAGTTTCTACATATTCCGCGATCTGGTGCGAACTCGTGTGCGAAACGTGTTATTTACGTGCGAAATGCTTTAAACATGGTGCAGCACTCTGCTGCCAGTCAGCGCACGCTCCGACATGCAGATTTGAAGTTTCTACATATTCCGCGATCTGGTGCGAACTCGTGCGAAACGTGTTATTTACGTGCGAAATGCTTTAAACATGGTGCAGCACTCTGCTGCCAGTCAGCGCACGCTCCGACATGCAGATTTGAAGTTTCTACACATTCCGCGATCTGGTGCGAACTCGTGCGAAACGTGTTATTTACGTGCGAAATGCTTTAAACATGGTGCAGCACTCTGCTGCCAGTCAGCGCACGCTCCGACATGCAGATTTGAAGTTTCTACACATTCCGCGATCTGGTGCGAACTCGTGCGAAACGTGTTATTTACGTGCGAAATGCTTTAAACATGGTGCAGCACTCTGCTGCCAGTCAGCGCACGCTCCGACATGCAGATTTGAAGTTTCTACACATTCCGCGATCTGGTGCGAACTCGTGCGAAACGTGTTATTTACGTGCGAAATGCTTTAAACATGGTGCAGCACTCTGCTGCCAGTCAGCGCACGCTCCGACATGCAGATTTGAAGTTTCTACATATTCCGCGATCTGGTGCGAACTCGTGCGAAACGTGTTATTTACGTGCGAAATGCTTTAAACATGGTGCAGCACTCTGCTGCCAGTCAGCGCACGCTCCGACATGCAGATTTGAAGTTTCTACATATTCCGCGATCTGGTGCGAACTCGTGCGAAACGTGTTATTTACGTGCGAAATGCTTTAAACATGGTGCAGCACTCTGCTGCCAGTCAGCGCACGCTCCGACATGCAGATTTGAAGTTTCTACATATTCCGCGATCTGGTGCGAACTCGTGCGAAACGTGTTATTTACGTGCGAAATGCTTTAAACATGGTGCAGCACTCTGCTGCCAGTCAGCGCACGCTCCGACATGCAGATTTGAAGTTTCTACACATTCCGCGATCTGGTGCGAACTCGTGCGAAACGTGTTATTTACGTGCGAAATGCTTTAAACATGGTGCAGCACTCTGCTGCCAGTCAGCGCACGCTCCGACATGCAGATTTGAAGTTTCTACATATTCCGCGATCTGGTGCGAACTCGTGCGAAACGTGTTATTTACGTGCGAAATGCTTTAAACATGGTGCAGCACTCTGCTGCCAGTCAGCGCACGCTCCGACATGCAGATTTGAAGTTTCTACACATTCCGCGATCTGGTGCGAACTCGTGCGAAACGTGTTATTTACGTGCGAAATGCTTTAAACATGGTGCAGCACTCTGCTGCCAGTCAGCGCACGCTCCGACATGCAGATTTGAAGTTTCTACATATTCCGCGATCTGGTGCGAACTCGTGCGAAACGTGTTATTTACGTGCGAAATGCTTTAAACATGGTGCAGCACTCTGCTGCCAGTCAGCGCACGCTCCGACATGCAGATTTGAAGTTTCTACACATTCCGCGATCTGGTGCGAACTCGTGCGAAACGTGTTATTTACGTGCGAAATGCTTTAAACATGGTGCAGCACTCTGCTGCCAGTCAGCGCACGCTCCGACATGCAGATTTGAAGTTTCTACACATTCCGCGATCTGGTGCGAACTCGTGCGAAACGTGTTATTTACGTGCGAAATGCTTTAAACATGGTGCAGCACTCTGCTGCCAGTCAGCGCACGCTCCGACATGCAGATTTGAAGTTTCTACACATTCCGCGATCTGGTGCGAACTCGTGCGAAACGTGTTATTTACGTGCGAAATGCTTTAAACATGGTGCAGCACTCTGCTGCCAGTCAGCGCACGCTCCGACATGCAGATTTGAAGTTTCTACATATTCCGCGATCTGGTGCGAACTCGTGCGAAACGTGTTATTTACGTGCGAAATGCTTTAAACATGGTGCAGCACTCTGCTGCCAGTCAGCGCACGCTCCGACATGCAGATTTGAAGTTTCTACATATTCCGCGATCTGGTGCGAACTCGTGCAAAACGTGTTATTTACGTGCGAAATGCTTTAAACATGGTGCAGAACTCTGCTGCCAGTCAGCGCACGCTCCGACATGCAGATTTGAAGTTTCTACACATTCCGCGATCTGGTGCGAACTCGTGCGAAACGTGTTATTTACGTGCGAAATGCTCTAATCATGGTGCAGCACTCTGCTGCACTTCAGCGCACGCTCCGACATGCAGATTTGAAGTTTCTTACATATTCCGCGATCTGCTGCGAACTCGTGCGAAACGTGTTATTTACGTGCGAAATGCTTTAAACATGGTGCAGAACTCTGCTGCCAGTCAGCGCACGCTCCGACATGCAGATTTGAAGTTTCTACATATTCCGCGATCTGGTGCGAACTCGTGCGAAACGTGTTATTTACGTGCGAAATGCTTTAATCATGGTGCAGCACTCTGCTGCCAGTCAGCGCACGCTCCGACATGCAGATTTGAAGTTTCTACACATTCCGCGATCTGGTGCGAACTCGTGCGAAACGTGTTATTTACGTGCGAAATGCTTTAAACATGGTGCAGCACTCTGCTGCCAGTCAGCGCACGCTCCGACATGCAGATTTGAAGTTTCTACACATTCCGCGATCTGGTGCGAACTCGTGCGAAACGTGTTATTTACGTGCGAAATGCTTTAAAACATGGTGCAGCACTCTGCTGCCAGTCAGCGCACGCTCCGACATGCAGATTTGAAGTTTCTACACATTCCGCGATCTGGTGCGAACTCGTGCGAAACGTGTTATTTACGTGCGAAATGCTTTAAACATGGTGCAGCACTCTGCTGCCAGTCAGCGCACGCTCCGACATGCAGATTTGAAGTTTCTACATATTCCGCGATCTGGTGCGAACTCGTGCGAAACGTGTTATTTACGTGCGAAATGCTTTAAACATGGTGCAGCACTCTGCTGCCAGTCAGCGCACGCTCCGACATGCAGATTTGAGTTTTTCTACACATTCCGCGATCTGGTGCGAACTCGTGCGAAACGTGTTATTTACGTGCGAAATGCTTTAAACATGGTGCAGCACTCTGCTGCCAGTCAGCGCACGCTCCGACATGCAGATTTGAAGTTTCTACATATTCCGCGATCTGGTGCGAACTCGTGCGAAACGTGTTATTTACGTGCGAAATGCTTTAAACATGGTGCAGCACTCTGCTGCCAGTCAGCGCACGCTCCGACATGCAGATTTGAAGTTTCTACACATTCCGCGATCTGGTGCGAACTCGTGCGAAACGTGTTATTTACGTGCGAAATGCTTTAAAACATGGTGCAGCACTCTGCTGCCAGTCAGCGCACGCTCCGACATGCAGATTTGAAGTTTCTACATATTCCGCGATCTGGTGCGAACTCGTGCGAAACGTGTTATTTACGTGCGAAATGCTTTAAACATGGTGCAGCACTCTGCTGCCAGTCAGCGCACGCTCCGACATGCAGATTTGAAGTTTCTACACATTCCGCGATCTGGTGCGAACTCGTGCGAAACGTGTTATTTACGTGCGAAATGCTTTAAACATGGTGCAGCACTCTGCTGCCAGTCAGCGCACGCTCCGACATGCAGATTTGAAGTTTCTACATATTCCGCGATCTGGTGCGAACTCGTGCGAAACGTGATTTTTACGTGCGAAATGCTTTAAACATGGTGCAGCACTCTGCTGCCAGCCAGCGCACGCTCCGAAATGCAGATTTGAAGTTTCTACACATATCCGCGATCTGGTGCGAACTCGTGCGAAACGTGTTATTTACGTGCGAAATGCTTTAAACATGGTGCAGCACTCTGCTGCCAGTCAGCGCACGCTCCGACATGCAGATTTGAAGTTTCTACACATTCCGCGATCTGGTGCGAACTCGTGCGAACCGTGTTATTTACGTGCGAAATGCTTTAAACATGGTGCAGCACTCTGCTGCCAGTCAGCGCACGCTCCGACATGCAGATTTGAAGTTTCTACACATTCCGCGATCTGGTGCGAACTCGTGCGAAACGTGTTATTTACGTGCGAAATGCTTTAAACATGGTGCAGCACTCTGCTGCCAGTCAGCGCACGCTCCGACATGCAGATTTTGGTTTTTCTACACATTCCGCGATCTGGTGCGAACTCGTGCGAAACGTGTTATTTACGTGCGAAATGCTTTAAACATGGTGCAGCACTCTGCTGCCAGTCAGCGCACGCTCCGACATGCAGATTTGAAGTTTCTACACATTCCGCGATCTGGTGCGAACTCGTGCGAAACGTGTTATTTACGTGCGAAATGCTTTAAACATGGTGCAGCACTCTGCTGCCAGTCAGCGCACGCTCCGACATGCAGATTTGAAGTTTCTACACATTCCGCGATCTGGTGCGAACTCGTGCGAAACGTGTTATTTACGTGCGAAATGCTTTAAACATGGTGCAGCACTCTGCTGCCAGTCAGCGCACGCTCCGACATGCAGATTTGAAGTTTCTACATATTCCGCGATCTGGTGCGAACTCGTGCGAAACGTGTTATTTACGTGCGAAATGCTTTAAACATGGTGCAGCACTCTGCTGCCAGTCAGCGCACGCTCCGACATGCAGATTTGAAGTTTCTACATATTCCGCGATCTGGTGCGAACTCGCGTAAAACGTGTTATTTACGTGCGAAATGCTTTAAACATGGTGCAGCACTCTGCTGCCAGTCAGCGCACGCTCCGACATGCAGATTTGAAGTTTCTACATATTCCGCGATCTGGTGCGAACTCGTGCGAAACGTGTTATTTACGTGCGAAATGCTTTAAACATGGTGCAGCACTCTGCTGCCAGTCAGCGCACGCTCCGACATGCAGATTTGAAGTTTCTTTACATTCCGCGATCTGGTGCGAACTCGTGCGAAACGTGTTATTTACGTGCGAAATGCTTTAAACATGGTGCAGCACTCTGCTGCCAGTCAGCGCACGCTCCGACATGCAGATTTGAAGTTTCTACATATTCCGCGATCTGGTGCGAACTCGTGCGAAACGTGTTATTTACGTGCGAAATGCTTTAAACATGGTGCAGCACTCTGCTGCCAGTCAGCGCACGCTCCGACATGCAGATTTGAAGTTTCTTTACATTCCGCGATCTGGTGCGAACTCGTGCGAAACGTGTTATTTACGTGCGAAATGCTTTAAACATGGTGCAGCACTCTGCTGCCAGTCAGCGCACGCTCCGACATGCAGATTTGAAGTTTCTACATATTCCGCGATCTGGTGCGAACTCGTGCGAAACGTGTTATTTACGTGCGAAATGCTTTAAACATGGTGCAGCACTCTGCTGCCAGTCAGCGCACGCTCCGACATGCAGATTTGAAGTTTCTACACATTCCGCGATCTGGTGCGAACTCGTGCGAAACGTGTTATTTACGTGCGAAATGCTTTAAACATGGTGCAGCACTCTGCTGCCAGTCAGCGCACGCTCCGACATGCAGATTTGAAGTTTCTACACATTCCGCGATCTGGTGCGAACTCGTGCGAAACGTGTTATTTACGTGCGAAATGCTTTAAACATGGTGCAGCACTCTGCTGCCAGTCAGCGCACGCTCCGACATGCAGATTTGAAGTTTCTACACATTCCGCGATCTGGTGCGAACTCGTGCGAAACGTGTTATTTACGTGCGAAATGCTTTAAACATGGTGCAGCACTCTGCTGCCAGTTAGCGCACGCTCCGACATGCAGATTTGAAGTTTCTACATATTCCGCGATCTGGTGCGAACTCGTGCGAAACGTGTTATTTACGTGCGAAATGCTTTAAACATGGTGCAGCACTCTGCTGCCAGTCAGCGCACGCTCCGACATGCAGATTTGAAGTTTCTACATATTCCGCGATCTGGTGCGAACTCGTGCGAAACGTGTTATTTACGTGCGAAATGCTTTAAACATGGTGCAGCACTCTGCTGCCAGTCAGCGCACGCTCCGACATGCAGATTTGAAGTTTCTACATATTCCGCGATCTGGTGCGAACTCGTGCGAAACGTGTTATTTACGTGCGAAATGCTTTAAACATGGTGCAGCACTCTGCTGCCAGTCAGCGCACGCTCCGACATGCAGATTTGAAGTTTCTACATATTCCGCGATCTGGTGCGAACTCGTGCGAAACGTGTTATTTACGTGCGAAATGCTTTAAACATGGTGCAGCACTCTGCTGCCAGTCAGCGCACGCTCCGACATGCAGATTTGAAGTTTCTACATATTCCGCGATCTGGTGCGAACTCGTGCGAAACGTGTTATTTACGTGCGAAATGCTTTAAACATGGTGCAGCACTCTGCTGCCAGTCAGCGCACGCTCCGACATGCAGATTTGAAGTTTCTACACATTCCGCGATCTGGTGCGAACTCGTGCGAAACGTGTTATTTACGTGCGAAATGCTTTAAACATGGTGCAGCACTCTGCTGCCAGTCAGCGCACGCTCCGACATGCAGATTTGAAGTTTCTACATATTCCGCGATCTGGTGCGAACTCGTGCGAAACGTGTTATTTACGTGCGAAATGCTTTAAACATGGTGCAGCACTCTGCTGCCAGTCAGCGCACGCTCCGACATGCAGATTTGAAGTTTCTACATATTCCGCGATCTGGTGCGAACTCGTGCGAAACGTGTTATTTACGTGCGAAATGCTTTAAACATGGTGCAGCACTCTGCTGCCAGTCAGCGCACGCTCCGACATGCAGATTTGAAGTTTCTACATATTCCGCGATCTGGTGCGAACTCGTGCGAAACGTGTTATTTACGTGCGAAATGCTTTAAACATGGTGCAGCACTCTGCTGCCAGTCAGCGCACGCTCCGACATGCAGATTTGAAGTTTCTACATATTCCGCGATCTGGTGCGAACTCGTGCGAAACGTGTTATTTACGTGCGAAATGCTTTAAACATGGTGCAGCACTCTGCTGCCAGTCAGCGCACGCTCCGACATGCAGATTTGAAGTTTCTACATATTCCGCGATCTGGTGCGAACTCGTGCGAAACGTGTTATTTACGTGCGAAATGCTTTAAAACATGGTGCAGCACTCTGCTGCCAGTCAGCAGCACGCTCCGACATGCAGATTTGAAGTTTCTACATATTCCGCGATCTGGTGCGAACTCGTGCGAAACGTGTTATTTACGTGCGAAATGCTTTAAACATGGTGCAGCACTCTGCTGCCAGTCAGCGCACGCTCCGACATGCAGATTTGAAGTTTTACACATTCCGCGATCTGGTGCGAACTCGTGCGAAAACGTGTTATTTACGTGCGAAATGCTTTAAACATGGTGCAGCACTCTGCTGCCAGTCAGCGCACGCTCCGACATGCAGATTTGAAGTTTCTACATATTCCGCGATCTGGTGCGAACTCGTGCGAAACGTGTTATTTACGTGCGAAATGCTTTAAACATGGTGCAGCACTCTGCTGCCAGTCAGCGCACGCTCCGACATGCAGATTTGAAGTTTCTACATATTCCGCGATCTGGTGCGAACTCGTGCGAAACGTGTTATTTACGTGCGAAATGCTTTAAACATGGTGCAGCACTCTGCTGCCAGTCAGCGCACGCTCCGACATGCAGATTTGAAGTTTCTACATATTCCGCGATCTGGTGCGAACTCGTGCGAAACGTGTTATTTACGTGCGAAATGCTTTAAACATGGTGCAGCACTCTGCTGCCAGTCAGCGCACGCTCCGACATGCAGATTTGAAGTTTCTACATATTCCGCGATCTGGTGCGAACTCGTGCGAAACGTGTTATTTACGTGCGAAATGCTTTAAAACATGGTGCAGCACTCTGCTGCCAGTCAGCGCACGCTCCGACATGCAGATTTGAAGTTTCTACACATTCCGCGATCTGGTGCGAACTCGTGCGAAACGTGTTATTTACGTGCGAAATGCTTTAAACATGGTGCAGCACTCTGCTGCCAGTCAGCGCACGCTCCGACATGCAGATTTGAAGTTTCTACATATTCCGCGATCTGGTGCGAACTCGTGCGAAAGGTGTTATTTACGTGCGAAATGCTTTAAACATGGTGCAGCACTCTGCTGCCAGTCAGCGCACACGCCGACATGCAGATTTGAAGTTTCTACATATTCCGCGATCTGGTGCGAACTCGTGCGAAAGGTGTTATTTACGTGCGAAATGCTTTAAACATGGTGCAGCACTCTGCTGCCAGTCAGCGCACGCTCCGACATGCAGATTTGAAGTTTCTACACATTCCGCGATCTGGTGCGAACTCGTGCGAAACGTGTTATTTACGTGCGAAATGCTTTAAACATGGTGCAGCACTCTGCTGCCAGTCAGCGCACGCTCCGACATGCAGATTTGAAGTTTCTACATATTCCGCGATCTGGTGCGAACTCGTGCGAAACGTGTTATTTACGTGCGAAATGCTTTAAACATGGTGCAGCACTCTGCTGCCAGTCAGCGCACGCTCCGACATGCAGATTTGAAGTTTCTACATATTCCGCGATCTGGTGCGAACTCGTGCGAAACGTGTTATTTACGTGCGAAATGCTTGAAACATGGTGCAGCACTCTGCTGCCAGTCAGCGCACGCTCCGACATGCAGATTTGAAATTTCTACACATTCCGCGATCTGGTGCGAACTCGTGCGAAACGCGTTATTTACGTGCGAAATGCTTTAAAAATGGTGCAGCACTCTGCTGCCAGTCAGCGCACGCTCCGACATGCAGATTTGAAGTTTCTACATATTCCGCGATCTGGTGCGAACTCGTGCGAAACACGTGTTATTTACGTGCGAAATGCTTTAAAACATGGTGCAGCACTCTGCTGCCAGTCAGCGCACGCTCCGACATGCAGATTTGAAGTTTCTACATATTCCGCGATCTGGTGCGAACTCGTGCGAAACGTGTTATTTACGTGCGAAATGCTTTAAACATGGTGCAGCACTCTGCTGCCAGTCAGCGCACGCTCCGACATGCAGATTTGAAGTTTCTACATATTCCGCGATCTGGTGCGAACTCGTGTAAAACGTGTTATTTACGTGCGAAATGCTTTAAACATGGTGCAGCACTCTGCTGCCAGTCAGCGCACGCTCCGACATGCAGATTTGAAGTTTCTACATATTCCGCGATCTGGTGCGAACTCGTGCGAAACGTGTTATTTACGTGCGAAATGCTTTAAACATGGTGCAGCACTCTGCTGCCAGTCAGCGCACGCTCCGACATGCAGATTTGAAGTTTCTACACATATTCCGCGATCTGGTGCGAACTCGTGCGAAAACGTGTTATTTACGTGCGAAATGCTTAAATATGGTGCAGCACTCTGCTGCCAGTCAGCGCACGCTCCGACATGCAGATTTGAAGTTTCTACATATTCCGCGATCTGGTGCGAACTCGTGCGAAACGTGTTATTTACGTGCGAAATGCTTTAAACATGGTGCAGCACTCTGCTGCCAGTCAGCGCACACTCCGACATGCAGATTTGAAGTTTCTACATATTCCGCGATCTGGTGCGAACTCGTGCGAAACGTGTTATTTACGTGCGAAATGCTTTAAACATGGTGCAGCACTCTGCTGCCAGTCAGCGCACGCTCCGACATGCAGATTTGAAGTTTCTACATATTCCGCGATCTGGTGCGAACTCGTGCGAAACGTGTTTTATTTACGTGCGAAATGCTTTAAACATGGTGCAGCACTCTGCTGCTGCCAGTCACCGCACGCTCCGAAATGCAGATTTGAAGTTTCTACATATTCCGCGATCTGGTGCGAACTCGTGCGAACTGTGTTATTTACGTGCGAAATGCTTTAAACATGGTGCAGCACTCTGCTGCCAGTCAGCGCACGCTCCGACATGCAGATTTGAAGTTTCTACATATTCCGCGATCTGGTGCGAACTCGTGCGAAACGTGTTATTTACGTGCGAAATGCTTTAAAACATGCTGCAGCACTCTGCTGCCAGTCAGCGCACGCTCCGACATGCAGATTTGAAAGTCTCTACACATTCCCCGATCTGGTGCGAACTCGTGCGAAACGTGTTATTTACGTGCGAAATGCTTTAAACATGGTGCAGCACTCTGCTGCCAGTCAGCACACGCTCCGACATGCAGATTTGAAGTTTCTACACATTCTGCGATCTGGTGCGAACTCGTGCGAAACGTGTTATTTACGTGCGAAATGCTTTAAAACATGGTGCAGCACTCTGCTGCCAGTCAGCACACGCTCCGACATGCAGATTTGAAGTTTCTACATATTCCGCGATCTGGTGCGAACTCGTGCGAAACGTGTTATTTACGTGCGAAATGCTTTAAACATGGTGCAGCACTCTGCTGCCAGTCAGCGCACGCTCCGACATGCAGATTTGAAGTTTCTACATATTCCGCGATCTGGTGCGAACTCGTGCGAAACGTGTTATTTACGTGCGAAATGCTTTAAACATGGTGCAGCACTCTGCTGCCAGTCAGCCCACACGCTCCGACATGCAGATTTGAAGTTATTACACATTCCACGATCAGGTGCGAACTCGTTTAAAACGTGTTATTCACGTGCGAAATGCTCTAATCATGGTGCAGCACTCTGCTGCCAGTCAGCACACGCTCCGACATGCAGATTTGAAGTTTCTACATATTCCGCGATCTGGTGCGAACTCGTGCGAAACGTGTTATTTACGTGCGAAATGCTTTAAACATGGTGCAGCACTCTGCTGCCAGTCAGCACACGCTCCGACATGCAGATTTGAAGTTTTTTACATATTCCGCGATCTGGTGCGAACTCGTGCGAAACGTGTTATTTACGTGCGAAATGCTTTAAACATGGTGCAGCACTCTGCTGCCAGTCAGCGCACGCTCCGACATGCAGATTTGAAGTTTCTACATATTCCGCGATCTGGTGCGAACTCGTGCGAAACGTGTTATTTACGTGCGAAATGCTTTAAACATGGTGCAGCACTCTGCTGCCAGTCAGCGCACGCTCCGACATGCAGATTTGAAGTTTCTACATATTCCGCGATCTGGTGCGAACTCGTGCGAAACGTGTTATTTACGTGCGAAATGCTTTAAACATAGTGCAGCACTCTGCTGCCAGTCAGCGCACGCTCTGACATGCAGATTTTGGTTTTCTACACATTCCGCGATCTGGTGCGAACTCGTGCGAAACGTGTTATTTACGTGCGAAATGCTTTAAACATGGTGCAGCACTCTGCTGCCAGTCAGCACACGCTCCGACATGCAGATTTGAAGTTTCTACACATTCTGCGATCTGGTGCGAACTCGTGCGAAACGTGTTATTTACGTGCGAAATGCTTTAAACATGGTGCAGCACTCTGCTGCCAGTCAGCGCACGCGCTCCGACATGCAGATTTGAAGTTTCTACATATTCCGCGATCTGGTGCGAACTCGTGCGAAACGTGTTATTTACGTGCGAAATGCTTTAAACATGGTGCAGCACTCTGCTGCCAGTCAGCAACGCTCCGACATGCAGATTTGAAGTTTCTACATATTCCGCGATCTGGTGCGAACTCGTGCGAAACGTGTTTATTTACGTGCGAAATGCTTTAAAAACATGGTGCAGCACTCTGCTGCCAGTCAGCGCACGCTCCGACATGAAGATTTGAAGTTTCTACACATTCCGCGATCTGGTGCGAACTCGTGCGAAACGTGTTATTTACGTGCGAAATGCTTTAAACATGGTGCAGCACTCTGCTGCCAGTCAGCGCACGCTCCGACATGCAGATTTGAAGTTTCTACATATTCCGCGATCTGGTGCGAACTCGTGCGAAACGCGTTATTTACGTGCGAAATGCTTTAAACATGGTGCAGCACTCTGCTGCCAGTCAGCACACGCTCCGACATGCAGATTTGAAGTTTCTACACATTCCGCGATCTGGTGCGAACTCGTGCGAAACGTGTTATTTACGTGCGAAATGCTTTAAACATGGTGCAGCACTCTGCTGCCAGTCAGCGCACGCTCCGACATGCAGATTTGAAGTTTCTACATATTCCGCGATCTGGTGCGAACTCGTGCGAAACGTGTTATTTACGTGCGAAATGCTTTAAACATGGTGCAGCACTCTGCTGCCAGTCACCGCACGCTCCGACATGCAGATTTGAAGTTTCTACATATTCCGCGATCTGGTGCGAACTCGTGCGAAACGTGTTATTTACGTGCGAAATGCTTTAAAACATGGTGCCGAACTCTGCTGCCAGTCAGCGCACGCTCCGACATGCAGATTTGAAGTTTCTACATATTCCGCGATCTGGTGCGAACTCGTGCGAACTGTGTTATTTACGTGCGAAATGCTTTAAACATGGTGCAGCACTCTGCTGCCAGTCAGCACACGCTCCGACATGCAGATTTGAAGTTTCTACACTTTCCGCGATCTGGTGCGAACTCGTGCGAAACGTGTAATTTACGTGCGAAATGCTTTAAACATGGTGCAGCACTCTGCTGCCAGTCAGCGCACGCTCCGACATGCAGATTTGAAGTTTCTACATATTCCGCGATCTGGTGCGAACTCGTGCGAAACGTGTTATTTACGTGCGAAATGCTTTAAACATGGTGCAGCACTCTGCTGCCAGTCAGCGCACGCTCCGACATGCAGATTTGAAGTTTCTACATATTCCGCGATCTGGTGCGAACTCGTGCGAAACGTGTTATTTACGTGCGAAATGCTTTAAACATGGTGCAGCACTCTCTGCTGCCAGTCAGCGCACGCTCCGACATGCAGATTTGAAGTTTCTACATATTCCGCGATCTGGTGCGAACTCGTGCGAAACGTGTTGTTTACGTGCGAAATGCTTTAAACATGTGCAGCACTCTGCTGCCAGCCAGCGCACGCTCCGACATGCAGATTTGAAGTTTCTACATATTCCGCGCGATCTGTTGCGAACTCGTGCGAAACGTGTTATTTACGTGCGAAATGCTTTAAACATGGTGCAGCACTCTGCTGCCAAAGCGCACGCTCCGACATGCAGATTTGAAGTTTCTACATATTCCGCGATCTGGTGCGAACTCGTGCGAAACGTGTTATTTACGTGCGAAATGCTTTAAACATGGTGCAGCACTCTGCTGCCAGTCAGCACACGCTCCGACATGCAGATTTGAAGTTTCTACACATTCCGCGATCTGGTGCGAACTCGTGCGAAACGTGTTATTTACGTGCGAAATGCTTTAAACATGGTGCAGCACTCTGCTGCCAGTCAGCGCACGCTCCGACATGCAGATTTGAAGTTTCTACATATTCCGCGATCTGGTGCGAACTCGTGCGAAAAACGTGTTATTTACGTGCGAAATGCTTTAAACATGGTGCAGCACTCTGCTGCCAGTCAGCGCACGCTCCGACATGCAGATTTGAAGTTTCTACACATTCCGCGATCTGGTGCGAACTCGTGCGAACCGTGTTATTTACGTGCGAAATGCTTTAAACATGGTGCAGCACTCTGCTGCCAGTCAGCGCACGCTCCGACATGCAGATTTGAAGTTTCTACATATTCCGCGATCTGGTGCGAACTCGTGCGAAACGTGTTATTTACGTGCGAAATGCTTTAAACATGGTGCAGCACTCTGCTGCCAGTCAGCGCACGCTCCGACATGCAGATTTGAAGTTTCTACATATTCCGCGATCTGGTGCGAACTCGTGCGAAACTCGTGCGAAACGTGTTATTTACGTGCGAAATGCTTTAAACATGGTGCAGCACTCTGCTGCCAGTCAGCGCACGCTCCGACATGCAGATTTGAAGTTTCTACACATTCCGCGATCTGGTGCGAACTCGTGCGAAACGTGTTATTTACGTGCGAAATGCTTTAAACATGGTGCAGCACTCTGCTGCCAGTCAGCGCACGCTCCGACATGCAGATTTGAAGTTTCTACATATTCCGCGATCTGGTGCGAACTCGTGCGAAACGTGTTATTTACGTGCGAAATGCTTTAAACATGGTGCAGCACTCTGCTGCCAGTCAGCGCACGCTCCGACGAAATGCAGATTTGAAGTTTCTACATATTCCGCGATCTGGTGCGAACTCGTGCGAAACGTGTTATTTACGTGCGAAATGCTTTAAACATGGTGCAGCACTCTGCTGCCAGTCAGCGCACGCTCCGACATGCAGATTTGAAGTTTCTACACATTCCGCGATCTGGTGCGAACTCGTGCGAAACGTGTTATTTACGTGCGAAATGCTTTAAACATGGTGCAGCACTCTGCTGCCAGTCAGCGCACGCTCCGACATGCAGATTTGAAGTTTCTACATATTCCGCGATCTGCTGCGAACTCGTGCGAAACGTGAGTTTTACGTGCGAAATGCTTTAAACATGGTGCAGAACTCTGCTGCCAGTCAGCGCACGCTCCGACATGCAGATTTAAAGTTTCTACACATTCCGCGATCTGGTGCGAACTCGTGCAAAACGTGTTATTTACGTGCGAAATGCTTTAAACATGGTGCAGCACTCTGCTGCCAGTCAGCGCACGCTCCGACATGCAGATTTGAAGTTTCTACATATTCCGCGATCTGGTGCGAACTCGTGCGAAACGTGTTATTTACCTGCGAAATGCTTTAAACATGGTGCAGCACTCTGCTGCCAGTCAGCGCACGCTCCGACATGCAGATTTGAAGTTTCTACATATTCCGCGATCTGGTGCGAAACGTTTAAAACGTTTATTTACGTGCGAAATGCTTTAAACATGGTGCAGCACTCTGCTGCCAGTCAGCGCACGCTCCGACATGCAGATTTGAAGTTTCTACATATTCCGCGATCTGGTGCGAACTCGTGCGAAACGTGTTATTTACGTGCGAAATGCTTTAAACATGGTGCAGCACTCTGCTGCCAGTCAGCGCACGCTCCGACATGCAGATTTGAAGTTTCTATACATATTCCGCGATCTGGTGCGAACTCGTGCGAAACGTGTTATTTACGTGCGAAATGCTTTAAAACATGGTGCAGCACTCTGCTGCCAGTCAGCGCACGCTCCGACATGCAGATTTGAAGTTTCTACATATTCCGCGATCTGGTGCGAACTCGTGCGAAACGTGTTATTTACGTGCGAAATGCTTTAAACATGGTGCAGCACTCTTGCCCAGTCACCGCACGCTCCGAAATGCAGATTTGAAGTTTCTACATATTCCGCGATCTGGTGCGAACTCGTGCGAAAGGTGTTATTTACGTGCGAAATGCTTTAAACATGGTGCAGCACTCTGCTGCCAGTCAGCGCACGCTCCGACATGCAGATTTGAAGTTTCTACATATTCCGCGATCTGGTGCGAACTCGTGCGAAACGTGTTATTTACGTGCGAAATGCTTTAAACATGGTGCAGCACTCTGCTGCCAGTCAGCGCACGCTCCGACATGCAGATTTGAAGTTTCTACACATTCCGCGATCTGGTGCGAACTCGTGCGAAACGTGTTATTTACGTGCGAAATGCTTTAAACATGGTGCAGCACTCTGCTGCCAGTCAGCGCACGCTCCGACATGCAGATTTGAAGTTTCTACATATTCCGCGATCTGGTGCGAACTCGTGCGAAACGTGTTATTTACGTGCGAAATGCTTTAAACATGGTGCAGCACTCTGCTGCCCAGTCAGCGCACGCTCTCGACATGCAGATTTGAAGTTTCTACATATTCCGCGATCTGGTGCGAACTCGTGCGAAACGTGTTATTTACGTGCGAAATGCTTTAAACATGGTGCAGCACTCTGCTGCCAGTCAGCGCACGCTCCGACATGCAGATTTGAAGTTTCTACAATTTCCGCGATCTGGTGCGAACTCGTGCGAAACGTGTTATTTACGTGCGAAATGCTTTAAACATGGTGCAGCACTCTGCTGCCAGTCAGCGCACGCTCCGACATGCAGATTTGAAGTTTCTACATATTCCGCGATCTGGTGCGAACTCGTGCGAAACGTGTTATTTACGTGCGAAATGCTTTAAACACATGGTGCAGCACTCTGCTGCCAGTCAGCGCACGCTCCGACATGCAGATTTGAAGTTTCTACATATTCCGCGATCTGGTGCGAACTCGTGCGAAACGTGTTATTTACGTGCGAAATGCTTTAAACATGGTGCAGCACTCTGCTGCCAGTCAGCGCACGCTCCGACATGCAGATTTGAAGTTTCTACATATTCCGCGATCTGGTGCGAACTCGTGCGAAAAACNTGTTATTTACGTGCGAAATGCTTTAAACATGGTGCAGCACTCTGCTGCCAGTCAGCGCACGCTCCGACATGCAGATTTGAAGTTTCTACATATTCCGCGATCTGGTGCGAACTCGTGCGAACTGTGTTATTTACGTGCGAAATGCTTTAAACATGGTGCAGCACTCTGCTGCCAGTCAGCGCACGCTCCGACATGCAGATTTGAAGTTTCTACACATTCCGCGATCTGGTGCGAACTCGTGCGAAACGTGTTATTTACGTGCGAAATGCTTTAAACATGGTGCAGCACTCTGCTGCCAGTCAGCGCACGCTCCGACATGCAGATTTGAAGTTTCTACATATTCCGCGATCTGGTGCGAACTCGTGCGAAACGTGTTATTTACGTGCGAAATGCTTTAAACATGGTGCAGCACTCTGCTGCCAGTCAGCGCACGCTCCGACATGCAGATTTGAAGTTTCTACATATTCCGCGATCTGGTGCGAACTCGTGCGAAACGTGTTATTTACGTGCGAAATGCTTTAAACATGGTGCAGCACTCTGCTGCCAGTCAGCGCACGCTCCGACATGCAGATTTGAAGTTTCTACACATTCCGCGATCTGGTGCGAACTCGTGCGAAACGTGTTATTTACGTGCGAAATGCTTTAAACATGGTGCAGCACTCTGTCTGCTGCTGCCAGTCAGCACACGCTCCGACATGCAGATTTGAAGTTTCTACATATTCCGCGATCTGGTGCGAACTCGTGCGAAACGTGTTATTTACGTGCGAAATGCTTTAAACATGGTGCAGCACTCTGCTGCCAGTCAGCACACGCTCCGACATGCAGATTTGAAGTTTCTACACATTCCGCGATCTGGTGCGAACTCGTGCGAAACGTGTTATTTACGTGCGAAATGCTTTAAACATGGTGCAGCACTCTGCTGCCAGTGCTTTAAACATGGTGCAGCACTCTGCTGCCAGTCAGCGCACGCTCCGACATGCAGAGATTTGAAGTTTCTACACATTCCGCGATCTGGTGCGAACTCGTGCGAAACGTGTTATTTACGTGCGAAATGCTTTAAACATGGTGCAGCACTCTGCTGCCAGTCAGCGCACGCTCCGACATGCAGATTTGAAGTTTCTACATATTCCGCGATCTGGTGCGAACTCGTGCGAAAAACCTGTTATTTACGTGCGAAATGCTTTAAACATGGTGCAGCACTCTGCTGCCAGTCAGCGCACGCTCCGACATGCAGATTTGAAGTTTCTACATATTCCGCGATCTGGTGCGAACTCGTGCGAAACGTGTTATTTACGTGCGAAATGCTTTAAACAAGGTGCAGCACTCTGCTGCCAGCCAGCGCACGCTCCGACATGCAGATTTGAAGTTTCTACATATTCCGCGATCTGCTGCGAACTCGTGCGAAACGTGTTATTTACGTGCGAAATGCTTTAAACAAGGTGCAGCACTCTGCTGCCAGCCAGCGCACGCTCCGACATGCAGATTTGAAGTTTCTACACATATTCCGCGATCTGGTGCGAACTCGTGCGAAACGTGTTATTTACGTGCGAAATGCTTTAAACATGGTGCAGCTCGTGCGAAACGTGTTATTTACGTGCGAAATGCTTTAAACATGGTGCAGCACTCTGCTGCCAGCCAGCGCACGCTCCGACATGTAGATTTGAAGTTTCTACATATTCCGCGATCTGCTGCGAACTCGTGCGAAACGTATTATTTACGTGCGAAATGCTTTAAACATGGTGCAGATCTCAGCTGCGAGCAAGCACACGCTCCGACATGCAGATTTGAAGTTTCGACATATTCCGCGATCTGCTGCGAAAATCGTGCCGGAAACGTGTTTATTTACGTGCGCGAAATGCTTTAAACATGGTGCAGCACTCTGCTGCCAGTCAGCGCACGGTCCGACTGCAGATTTGAAGTTTTGTGCGAAACGTGTTATTTACGTGCGAAATGCTTTAAACAAGGTGCAGCACTCTGCTGCCAGCCAGCGCACGCTCCGACATGCAGATTTGAAGTTTCTACATATTCCGCGATCTGCTGCGAACTCGTGCAAAACGTGTTATTTACGTGCGAAATGCTTTAAACAAGGTGCAGCACTCTGCTGCCAGCAAGCGCACGCTCCGACATGCAGATTTGAAGTTTCTACATATTCCGCGATCTGCTGCGAACTCGTGCGAAACGTGTTATTTACGTGCGAAATGCTTTAAACATGGTGCAGCACTCTGCTGCCAGTCAGCGCACGCTCCGACATGCAGATTTGAAGTTTCTACACATTCCGCGATCTGGTGCGAACTCGTGCGAAACGTGTTATTTACGTGCGAAATGCTTTAAACATGGTGCAGCACTCTGCTGCCAGTCAGCGCACGCTCCGACATGCAGATTTGAAGTTTCTACATATTCCGCGATCTGGTGCGAACTCGTGCGAAACGTGTTATTTACGTGCGAAATGCTTTAAACATGGTGCAGCACTCTGCTGCCAGTCAGCGCACGCTCCGACATGCAGATTTGAAGTTTCTACATATTCCGCGATCTGGTGCGAACTCGTGCGAAACGTGTTATTTACGTGCGAAATGCTTTAAACATGGTGCAGCACTCTGCTGCCAGTCAGCGCACGCTCCGACATGCAGATTTGAAGTTTCTACATATTCCGCGATCTGGTGCGAACTCGTGCGAAACGTGTTATTTACGTGCGAAATGCTTTAAACATGGTGCAGCACTCTGCTGCCAGTCAGCGCACGCTCCGACATGCAGATTTGAAGTTTCTACATATTCCGCGATCTGGTGCGAACTCGTGCGAAAGGTGTTATTTACGTGCGAAATGCTTTAAACATGGTGCAGCACTCTGCTGCCAGTCAGCGCACGCTCCGACATGCAGATTTGAAGTTTCTACACATTCCGCGATCTGGTGCGAACTCGTGCGAAACGTGTTATTTACGTGCGAAATGCTTTAAACATGGTGCAGCACTCTGCTGCCAGTCAGCGCACGCTCCGACATGCAGATTTGAAGTTTCTACACATTCCGCGATCTGGTGCGAACTCGTGCGAAACGTGTTATTTACGTGCGAAATGCTTTAAACATGGTGCAGCACTCTGCTGCCAGTCAGCGCACGCTCCGACATGCAGATTTGAAGTTTCTACATATTCCGCGATCTGGTGCGAACTCGTGCGAAAACGTGTTATTTACGTGCGAAATGCTCTAAACATGGTGCAGCACTCTGCTGCCAGTCAGCGCACGCTCCGACATGCAGATTTGAAGTTTCTACACATTCCGCGATCTGGTGCGAACTCGTGCGAAACGTGTTATTTACGTGCGAAATGCTTTAAACATGGTGCAGCACTCTGCTGCCAGTCAGCGCACGCTCCGACATGCAGATTTGAAGTTTCTACATATTCCGCGATCTGGTGCGAACTCGTGCGAAACGTGTTATTTACGTGCGAAATGCTCTAATCATGGTGCAGCACTCTGCTGCCCGCCAGCGCACGCTCCGACATGCAGATTTGAAGTTTCTACATATTCCGCGATCTGGTGCGAACTCGTGCGAAACGTGTTATTTACGTGCGAAATGCTTTAAACATGGTGCAGCACTCTGCTGCCAGTCAGCGCACGCTCCGACATGCAGATTTGAAGTTTCTACATATTCCGCGATCTGGTGCGAACTCGTGCGAAACGTGTTATTTACGTGCGAAATGCTTTAAACATGGTGCAGCACTCTGCTGCCAGTCAGCGCACGCTCCGACATGCAGATTTGAAGTTTCTACATATTCCGCGATCTGGTGCGAACTCGTGCGAAAACGTGTTATTTACGTGCGAAATGCTTTAAACATGGTGCAGCACTCTGCTGCCAGTCAGCGCACGCTCCGACATGCAGATTTGAAGTTTCTACATATTCCGCGATCTGGTGCGAACTCGTGCGAAA
>WPIO01000330.1:0-83770 GCA_009760855.2 Cristatella mucedo | reverse complement strand
TTTATGGAACGCGGAGCTAAGAGCAGCTTAGTTTAAACGTATTTACCGTTGTCCACACTTAATTGAGCTAATAAGGCGTAATAAGGCTTAATAAGCCACGTCTTAAATTTGGACTCGAGTTAAAAAAAACTGCTATCCCTAAAGCGATTGACCAAAACTTTTACTTGACAGAGCTGGAAAGCGATTTCGCAGAAAAAAGACAAGTGAGTCCTGAGACATGCCCAACAGATTGTCTGTAGAAAGTTCTTCAATGGGGGTCATTAAGCAAAAGAAAAGTAAAAGCAAGGGCAATAGAAAACAATCGAAAGTACATTTCACCATTCTCATTTAGAAGGTGTAGCTAAACGTTGCACTCAAGCCTGTCTCAGATTAATCTCGCCAAAACCTAGACGAGCATTGACGGTCAAGCTATGCTCATGATTAGAGTAAGTTGGTGCTGATCTAGTTATGACCTAAAGAATGTGTTTGCATAGTATAGGGAATGCCCATTAGCAACCAGCAGTTTATAAAAGTGTATGCATATCTATGCAGAGGATTTCGGCTATTCAGATTGGATTAGGAACCGGAAGAATTTATGTCGGCTTTTCCTCGGCTGCTGGTGAGTACTTTCCACATAGCTTCGAACCAGGACGAGATAGGGGCACTGTCCCGTACTGTATTAGCTGATTGGTTTGCGTTGTTACTAATACGTTGCCGGCGGCCAGACTTGGAGGCCAGTACCCCCAGCCCCCTGGGTGTGCCACGTCTTCTGCCGCGATACTATCCTCTGTATGACGAATGTCTTTACCACTGAATATATTTTGACTTTCTAAAGTGTGAGTTTTCATTCGATTGCTTGGAAATAAAACAACGAGGCAGATGTCAAATAGTTTAGGAAAAATGTTTATGGAGAAACAGGAGAAAATACTTACTCGTAATGCAAAAAGAAAAACAGCACTCAATTTTATCGTTGGCTTCGAAATCGGCTGATCCCTTCTATAGTAATGCATCGCTCAGCTACGCAGAGCTTTAAAAAGATACGGATGCACACATTGCTAACCTTTAACTTTAATTCTGTTCCTTTTAAAACACATCGAGGTCACTTAAGACTGCAGCTTGCCTAACCCTAGATAGCTTGGTGACCAACTTGAAGATGTTTTGGTGATTCTTAAAAACTGACCGGGAGCATGCAAAGTTTGCCGAACTGCAATGGCAATGAAGAAATATTGCTTAAGGCATAGTAAGTGTCATCACCCGTGTTACACAGCAAGCACAATCCGATAAATTGTGGCAATTATGCATGGAACAGGTAGTATCATTTTCTGATGACGGCATGTGGCAGGAGAGCTAGGCAAGTGGGCAGCAATTTTGTGAAGGCTAGGGCTGTCGGTGAAAGCCACTTCAAAAACCAGCATTAATATTAGAACTTGTATCGATTTGTCGAGAATAACGTTTTCAGATGAATGGCAGAAAAGCACTAGAGCTGATTGAGTAGCTCGTGGCTGAGAAGCTGCTACTGACGAAACGCTACACACTCATGAACACTAGCAGGCTAATGCATCCTTTATAGAACAGATACATGCAACTTACAAAGAACTTTTCAAGAAACCCTGAATTGACTAAACCTTATTGATTATAGACCGCAGAAACATTAATAAGTACTGATGTGAATGTCTGCACCACAGAGAGAATTATGCAATTGTTAGAAAGTTTTTTTGGGCTAGTGCAGTTATTTGAGTTACGTTTCGAATGCCATTCGATCGTACTTCCTTTGCAGCAAATGTAAAGCGCCTAGAAAGAGATTGAGTTCTCTGAGGGTGCTTTATCAAATTTATTATTAATGTTATTATTCCTGGCACTAAGGCTAGAGGGCTGATATATAAAGCATTGACAATATGTTAGTCAGAAGACTGCTTGGGGCAAGTGCTGTATTTATCGGCAAAATAATAAAAGCGAAATAAAAGTAAGAAAAAGATTAAGGAAACAAATTTGACTTAAGTAGAGCGTTGAAAGAAGCTAAGTCTTAGTTGGTTAAGACGAAAGGCAAGACGCAAAATGATGACTATCCTTAAATTTGAACTGGGATTCTTAGCGACAAAGAATTGTATCTGCAGAATTGCATCGTCAGCTGAAAGATTTCTGATTCGAATGAGTAGTATGAGAGAAACTGGAGGAACGATGGGTTCGAACAGGTATGCCATAACAAGCACCGTAGCAGTCTGAAAGCCAGACATGTGATGCTGAAATTGGTTCGACAATTGCTACGGAGCCAATAGAGCTCAGACAGACGTGATGTAGCAGTTTTTGTGAGGTGTAGCCGTTCTTGCGAGAAGTAAAGTGTGAAATCGCTAAAAATGAATTACGGCACATACCTGGAACTTGAATGCATGGAATTGCTGCTAAGTTGGAGGTAAAAAAATCCGAAGCTTCTTGGCTATCATAATCATAATTATGCTGGCCCTTACTTAAATAATGGTGCACGGGTAAAAGTACAGCGAATCCTCAGCTGGAACGATTTGGTCGTCCGATGAAGATTCGCTTGGAAATAACAAGCCGGCTTTATAACCTGAGGTAGCAACTGTGATGCTATTTGAGGACACTCGAGGTTGAGATTGTGCAATGTGGATTTGTTGTTATCCGAGCATGGTGCTGGTGGCTGTGCACTAATGGCGATGCCCCCGTCATCCACATTCGGAGGTGCTTTTGGGTAAGGTTGGTTCCAGCTAGCCGAAGGGGCATTGCACTACCAACACAGACGTGTATAAATAAATAAATATAATTCATTTGTATTGCGCCCCAAGAGAACTTAATCTCTATTCAGGCGCTTCACAGATGCCTCGGGGCTCGAGCCCACGACCTCAGTCAGACCTTGGTCGGGGTGAGCACCATAACGGCTAGATCAAACCATCTCGGCGTCCACTTCACCAGGGTTCTGCCTTGGTAGACCGTTACTAATCAAGTGTTCCGTGTTGTGTGTATCAATACGTTAGTTGCTAGCCATTTATTTTCAGAATCTTTACTAAAATTCAAAATGAAACTAGGCTTGGCTATAACCATTGAATATGCTGATTATCATAAAGCTCTGCCTATAATCTGCATATGTATCAGCTGTCCGTCAACGTGAGAATGCTGATGCTGGCGTAAATTAAGTGAGTTAGATTTGGACAACTCGTAGATGGTTTAAAGAATAAGGAGAACGGATTCTCATCAGTATACCAAGTTATAGCCACGATTTTTGTTGGAGATTATATCGGCCATAAGGCGAAGACGGTGAAATAAGGGGTTTAATTGAAAGTCTGGTCATGACATGGCTTTACAGATCTCTCGTCCTCTCTGCAGTAACTTCTGGTTAGGAAGCCTCGAAGCCTAAGCTGTGAAGTATTCAGCCAGTCGTGCTCCATGCTAAGCCAGGTTGTTTAGTTGTACTCTATGTGTCGGACAAGAGTTATTATATTCTGTAACTAATATTTGACGTCTGCATCTTTACGCGATTAACCACTAGATAATTCGTTGCTACGGTTACGGAGGTATTATCTTAAGGTATGGGCTCTGTTGTTGCTGCCGTGTTCCCTTACAGTCGGCATAAGGGCAGCATCACTAGTAACTGTCGTCGTGAGTATCTGTCTTACATCAACAAGGACTAGCAACACTTTACATGCCTGGTTTGCAGTAGCAGGAAATTTGTGTACAAACCCCTACAGAGCATTTGTAACTGTATAATGGTAAAATACTGCGGCATACAAAATGGTGCGCCGGAAGAATCTGACGGATTTTGTAAGGAGTGATGCATGCAGTCCTATTACAGGGACCCTACACTGCTGACATTGTTCGCAAGGTCGAATAAAATGCAATGGGACACACTGCATGTATAATAGATAGCTCTACCTTCTGGTAGCCAGCTACTTCGAAGTTCTCACGAACTGTAGTCGTTAAGCAGTTGGACTACTATTCGTTCAGTACGAGACAGGTGCGGCAGACGGATGATCGAACCTGATATGGTTCACAAGATCGAAGGTAAGATGGAATAATAGTTGTCAGAAAATACTATTTTCAGGGGCTTGACTTCAATGCCAACCATTTACATATTTAAATTATTTCTAATGGTGGCCAAGTGCATGTTTATTGATCTCTTACAGAGAATGGTTTCGATAGAGTCAGTAGGAGTGGGGGCTTTTTACCCGAGCATCTCATTAGCGAAGGCTACACAAAAAGCAGATGTAAAGCAAGCAAATGAAGATTTGTACTTAAATCTGGCTTAGCCGGCAGCAATGAAATGGTGCTCCAATTCACCGAATCTTGCCTGAAAAAACGTTTGAGAACAGCTATTCTTAGTCAACCAAGGAATAAATCAACAAGATGGTTACCCGTGATTGTTTAGGGAGATGGTAGCTATCTGACGTCAACACTTTCGGATTATTACCACATGTATTTTAAATTTCTCTATGCATCTTACACTTAATCTTAGCTTTGATACGTCTATATTAGGTGCAGTTATCATGCAACATCATATGTGAGGAAGTACGTCCCGACTTTATGACAGCCTCCCAAAGGACCTGTTTGCATTCTTTGATTCTTATGTCAGCCATTAACTGCAGAACGCCTGAGCAGGGTTGGACGTGACTTATAGATGCTGGCATACATACAAATAAGACTATGTTCAACATTGTGCAGTAACCTAGAATGAAGAAGACAAGGTCGACATGACATTCTGGCAGAAGACGAGAAAATGCAGGCTTCAACAGTAGGCATTATTAACACAATTTTTAGGTTTTTATATGCACGTGAAATAGCCCTGCCATAACCAAGATTGTTAATACTTGTTTAGAAAAAGAGGTGATACCCAAGTCCTTCAAATCGGCAATCGTTAGAATAATGCTTAAAATGCCCGTATTAGATTCAGAGGTCCTTGCAAACTATTGCTCAGTTTTCCTTCTTCATTTCTTGTTAAAGATTACTGAAAAAATGTTGCTAAGCAGCTGGTTGCACTATTGAAAAGATAGAATTTTTTTTAAAACGTTTCAATCAGGCTTAAAGAGGAAGCACTCCACTGAAACTGCTTATCTCCGTATTAGCAACATTCTATGTGGAAACGATGACGGGAATGTCACTGCCCTAGCTCTGCTAGATCTATCAGCTGCCTTCGACATGGTTGAAAACGATGTCCTAATTGAAAGATTGCTAACAACTATCGGTCAGGCAGACGATGCACTAGCATGGTTTAAATCGTACATATTTGATCGTTTTCAATCAGTGTCGTGCCGGGGTATAGTCTCACCTACGAGACGGTCACCTGTGAAATCCCTCATGGTCCGTCCTCCGTCCCTTGGTGTTCTCCATTCATACTCAGCCTCTGGGGGAAAATGCTAAAAGCCCAGGGAATAGGATGTCACTTTTATGCTGGTGATACTCAGTTGTATTTGTCGTTCAAAAAGGCGGATTCTGCTGCAGCAAATGATAAACTGGATGCTTGCCTTGCTGTCATTCGCTCCAGAGTGTCGGAAAAATTATTGAAAATAAATGAAGATAAAAACGAACTGTTGCTCAAAGGACACCATTAGTGTGTGGCTGGATTAAAAGGCTTTGCACTTCTAATAGCTGATGCTGCCGTGCGACCATCACTACATGCTCAAAATTTAGGTGTCGTTTTCGACAGCAACTTCAACTTTAGAAGCTTCATCCAGGAGACTGCAAGCCATCTCGTCCAATCCACATCTAAGATTAGGAGCTGTCTTCTACGATGGATTGGAAAATATTTAACTAGCGCCTTAATTCTGTCTCGGCTTAATTATTATATGTCCCTTTGTCTGAGCTACCAAAGAAAGCCATTAGGCCACTGCAGGTGACTGTGAATATGGCTGCGAGGCTAACCTTCAAGTCCCAGAAGTTTGAGCACGTGTCACCTTTGCTAAAAGAGCAAAGATGGATGCAGGTTGACAAACGGATTCCGAGCAAAGTTCTTAAGCTGGCAAACAAGGCCCGCCGCGGCTTGGCTCCTTCGTACCTAGCTGAACTGGTGCACCAGCTTCAGCCTCTTTGTACCCTCAGTTCCTGTATGGACAATAAATTAGCTGCTCCATTCTTCTGCTTAAAGGCCATGGGCGACAGAAAGCGTAGCTCTGCCGGTCCTAGACTGTGGAACTCGCTTCCACAGTTCTTATGCAACGACAACTACACTCCTGCTGCCGACTATGGTTCATATTTTTCAGCGGTCCGGAGCTGCTACTTCCAAGCTACTCAATACTTCAACTGCTCTCCTGACTCTGCTATGCTTTCAAATTTCTTTTTGTTGCAGGAGATGAAGTCTGTTGGCTACCAAATTCGTACCGAAAGCCGTATAGGTTGTGAGTGAGATATACAAAAACCCTCCTGTGTAACACCCACTTAGTCTTTATGGCTTTTTGGAGTTACAGATGGAGATACATTGCATTGCACAGGGTAATCAGGCGCTCAGAAAAGGGTGGTGATTGGAAACATCGATTGTAGGAAAAATAAAATTGATCAACGAGTGGTCTCTATTTGCAAACATTTTTGAAGTCCAAGGAACTTATAGAAAGCAGAAATATAGAAAATGATGCTAGAAATGTCGTATTTCCAAAGATCACTACCCGGGTAAGGTGCTCGCTTTTCATGACCTCGGTCACGAGGTCGTGGGTTCGAATCCTGCCGCAGACAGTCATATATCGTGGCTGTAAGCGGTATTGATAGCTGTAAAGGCTCTTCTGTCGCTATACAAAAGAGGCTGTTGAATCAGCTACTCTTTTTTTTACCTCAACTGCTCGCCCGACTCTGCGATGCTTCCCACTTTCTCTTTATTGCGTGAGATGAAGTCTGTTGGGTACCCAATACGTATAGAAAGCGGCTTAGGCTGTGAGTTCGATATAAAAAAAACCTCATGCATAACACCTACATAGTTTGTGTGGCTTTTTGCATTTACAGACAGAGATAAATTACATTACATCAATGATGGCCACTATAATAAACTTCCGAAAATTTCGGAAAGTCCGGTGGCTTGGCAGGGAGTTACAGTCGGCAGAAAAGCTCACCCGAGTAGGAGCAGTAGCTGTCTGGGACACCCTTCACTTGTGGGTACCCGGCCGTCACTGAAAATGTCATTATGTGCCTCTACTAGTTGGGAATCCACCTAACGTTTTTCGAATAACCATTATTTTGTGTGATAATTCTTCAGTAATAGTGGGCCTTCCCCGTAAAGTAAAAATCAAGTATTACTTTTCCTCTCGAGAAAAATTCTGGCCCAGCTACAAAAACCAGCATAAAGAAACCATAAATTGCCAGGGTGTGATAAATAAAATTGAGTATCGCACACATTATCCTTCGATCTCGGAGTCATGATTTTAAAAGCCATCATTTTAAAAGCTCTCTAATCACGGAAAAAAGTCGCCAGTGTCATCAAATACCAGGTTGATGACTACTAAAAGTGCTAAGAGAGGCGGCACTGCAATCAGTTATAAACTTATAAACCTAAACTAAACTCAACTTGTAAGTGGTGGCAAAAGTTAGCATCGGCCTTATCGCTACAACTTTAAATTCATCAGCAGGAATTTGCCACTGGTGGGCTTAATTTATTATCAATTACTCAATATCGCTTTCTAGATTCTTTTAGCCGAACGGTTACTGCAACGTGAGCGCCTGCATTGTGGAAGGCAACAATTAATATATTACTTTAAAATAGACGGCTTCGTTCTATAGGCAGTACCTCACTCAAATGCTGGCATGCATTGATGGTCTAACTGGACAACCGGAATAAATATGAAGGAAATGACAGCAACCGTGGACGGACGAACTGGATAACCTATGAACCCACAAACCGACCAGCAACGATAGGGACGACATTCAACTAGGTTGCTCTAGGTCACACGCAGACATGTCTATTCAGGTGCAGTATTAACAGTGTCAGGAACGAAGGAATCTGGTCATAGCTCTATACCTTGTGGCATATTGTTCTGACAGCTTTTATTTTAAAGTAAGTGTCTACAACAGCAGTAACTTTATGTGCAAAATAATTGTCAAAGCGGTTGCAGTCTTTGACTGATTAAAATTATTACATTCCTGATTAAAGTCCTAGGATTAAGAAGACTTAATGATGATATTATTAAACTAATACAAATAGCGCAGCACCCATTACAAGTGCAAACAATGGCTGATATTTCATAAGTACTCCACGATTATCATAGGCAGAAGACTCGCCATATTGGTAGCAGGTAAAAAGTGCACTTGAAAAAAGAACAGTTTGACAGCCAGAAACTTCTGAATACATGAATTACTAGTTTAATTATTTACTTTAATAAAGCAGCTAAAGTTAAATGCATGATAATTATGCAGCTCCTTTTGTATAACAGTCGAAGAGTCGCAATGGCTATCACCATTGGTCGCAGTGAGCAATAGAGGATAGCCTACTGCATAGCTCAGACCCTCAACATGGATCTCAAAGATCAAGCAACTTACCCACAGGGTTACCACACTAGGGGCATCCGCTAGCCAATCGGGGGACCTATCTTATGTGAACACCTAACAGCTGAGCAATAATCACAAGTCAGAGGTAAGAATAAAATCTCAATACGATGGATATAATCAACCGGTCACTTTAGCATATACATGCATAATTCAAAGAAAGTTAAAATAAAAAAATGATAATATTATTCACATGCTTGGGGTAGTTCAAAAATCTAAAATCAAATCAAAATAGTAATTGCTGTTTAAATTTAAGGCTCATAAAGAATATCGAGAGAATAGCAAAAGAGTGACCATACCTGGCTGGTGTGGATACACGTATATTCCAGGTATCTTACGTAAACACTTAGTGCAACGCCTGGTTTTTGAAGATGGTAGCTCAGCCCGGGATAGCATTGTCTTGGTGATTGTCTCCCAATTTATTGACCGTCCATGTGTGGGGTTACTTTGCTGAAGGCTCTCGGAGCATCTAGATTCCGGGCAGATAAGCATGCAATTCGGTGGCAGGCCTTTCCAAAACTCTGCTACATGTTTGATGATTTTGAGAAGCAATGGGCCTAAGGCATTCCAGACATCCTTCTTCGCCGATTTCGAAAACGCTAACAAGCTTAAGGCACTCCTATCTAGCATTACGACGGTACGGATTCCATTAAACTTCACTGCAATTCCGCTCTTCCAGAACACGGGGTCTTCAGTTGTCGAGCACTCATTTCCTGAGCATATCGTGGTTAATAGCAAGGTAAGGGTAGTTGAAAGAAAACCAAGTGGCATGCAATTTCCTGGGAAGGTGAGCTGTACACAAACAGGCGGATCCTTGACTGACTTGCTTAGCCAGTGGTCCACCAAATCCGGGGCCTTGTCTTCAAGTTGACTTGTCAAAATCCATTGTCCTTCATTCATCTTGCTAATCATACCAAACTGAACCATAAAATTTCTTACAACTAGCATAACTTTTCTGTCTCCGATCATAGCGGCAAAAAACGATTCGTCCAGAATGCCACACTTATAATTCGGCAAATTGCTGTCATAAAACTGATCACCTATGTGTTCTCGTAGTTTGCCGGGATTGTCGTGACGCAAAACCAACTTTAACTGGCTGATTATAAGCTGAGGTTGATGGAATACAAAGCCTTTAAGGGAAGGAGAACTCTCTAACCAAATAATCTGTGATTTCGAGACAAGTGAACGAAGGATGACTTTTAGTGTGGCGTCGTCAGGATCAGGCTTCGTCAAGATGCTGTCACGCACATATCTAACCTGCTCCCATTCCAAATACGGTAGACCATCACCGGACTCAAGCTTTGTTATTTCTTCCATAATTCGACACCATTCTTTTGGATAATTCGCTTTAGCCTTAAGTTTCTCCTTAACACGTGATTCCAGCTCCTCCAGGTCACGGCCATCAGGTTTCAAGCAGCTTATCGCTATGAAAGAAATGTTAGCTGCTATGTTGGCATATGACTGGTTGTGACAGTCACTGACTCTCTCTTCGGATGAATTCTGAGATGAAAGTTCACAGATGTGAGCATTCAGTTCTTGTTGAACAGATGAACGAATTGTTTCTATGTACTCCTCGATATCGTGTGCCACTTGTTGGAGATGATTCGGTTTGGGTTTATCAGAATGCGTGCCAACTACAATAACTCGAATCTCTGTTGATTTAGCATATACTGTCATCAGCCACTTCTTTACCTGCTCCTTCTGCTCATCAATATTTTTACTTATGTCAAACGCAATGATGCAAAGTCCATTTGAGGGCAAAAATATTGGAATCACTGTCTGATAAATCTCATTACCACCGAAGTCATTCACGTTCACGATCCGACTATCAACTTTCGCAAGGCTCTGATCTAGCACACGAGTTCTATCATCAGCTCCAGCAGTTAGTAGATAGCCATTTCGTAGAGATAGAGCGATGCTAGTCTTTCCTGCTCCAGAGTCCCCAAGCATGTTGATAGTATCAGTGCATAGAGCTACCTTTCCCCGAGTACTATCGCGGAAGTATAGCCGAATAGCTTCCATTCCTTGGTCACAAACTTCCATTGGTGGTAAAACCATGGGATTGCCTCGCAGCTTCAGATCGGTCAATGTGGTATTAACCACGCCCAATGGCAGCTCACTTATCATGTTTCCAGGACACCTCTAAAATGAAAGTAAGAAGTTCAAAAAACCTCATCCAAAATGACAAGACAAGTTAAAAGACGAACATCATCGTTCGTTCTCAAACTACTAACTAGCCAGTGGTGAAATAACGACTAAGTGGCATTAGAGCCAAATTAAAAGAGATTTTCTATAAGGTGTGGGTGTTAGCAGACATGCCATCACTTATGATTCTGTAGTCTGAATAATCGTCGCGAACGCCACAGAACACCGGCCGACGAGCAACACCACGAGTTTATTCCCCCTCCGCACGGAGCAGGGCGAAGCACAACTCTCCTCGCCCCTCTTGACCACCGGGGTCCCCCGACTCCCTTGGCAAAACAAACCAGTAATCGCACGGCCCGGCTGCTTACCACATCGAGTGTCACGGCCCACTCCTACAGCGATCAGGGGCAGTGTCATCAATTAACTGAAACTACATGCCCGTCTGATCTGGAGATCAATTAACGACGCAGCCAGAGCAGCAAGCAGCTGTTCTTCTCCACTGCTTAGACAGCGAGAAGGCTAAACATTAACCACATAGTCCTCATAGCGAGCCGGCGATCTTAGGCCACATCTTGGCCGTAGCTGTCTGCCGGGCTCGTCGTCTCTGGACATACTTCCAGGGCCAGCATCGGAGTGTTCGTCAAGAAGTTCATTGGCGTTCGGTACTGGTCTGATGTCCGCCAGGTGGCGGCGGATTTCATCAATTTCAATGCCAACTCTTTCCGCCGGGCAGTAACTGTCCCCTGAGGCCATTGAGTGGTGCAACGGGCTCCAGCGGGTTTTACGAAAACCGCTGACCCTGAATCAAGTCATTTCCGTCAGAGCCCTCTGTGCGAGGCTCGCGGGCCATCGGAGGTTTCCATTCGTACGAGAAAAGCTGAAGGCAAGGCGATGAGCCGGCGTCCAATCCGGTGGTGGCTGAGAGATTGTACCAGTACACGATCATCATTATGTCCCGCCCACTCCGGGCTGCCATTCCTTTTATCGTTCGGTGGTTTCTCTCTACTATACCGTTTCCAGAGGACCGGTAGTCACAGTGAGACATTGCGTGTACCCCAACGATCACAAAGTTGGCGAACAGCGTTCGATCGCAAAGTGGCGTAATTGTCTATTAAGAGCTGCCACGGCGGGCCCCTTTCTCTGAATATTTCGTCAAAGTGTCGGACCACCGAGGTCTCGCTCTCGTCGGGTATACGCCGCCAGATGGCTAACCTGCTGGGGCTGCTATCGACAAGTGTCAAATACTTGACCCCGTTGAAGAAAGTGACATCAATAGCCAGGCGGCGCCAGTTGAAATCTACGTCCAAATGTCCATGGCTCCAAGACACTGGCGCTGGATCCACAGACCGGCAAAGCATGCACGATTTAACAACACGTTCCGCTATCTCCCACGTTACGGAGATGCCGGGGAAGCAGAGCCTGGCAAGGTACAACGTACGGTCAACCCCTAGGTGATGCAAATCGTGGAACGCTCGCAGGTCTACTTCTTGTGCTGGAGTAGCAGCTGCGAGAATCAAGATTGGCTTAAGCCACGGCTGCGGTACTCACGTTAAGTGGTATGCTTTGTCGTCGGCCGAAGGCACCAGCTGTATTCTCACCCGAAGGTCGTACTCCTTAATTACGTCGCGTATTATTGCTGTCCGCCGTCGAGCCAATGCCTCGCTTAGACCTCGCGTACGGATTGGCTTATCACCTTCGACAAGCGATCGAAGCCACGAATGCACAGTGGCCGAGTAAGTAAACAATTCGATCTCTCGCCGGCCCCAGGCCAGGGCTAAGTTTAGGCCCTTTATGACAGCCTCTAGTTCGGCCAGATTTATATGCACTACGTCATCTGGCTTTCTAAGCCAAGAGGCATCCTTGACAGTCTGCCCTCCAATTCGCAAGCAGGCGCCTATCGCTAAGCTGCTTGCGTCACACCATACCTGTCCGCTGGGTGACGACGGCACACTCCACACTCCGGAAACTGGATCCTCTTTTATCAGGCGTCGGCGATCTCCTGTGCCATCCGAAAGACGTCCTCCGTAACCTCGGCATCCCACGACAGGTTTTTTGTGGCTCTCTTTACGTAGCTGCAGGCTGGTCGAAGCCATCCGGCAACGGGAAAGTGGCCCGTTAATTGTCCACACCACGAGAAAATCTGCCTGCGAGTCGCACGCTGAGGTAGCGGTTCAGCATCGTTATCTCTGCCCCACTTAAGCTTTCCTTCATGGTCAGTGACGCGAAGCCCTAGTACGCGACCTCCGACCAACTTTTCCGGGGGCTTAGTTTCGAGCCCGAACTGTCGTAGGAGAGAGATAACACGCTCATTCGTGACAATGTCCTTGTTGGCAATTATATGGTCCACGTATGAGTCAGTGCCTTCGCGCACCTGTGGGTCCATAGAAAGCACTTTATTTAACACGGCGGTCATTATCTTAGGCGCTACATTTAATCCGAAGCCTAGCCGCGTAAGGAGGTACCGCCTCCCCTGGTAGGCGACAACCTGGTATCTCCACAGGGAAGGGTCGACATGAAGCTGTAAATACGCTTTTCGAAGGTCGATAATGCTGACGTTACTTCCCATGCCGCACGATGCCCGAAGTTTCTCGCTGCAAACGTCACCGTTGACAGTGTGGCTGGAAACGTATTGGTTCAGCTCGCGGTAGTCTAAAACGGGCCGAACTTTGTCTTTATTACTCTGGAACACTGCCATTAGTGGCACGAGGCCTTCACACTCCCCTTCGTAGGGCTTCAGCCAGCCGAGTTGGATCCACTCTTGGATCTCCTTATCGTAGTCGGCCTGCAAGTCGGCGAGCACGCGGTAAGCCTCGACGCGGTTTACCAGGGTGGGAGAAGTCACGCCGTCGGCCCAATGCCACTTTACGACCCATTTTCCGCCACGGTACACCGCCAAAAAGTCTCTGTCGGAAACACTGACGTCACTAGACAGTGCCCCGATTGCATTGCGCCGCCCATTGAAGGTTACTACACCGCCTTCAGGGCCTATCACCACGCCTCATAGCTGTCGCACAGCACCCATGCCAAGGAGCATATCATACCCTGGTACGATCTCGGATACGAGGCAGTCCAGCTCTATTGCGATGCCCTGCACAGAGCATGTCACGCGGCACGCCGACCGGCGACGACCGACTGCTCCTTTGAACGTAATTACTGGCTCGTTAACCGGATAAGACTGAGCCGAGGTGGCAAGCAGTACCAAAGATTAAGTCGCGATCGACCGAGAGCAGCCAGTATCAAGGAGCGCCTTCATAATATGACCACCGCTGAGAACATTTATTGTTGGCAGTCGAGTTGGCAAGCAGGGGAATGCGCCGGCGCTATAACATGGGCTTACCCTTACTCGTTTTTTGGCTTCGCACGCTCCGGACATATAGCTGCTAGGTGCGAGTCGTCGCCGCATACAAAACACAGCCTTCGCTGCCTTTGCGACGAACGGCAGTCGCGACTTATGTGCCCTTCCATTTTGCAAAAGAAACAAAAGCGCTTCCGTGGAGTCGGGCGACAGCCTATAGCTCCTAGTGCCTCAGCAGCGGCCGCATAGCTCGACTCCTGGCAAGTCGTAAGCGCTCGAGCCTTCTCAACGACCTCAGACATCGCCATCTTGTCGAGCGCACACCCCGCGCGTAGCTGCTTTCGGATGTCCTCTGGAAGCCCGGTGACGAAAGCGCATTTTACCAAGTCATCCTTTTTCAGCCGCACTCACCAATCCGGCCAGCCGGGCCAAAATTGATGCGTATACGTCCACTGGCTCCTCAGCTTGGAGCCGCCGTTTCGTGAGCTCCTCATAAGCTTTAAATTTATCCGCCAAAAATGCAGCCAGAAGAGCCTCTTTTACGATGGTATTGTCTTTCTTCGCCTGTCCATCGATGCTTTGGCACACGGCGAACGCTCCGCCGGTTAGAAAAAGGGGCAGGAATTTGTGGGAGTCGGTAGCAACAATACCTTGAATCTCTGCCACCAGATAAAACTGTTCAACCCAGCCCGCAAAGTCTCCGCTGCCGTCGAATTGAGTGACGATGTGGCTGAACTTTACGTTCTCCATTACTGCCGAAATAGCTTGTAGTCTGAATGATCGTCGCGAACGGCACAGAATACCGGCCGACGAGCAACACCACGAGTTTATTCCCCCTCCACACGGAGCAGGGCGAAGCACAACTCTCCTCGCCCCTCTCACCCATCGGGGTCCCCCGACTCCCTTGGCAAGACAAACCAGTAATCGCTCAGCCCGGCTGTTTACCACATCGAGTGTCACAGCCCACTAGTACAGCGATCAGGGGCAGTGTCATCAATTAACTAAAACCACAGATTCATTAAAGAGCAGTGGAATTAATAGATCAAACGAAATCGGTATTCCGCAATTACATTAATTACGACGTTGGAATGAGTATACTTAAAATACTACTGATTGAACACCCTCTATTATACAGCTACAGAAGAGCCTTTACTGCTATCCCCACCACTTAAAGCAGCCATAAAGGATCGCCAATCTGATAACTCGAAAGCACAACGTCAGGACCGAGGAAGTGAAAAGCAACCGTCTTACCTAGTGTGCCACCATGGTCCCCGAATAGCTTCTATATAATACATACGTCCTTAAGAATAGACCAACATTAAATAGGGGAACCTAAGTTAAGGCTAGCAGAGACCAATATAGTCTGGTTAAAATTATGCAAAGTGACAGGCCAGACTAATTTATACAATAACAGTAATTCTTTTGAACAGCACAGTAAATTAACCTAATCATTTCACGAACCCCTATTGTTTCCTTAGTTAATGTTTCAAGAACAATCTTATATATGAACACCAAAATGCAATCCAATTAACCTCTAAAGAATGAGGCAAACGAGAAGTCGGGTTTAGCCCCCCCCCCCCCCTCTCTCTCTCTCTCTCTCTCTCTCTCTCTCTCTCTCTCTCTCTCTCTCTCTCTCTCTCTCTCTCTCTCTCATGTCTCTCACGTCTCTCTCTTTCTCTCCTCTCTTTCTCTCTGTTTTTGTATGCCCGCCTGCCTGCTTGTTTGTCAGTCTGTTTCTCTCGCAGTCTCTCTCACACGATGCCATTTTAAACTATAGTTTTCATTCATGCAGTTGACATATCTGGCTGACCATTGATTTGAAATAACCCTGCTTGCACGATGTTAAAATTTTTGGAGTTTCTTGCTTGCAATTTTTTCCAATTTTTTTCAAAGTCAGTAGCCGAAAATCGCAATTCATAGAGCGCTGTATGAACACCATACGATTATCATAAATGCAGACAGTAGCAGTAAATAGTGCTTTATACCTCAAAATAATGACGATAAGCCCAACGTCATGATTAAGGGCCAGACTAGCATCGATCAAAAACAAAAAAGCTCTGGCTAGCTTGCATAGCCACCAGCGAACGTATGCTGAAGATTAGGAGCTGTCTTCACCAGTGGCTTGCCAAAAAATTAACTAGTTCCTTAGTTCTGTCTCGGGTTGATTATCGTACTTCCCTTTTCGCTGCGCTACCAAAGAATGCAACTAGGCCACTGCAGCTGGCTATTAAAATAGCTGCAAGGCTAGTTCTGAAGTCCCAGAGTTATGAGCACGTGTCTTCTTTGCTAAAAGAGCTAGGATGGCTGCCAGTTGATCAATGGATACAGAGAAAAGTTCTTTTGCTGACTTACAAGGCGCAACAGCTTGGCTTCTTCGTTCCTAGCTGAACTACTGCCCCAGCTTCAGCCTGCTGATGCCCTCTGGTCCTGTATGGACAATAAATAAGCAGTTACATTCCTCCACTTAAAGACCGTTGGCGACAGAAGCTTTAGGTCTGCAGGTGCTAGACAGTGGAACTCGCTTCCACAATTCTCATGCAACGACAACTACTCTCCTGCTGCCGACTATGGCTACTCCTTTCCAGCGGTCCTAAGCTGCTACTTTCATCCTACTACTATGCTACTCACTACTTCAACTGCTCTCCTGACTCTGCTATGCTTCCCACTTTCTCTTTGTAACATGAGATGAAGTCTGTTGGCTACGAATGCATACCGAAGCCGCTTAGGTTGTGAGTGATCTATGCAAAAACTCTCCTGAGTGACACCAACTTAGTCTTTATGGCTTTGTGGAGTTACAGACTGAGGTACATTACATTACATTAAAAATGATTTCTTGCATTCAACCTAAGTCAGCAAGCTGCCTGAAAGCCAGCGCCCAATCGGGTGGCGCGAGTTTAAAGTGGCCTGGGTGGGAGCTCAATGCTGAGCAGCGCACCAAGCTCCATTCTTTTCCCAGCTGCAGGCACCCCTATATGCTGTAGCATCAATACAAGCACCTTAGCAAGCTGACTATCAAGAAGGAAGCCGATATGCCCCACATAGGAGTGTGAGCACACATGAGCATGCAAGTGTGATAATGAGCATGCAAGTCTGTGGAGGGCACAGTCCAAGCTAAAACTAATAGTGGACGTCTGATCTAACAGGCTCCTTTCATTAGTGACAGAGGATGAGTCTATTCTTCCCCTTAAAGCATCAGGTTATCACGGGATCGTTCACTGCAAAACCGGAACTCAAAACACCTGGCTTTCGAACCTTAACCACCTTGCCCCCTTAGCAGAAACCGACGAGCCGAGGGGGCCACTTTCCGGGCACACACACCAAGGCAAGGTCAAGGCCAGCCACCTGCCAGATGCCCGTGCTGAGTGATTACTAGTTCAAGGAGCATTCCAAAACCGACCAAGCTCTCTAGCGGCTGCATGCTAAGACTTTGCAGGCGAAAGATTTAATTTAATTTCCGAACATTGGGACAAGACATTGGTCCTTTTTTGGATTTTCCTTCCTGCCAGCTACCACTACTGCCAACTATTTCTCTGCCAAATACCTGCACCTGGTTTTTGGGGAGGTATGCTAGGGGAGGACTCGGTAAAGCTGCCAGCCGACATTTTACTGCCAGGCTGCCTGCAGCAGCAGTAAGCAGTGTCCATGCACTTCATGTTTGCACGGCCTGCTGCAAGCAGTTTCGGCTTTCTCAGTGGCTTTATGCACATTGAGAAATGCTAGGCATTGTGCCAGCATGACACGTCATTTAAAAGTGCTCGGAAACTGATGTGGCCTGCTTGAGAAGTGAGTTAGTATAACATGCAGAGTGCTCCCACCATGTCCTTGCTTTCCCAATTGATGCTTTGTTTTTACAAAAAAACATCAATTCCACCGTGCCTCGTCCAGCCAGCCAAGGCAGTATGGCTGCAAACCACAATTTCCTTTAACTTGACATTGTCAGTAACCACCTTGCCACTATATATGTCATATGCCTCGTTATTTTTTGGCTTATTTTACTTACATAAAGCCATGTTGCTGCATCTCAGCAACAGACACAATAAATGCCATCGATTTACAGTGTCTAATTTTCATCCTCTTCAGGTGACCTGGAGCTGCCTTTACTATAAGCTGCCAGCTCTACACGACATTTCATTAGTTAGTTAGTCTAGCTACTACCCCACATGATCCGTCGAAGGCTACGCAACAGTAAGCCTGTCCTCTGTAGGAGCAGCAGCACATGAGATCAGCTGCATACCTGCGCATCATCAAGCAAATACATAAATCTGGTGACATTTCATTTGACTTTAGCTACTCCCATTTGAGCAACAATCAGAGACCCCTCCAGATGCCACCAATTCTGTCTAAATGATTTCATCTGGCCCTCGAGGAACAGTATTGTAACGTCTGAAATGAGGACCAACATTCGGGCCACAGCTCTTCCAGTATGATAAGCTGAGGTTGCGGCCTCTGCAAGCTGCTCAGAGCTCGGCACTCTACCAGGTCCCAGTAAAGAGCTTGCTGCTGTGAACCAACAGCAATATAATCATCCCCTGTGTTGGCCATTGCTGTTTCATCTCCAACAGGGTAAGCGGCAGACCGTTCAGATGCTGCTGGTAAAACCATCCCTGGTGGCTGTGCTTCAGATAATGAGCAGGCCGACGACCGGCATTGCTTCATCACTGACCAACTGCTGTCGATCGACTCTCAGCAGAGTACGATCACACCACATAAACTGTAAGCAATGAATAATAATAATAATAATAATACTAATACACTTGATAAAGCGCCCTCCGAGAACTCAATCTCTTGCTTGGCGCTTTACATTTGCTGCACTAGAAACACAATCGAATGGTGAGTGGTATCATGCTTGATAAACAATATGACTACCATGGTTAGGCATGAGATGCACAGGGTCAGCATGCAGCGGTTAGTAGCAGCATGCAACAACATCAGCACACATAACCACATCACGTAAGAATCACAGGGTCCCACTAAATGCTGTCATAAATGTGTGCATTTTCAATTTCTTTTTAAATCTGGTCAAGTCTGGATATCGTGACGGAACTCGCGAGTGAGTTCCAGGCTTTAGGAGCATATGGGAGCACTTTTAGGTCCCTTCATTCTATGGCTCCAGCCTATCTTTCAGATATACTACCCCATCAGGCCAAGCATCGTACCACCTGCTTTTCGGAATCCAACAGTCTAGAAATACCTCGTACAAACCTTAAATCCTTTGGAGACCGTGCATTTAGTTCGTATTCTCCCAAAGCCTGGAACTCCCTCCCGACCTGCGTCAGAACATCCCCCGACCTGACCACATTTAAAAGGAACCTAAAAACACACCAATTTAGGACAGTATTTAGAGGGTCCCTGTGATTCGTCCTTGATGTGCTTATGCGTGCTGACACTGTGCATGCTGCCACTAACCACATTCGCATGCTGACCCTGTGCATGTCACCCCTAACCATATTATTCATTTGGTTTGTTTCTCAAGTATGATTTTACTTATCATTCAATTGCATTTCACTTTACAGCAAATGTAAAGCACCTAGAGAGAGATTAAGTTCTCTGAGGGCGCTTTATCAAGTGAATTATTATTATTATATGCACCCAATGCACGGTCTCCAAAGGATTTGAGGGTTATACAAAGTATAGGTAAGCAGTTAGATTCAGAAAAGTAGGTGGTACGATGCTTAGCCTAGTGGGGCAGTAATCTGATAGGTAGGCTCGCGCCGAAGAATGAAGGGACCAAAAAATGGGCGACCAAACCTGGAAGTCGTACGTTGCTCGACTTGTAGCCAGTGCAGGTCGGCGAGAAGTGGTTTGACGTGGCAACTCTCAAGACAGACAAGCCTAGCTGCAGAGTTTTGCACCAGCTGTAAGCAGAAAGCAAGGACATCCACGGTCCTTTGTCCTTGTTGCTGAATGATCCTCATATGAGCAGAACTGGGCCGTGTAATGCGAGGGGAGAGCCTCCAGCAAGCACTGTTCTACAGTTCCATACGTGACCAGGCGAAGCCACAGATTCTGCAGCCACCACATTTCTGCTAGGCTTGCCACCAGGGTGCATGTCACATGTATGAGGAGGCCCAGTAGTGAGTCTTGCTGATAACTGTATATGCAGACTTTGCTTGACCAACAGCCTGATACTGGCATCGCATGAGGTCATCAACTTGATGCTAAGAGCTAGGAAGCCTCAAAAGACCGAGCTCACCAAAAAACTTAACATTGAGGCATGATACAGTTTACCTATCAGTTGCATTCCGTCTTAACAAATAAATAAGCAAAACCCGAGCCTGAACCTATAAACCAATGCCTGCTCTTTTACAATCTCAAAGGCCATTTTGGTATCCATCCATATTCTGATAAGTAAGAAGGCAGGAATGGGAATACCTAAGCAGATGTAGCTAGCAAAACCTTCCACAAGGTTCTGCTCCGACCTTTGTGTGTCAGTATGTTGAATTAACTGCCACTTTATTCACCTACCATGCCCTGTTCTTATAATGAAAAGAACTATTCCGATTAAAATCAACATCGGGCTTCGGATTTGAAGCAGATAATTTAGCTGTGTTTCAACAAAGGGTCACCTCCTCATTGATTTAGGTGGCGATGCAAGCTTCATACTTGCTCTCTATAAACTCCGATGGAACTTAATAGAATGGGAACACCAGCACATCCAGCACTATCCGATTTGCAAGACTGCCCACGACTTTACACATCCAAGCAGCGGTGGTTCCAAGTGAGAGAACTACTTTAAATGGCTGTCACAAAAAAGACAAACATATACATTTCCATACTTGCCGTTATAAGCAAATCATTTGAAAGGCCAGGCGTTGGATGACTCTTCGAACCCATGGTAGCATTATGGGAGGCTCTCTGGTAGTTGTTGATAATATCAACCTAAGAAGAACAAACTATGGCCTGAATAAAGACTTTAATGCACAATACTTTGTTAAAAGAGTCAGCGATGCTCGATGGCGCTTGGCGATCATCATATAACTTGTCGAAATCATTAGTTTACCAATACCTCGTACAAATCTCAAATCTTTTGAAGACCGTGCCTTTAGCTAGTATGCTCTCAAAGCCTGGAACTCCCTCCCGACCTGCGTCAGAACATCCCCTGACTTGACCACATTAAAAAAGAACTTAAAAACACAACTATTTAAGACAGCATTTAATGGGTCCCTGTGATTTGTCCTTCATGTGCTTATGCGTGCTGACACCGTGCATGCTGCCGCTAACCACATTTGCATGCTGACCCCGTGCATGTCACCCCTAACCATGCTATTCATGCTGTTTAGCAAGCATGATATTTATTACTCACCATTCAATTGCATTTCCCTTTGCAGCAAATGTAGAGCACCTAGAAAGAGATTCAGTTCTCTGAGGGTGCCATATCAAGTGCATTATTATTATTACTATTATTACAGTACAGAAACAAGAACCAGAATCTTTTTTAGGGACTCGTGAAATGCAAGCATGCATGTGACAATGCCAACCTGTATGTGCTTGCCGATAGGCATGGACGGCCAACCTAAAAGAAAAATTCTGTAGTAGAAACACAAGCTAAAATTCAACTATGTATCGCAACATCTAGTGGTTCAATGCGATTCGTCCGTCACGCGTTTGTGCTTACTGACACCGGGCAGGCTGCTACCAACCGTATTTGCATGCTATCTACCAATCTGCTCCTCGAGGGACAGTGTTGTAACGTCTGAAATCAGGACCAACATTCGGGCCACAGTTCTTCCAGTAAAATAAGCTGAGGTTGCAGCCTCTGCTTGCAGCTCAGAGCTCCGCACTCTGCCAGCTCCCAGTAAAGTGCTTGCTGCTGTGAACCAACAGCAATAAAATCACCTCCTGTGTTGGCCATTGCTGTTTTATCTCCAATCGGGTAAGCAGCACACCGTTCAGATGCTTCTGCTAAAATAATCCCTCGAGGCTGTGCTTCAGGTAATGAGCGGTCCGACGACCGGCATTGCTTCATCACGAACAACTTCTGTCGATCGACTCTTAGCAGAGTACGCCCACACCACATGAGATAAACTGTGAGCAATTAATAATAATAATGTTAATGCACTTGATTAAGCCCCCTAAGAGAACTCAATCTCTTGCTAGTTGCCTTACATTTGCTGCAAAGGAAACACGATTGAATGGTGAGTAGTATCATGCTTGATAAACAACATGACTACCATGGTTAGGGTGACAAGCACAGGGTCAGCATACAACTGTGGTTAGTAGCAACATGCAACAGTGTCGGCACATATAAGTACATCAAGTAAGAATCACAGGGACCCACTAAATGCTCTCATAAATATGTGCGTTTTTAACTTCTTTTTAAATCTGGTCAAGTCAGGATGTCGTGACGGAACTCGCGAGTCATTTCCAGGCTTTGGGAGCATATGAACTAAATGCATGGTCTCCACAGGATTTGAGGTTTGTACGAGGTATAGATAAGCAGTTAGATTCAGAAAAGCAGGTGGTATGATGCTTAGCCTAGTGGGGTAGTAGATCTGATAGGTAGGCTGGACCCGAAGAATGAAGGGACCGAAAAGTGGGCGACAAAACCCTAAAGTCGTATGTCGCTTGACTTGTAGCCAATGCAGGTTGGCGAGAAGTGGTTTGATGTCGCAACGGTCACGACAAACAAGCTTAGCTGCAGAGTTTTGCATCAGCTGTAAGCAGAAAGCAAGGCATGTATCCATGGTTCTTTTTGCTTGCTGCTGAATGATCCCAGGATGAGCAAAACTAGGTCGTGTAATGCGAGGAGAGGGCCTCCAAGAAAGTACGGTTCTACAGTTCCATACGTGACCAGGCAAAGCCACAGATTCTGCAGCCACCACATTTCTGCTAGGCTTGCCACCACACTGCCTGTCACATGGGAATACCTAAGCACATGCAGCTAGCCAAACAATCCACGTGGTTCTGCTCCGACCTTTGCAAGTAGTTTGTAGTAGTTTGCAAGACCTTGGCCTAGTATTGAGTCTTGCTGACAATCGTCTACGAAGACTCTGCTTGACCAACAGCCTGATACTGATATCACATGAGGTCATCAACTTGATGCTAAGAACTAGGAAGCCTCAAAAGATTGTGCTCACCAACAAACTGAACATTGAGGCGTGACAAAGTTTACCTAGCAGTTGCATTCTGTCTTAACAAATAAAGAAGCGAAAACCGAGCCTGAACTAATAAGCCAATGTTTGCTCATTTACAATCTCAAAGGCCATTTTTTTTATCCAGCCATATTGTGATCAATAAGAAGGTAGGAATGGGAATACCTAAGCAGATGCAGCTAGAAAAACTATCCAAATGATTCTGCTCCGACTTTTGCGTGTCAGTATTTTGGAGCAGCAGCAACTTTATTCACCTACCACACCTCGTTCCATTATGAAAGGAACTATTCCGACTAAAATCAAAGTGAAACCCACATACTATAACAGAAAATGAGGCGAGGCTGATATTAGACACTAGCTCCTATATTGTAAGAATACAATGGGTACATGTAGGCTTTACTTTGGAAAGCAAATTGGGAATGGCTCCATGAATACAAACCGGACATTACGCCTTAGGATACGTTATAAGGCAGCCACAGATACCACTGTAACATATTATGCTTATAAAACATGCAGCCTAACTACTTGACAGAGGCTTATCGACTATGAAACTTGGGGACAACACTGTTGGTGGCTCGATTCCCATACCGGTGTAAATATGCTTAGCCTTGCTTATACATGTTGCAATCTTGCTTGCTATTTAAGAGCACGGCTAGTACACATTATTTCTAGCCAATAAGAAGTGTCTACAATGAATAGGGTTCTCTAAGGTGAGTACACGAATTGTTACTGGTGCTATTATTAAAATGAATTGACACAAGGTTTAAATAGCCCACATCTTCTAATCTTTCGAACCGATCAAAAGACAAGGTTGGAGTTATCAAAAGAGTATTACATTTTCAGATGATCTTATAACATGATAACTTTACTTGACCAAAAATTGTATCACTTGCTAGTAGTGCCCCTGAATGCAGGCCCAATAGATTCTATAGTAGTAGTAGCTTTGGCTAGAGCCGTCTGAAAACATTCAATTGAGATTCTGTAAAGAGACACGTTAAATCATCTTCGAGACAAACATCTATGGCTACTATTAGCCTGACGCAAATTAAGTGCTATAACCTGGATGCTTGGGGGTAAACAAATCATTTGCAAAGGTCGTACGGGCTTCGGATTTGAAGCAGAGAATTAAGTTCTGTTTCAACAAAGGTTCACTTCCTCATTGATTTTGGTGGTGATGCAAGCTTCATACTTGCTCTCTAGACTCCAATGAAACTTACTAGAACAATAACACTAGCATATTCAGCATTATCCGATTTCTAAGACTGCCTAACACTTTATGCATCTAAGCAGCACTGCCAGAGATCGGCAGCATACCCTTGTATCCCTGGGGCAAGTGAGAATTCGTGACAGGACGGAATTGACGAAAAGAAATGTTTGGAGCAATCAAAACATATTAACTTTTTAGATGAAGTTACAACATGATCCAAAATGTCAGCACTCACTAGTAGCTGCACTAAACAAAGAATCAATGAATTCTATTGCAGAAGACTTGGCTGGAGCCATCTGAAAACATTGAACTGTCATCTCTGATTAGAGAAGCTGTAAAGCACCGGCGAGACAAATATCTTTGGCTACTCTTATTCTGAAACAAATTAAGTGTCATCCCCTGGATGCCTAGAGCAAAACGCACTACGTGCAAATGGTCTTAGCGGCTTGGTGCTTGAAATCTTTTACACTAATTATGAGGAGAAAGTCGGTCCTCCAGTCACACAGAACGATGACATCCTTCTATTACGTGGCAGCATGGTGCGACGCTCTACTACTACTCAGCTAAGACCGTCCTCAGGTAGAGCGATCTCGTGAAGAATTAAGTTCGATCTCGAAAGGTGTCACTTCATGGTTGATTAAGACAGATGTAAGCATCATACTTGTCCTCTAGACTCTGACGGAGGTTACTAGAACTAACCAATCAGAGAGCAAGAAAATTAGCAAATTCCTCAAATTACATGATATTGCTCACCACGCCAAGCCTCTAAGCATTCGTGGTTCCATGTGAGATACTACTCTCGATGACTCCTATCGCAAAGGCATACATGTACAGTTTTACACTTACCTTGACAAGTGAATCATTCGAAAGGTCCAAAAATTTAAGATTCTTCCAATGCAAAGTTACCTCCGGGTAAGCTTTGAGGTGGTTGTTGCTAATTCTCAGCTTTTCCAACTAAGAAGAGGAGCAACGTAAGGCCTGAAGAAAGGCTTTCATGCATAATACCTTGTTCGATGCATCAGCGATGTTATATGGTGATTGGCAGCCATCAAAGAACATATTTTGATTCATATTACAGTATGGCAATAAGACTCGGAATATTTTTAAGGACTCGGGAAATTTAAGCATGCACCTGACAAAGCAAACCTGCATGTGCTTGCCGACAGGAGTGAATGGCCGTCCTCACTAGATGCTGGAGTACCAACTTCTAAAGCCGAAGTCGTTGCTGTGTGAAACGATTAGTCAAGAGTCCCACTAACGATGACTTAATCCCATATTATCGAATGCCACTGATCCCAATCTAAGATTAGTAACTGTCTCCAACAGTGGCTTGCAAAGATTTAACAAGCTCCCTTTATTGTGTCTTGGCTAGAATACTGTAATTCTCTTTCGGCTCGGCTATCAAAAACCCAGTAAGTCACTGCAGCTGGCCATGAATGGCTACTTATAAACTTTTGAGGTTTGACAATGTGCTGGAATAGCTGCTGGTTGATCAACGAACAAGGCCTACCATTGTTTGGCTTCTTCATAATTAGCTAAGCTGCTGCTCAGGCTTCACCCTGATCATGCCCTTACGTCCTGTGTGGACATAAAAATAGCTGTTCCGTTCCACAGCTTAAAAACCGTTGGCAACAGAAGCATTTGGTCTGCAGGTCCTATACCAGGGGTGTCCAACACGTGACCCACGGGCCACAACCCAGCCCGCCGAGGTCTTCTATGCGGCCCGCAACGTTATCCCAAAAATATTTGTCACTCCATGTTTTTCGTTAATTTTTAATCATTACAAACGGCGATATAAGGCGCTGTGATGTACTTCACGCTCGCGTGAAGCGTAAAGGTGTCCGAATGGCTATTTTCGCGTGATGGGAAAAAATATTGATTTATTTTGTTAGCCTTCATGTGAACATTTTGGCGTAAAGGGGTAACATATTTGTGCTACATCGGCGCCATTACGATCACATTTATAACGCTTCCGCAAGCGGAATTAACTGTTTCACACTGTGGATAGAAAAAAGAGCCGTTTCTCAGCTGCTGCTGCACGAACTGGAATCAGTCAGGAAGGTTTTTCAAAAAACGCGTATTGCTCAACTCACTTACTAATACTAAGATATTGCTGTGATAAAATGTAAATTAATCAATTTGTAACTGGTCTGTTTTTTTATTTCACATAGAAAAATGGCGGCGAATGTGAATACTAGCAAAAAACGGAAAATTGACGCAGAAGGAAGACTTTTCAAAGCATCTTGGACTGTAGACTATTTTATAATGGAACGCTTCGGTAGGATAATGTGCCTAATATGCCAAGAAACTATTGCCGTTGCAAAGGAGCACAGTGTTAAGCGATATTTTTCAACAAAGCATGGCGACAGGTACAACAGCCTGACTGATCAACTTCGAATTGATCGCGTGAACTCGTTGAAACCGAGCGTCATCGGACAGCAGTCATTTTTTACAGCAGTCAGCAACAAGTCTGAGGCTTCAGCCAAAGTAAGTTTATTAATAGCTGAAGCTATAGCTAAGCGGGGGGGGGGAGCATTTTCCGATGGCGAATTTTGTTAAGGATGCCTCAGGCTGTTTACTGGTGTGGTCTGTCCAGAAAAGAAGTCAGAAGTTAAGAAAGTCAGTCTTTCTCATCAAACGGTTGCGAGAAGAGTTGACGATCTCGCATCCAACATAGAAGAAAGTCTCACTAAAAGACTTGCTGAATGTGAATTGTATTCCCTTGCGCTCGACGAAAGCACGGACAATAGCGATGCGGCTCAACTGTCGGTGCTTGTACGCGGAGTAACAGGAAAGTTTGTCATTTTCGAAGAACTGTTGGATATATGTTCAATGAAAGGCACTACAACGGGAGGGATATTTTTGTTCAGGTCAAGGGGGTTTTCATAAAATTTAATCTTCCTCAAACTAAATTGATTGGTTTCACCACAGACGGAGCCCCTTTAACGACAGGTAGACACAATGGATTTGTATCTTCAATGGTAAAATTAGTACCTCATAAAATTGTCAGTCATCACTGCATCATTCACCAAGAACAGCTATGTGCAAAGGTCTTGAGCATGCAACATGTAATGGACAATGTAGTTTCAACAGTCAATGTGATAAGGTCTCGCGCACTAAACCACAGACAATTTCAGGCTTTCCTTGAAGAGTTAGGATCAGATCATTGTGATGTTATTTATTTCTGCCAAGTCCGTTGGCTAAGTAGGGCAAACACGTTAGCCAGGTTTTGGTCACTTCGGGACGAAATAAAAGCATTTATGACAGAAAAGGGAAAAGATGTTGGCTTCCTCGATGACCAGCAGTGATTGAATGATTTGGTTTTTTTGGTGGACATGACCAAACATCTTGCAGATCTTAATGTCAAACATCCAAGGTAAGGATCAACTGGTCCATAAAATGTATGAGTGTGTTGTCGCGTTTGTGCAAAAGCTGAAACTTTTCCGGAATCACTTAGATCAGAAGAAACTGTTACATTTCACAATACTAGCAAAAAGATTGCCTGAAACGCTGGCTCATATGAAGTACTCCACTCTTGTTACAAACTTGTTGATGAATTCGAAGAGAGGTTTCAGGATGTCCAACAACATGCGGATGACATGAACATGATTAGTAATCCATTTAATATTGATCACTCTGATACACCTGATGAATTTCAACTCGAACTAATCTACATTCATAATGACAGCAATTTAAAAACTGCTTATGATCAGCATGACCTTGTTACCTTTTACAAGCAGTATGTTTCATCAGAGTCTTTTCCTAACCTAGCTAAACATGCTCGCAGGTATAGTGCACTTTTTGGCAGCACATATTGCTGTGAACAGCTTTTTTCCAGACTAAATAATGTGAAAACAAAGACTCGATCCGTTCTCACAGATGAACATTTATCAGGAATCCTTAGAATTGCCACATCCAATGTTGCAGCAGATGTCGACTTTTTATGCAAACAGAAACAATGCCAAATATCTCATTGATGCCTGCAGTGCAGAAGACATTGAATACCTGTGGCATTTAATTAATCCGAAGGCATTAATATTATGTGAGTCCTTGTCATGTAATTTTGTAAGTTTTATAAGTTTCTGTCATCATGTTATTCAAATAAAAATCCAAAATTAAAAGATTGGCCATAATATCTATCGAATTATTTTCCAGGACACATGATTAAATTTTTATTATTTATTATTTTAATTAAAACTATGCTAAAAAATACTATTGTATTGCGGTTTATTTATTAAGTGTAATAGTAGTAGTCATACTAAATTACGATGTTATTTTCTGATGCGGTCAACTACGCCAATTTACATGTGGCTCCCGGACCTTTCAAATTTTGGAAATGTGGCCCCTCAACGCAAAAAAGTTGGACACCTCTGTCCTAGACAGTGGAGCTCAGCTCCAAAATTCTTAAGCACGACATCTACTCACCTACTGTCGACTATGGCATATCCTTTCAAGTTGTCTTGAGCTAAAACTGTAATGCTACTCACAACCTCAACTTTCTTCTGACTCAGCTAGGATTCTCACTTTCTATCTGTTGTATGAGACGAAGTCAGTTGGCTACCACATTTTCGGACAGCTGCTTAGTCTTTGAGTGAGCTATAGAACAATTTACTGCAGAACTCCCATGTAGTCTTTGTGAGTTCATGTAATTACAGAAGGAGATGCATTACTTTACCATTACATCGACCTCAGATAATGTCTCATCACATTATTACGAGGCTGTGGTCAGGCCACTAATAAAGAAACCAACAGTAGATGAAAATAATTGTAGCGAGTTTCACTTGATCTTACATTTATGACCTCTATCAAAGATATGGGAACAAGTTATGGCAGGCCAGCTGAACTGAAATCCAATCTTCTAAACTTGTGAACGAGAGCCGACGAGAAGGTCGAGATCGATGCAGGCAACAAAGTAGGCATGTAGCCCAAGGTCAAGGCTAAGGTCGACAAGGCGCTGACCCCTTGATAGCGGTGTCTATAGTGAGCTAGCTGTAGGTACGTAGGAGTAAAGTTGAGACACAGCTGATTGGCTGATGGTTTATTCATAAAATTGGTCAATAAATAAAAGGGACTCATTAGAATAATGTTATTAAAACCTTAATCAGGTATGATTGCAGGTCCATTAATTTATTAGCTTTAAGTTACATGCAATGATAGAGACACTGCTTATTTTAGTAAGGCTAAACCAGAGATAAGACAGTCATACAAGGACTACTGTAGAGTACCTATCGATTCGAGCAAAAGCAAGGTCTAGTTTCTATAAAAAAAATTGTTGAATCACATATAAACAATCCAGGAATGCTTATATCAACTGTCAACCATCTCTTTCATTCTACAAGGTTAGCTCCTTACCTGGCAGATCACATCTCTAGCTTCTTTGTCAAGAAGAGAGACCAGAGAGATCAGAAATTCCATCCATACGATGGCAGCATCTCACTGGAATGCTATCCCTCAATCCGTTGCAGCTACTCAATGTCTACATTAAAGCAGGTCACTATTGTCATCGTCCTGAAGTTCATATCCCAATCAAAGATGACAACTGGTCCTTTGTTGCCTGTTCCAATTGTCCTGCTTCAACGATGCATTGATCTGCTCCTGGTCGTGCTAAACTTACATAATAAATGTCATTAGCCTCAGGTCATGCCCCACCACTTTTCAAAAAGGCTGTGGTCAGGCCACTCAAGAAAGCAGCACTAGAGAACTTCTCACCACAGTCTCCCTTCTACCATGTAATGTAATGCATCTCCATCTGCAACTCCACAGAATCATAATGACCATGTGGGTGTTGCGCAGGAGAGTTTTGTATAGCCCATTTCGCTCATAGCTTAAGCGGCTTTTGGTACACATTCGGTAGCCAACAGACTTCATCTCACGCAACAAAGAGAAAGTGGGAAGCACAGCAGAGTCAGGAGAGCATTTGATGTAGTGAGTAGCATGGAAGTAGCAGCTCAGGACCGCTGAAAAGGATGAGCCATAGTCGGCAGTAGGAGAGTAGTTGTACTATCAAAGACACTGGAACGAGTAATTGCAGACATGCTGACATCATATATTGAAACTTCAAACCTTGCTAGTAAGTTCCAGTCTGGTTTACGAGAAAGTCACTCCACAGAGTCAGCACTGCTTCGAGTGAACGACCTACTTAGGAATGCAGACATAGGGTATCCATGCTTGTTTTGCTTGATTTCCGGCACCTTTTGATGTGTGGATCCCCAAGTCATTCTTGAGTTACTCTTATATCCCCTGGGCGTCACTGGCATGGTTCAGGTCTTATCTCAGTGGGAGACTTCAGAGTGTTAATGTGAATGGACAAAGCCATCCGAATAACCCTCAAATATGGGGTATCTAAGGGCTCCATGCTTGATGACGTTCTTTTCACGGCCTATACTCTCCCTCTTGACATCGTGATTGCCAAGCCCAAACTTGGCTTTCACTTTAATGGGGAAGACGATAACTGGTACCTTTGCTGAGATCCCTCAAAACTCTCCAGCACGTGAAATTCTTTCAACTCCCTTGCTGAATGTATTGACAATATCCGCACGTGGATGGCAGAAGATTTTCCCTTACAGAATTATGATAAAACCAACTTACTTGTTATGGACGAACCAATCATGATTCGGAAATTGGAATGGCTGACGATCACAATCGGCTCTGCCACAATATCTCCGGTTGAATCTCCACGAAATCTAGTGGTCGTGTTCCGAAGTGACCTTTTGTTGGACGGCCACATCAGCTCCACATTCAAATCTGCCTCCTTTTGGCAACATAACATTGCTAAAATTCGTGCTTATATAGACAGAAATACCACATCAAAATTTGTCAATGCTTTTGCGACATCCCGTCTTAACTTCTGTCACTCACTTCTTGTAGGCCCTACACGCCGGTGCAATCAGGCGCTGACAGCTGGTGCAAAACTCCACAGCTAGGCTTGTCTGTCGTCAGCATGGCAGTTGCTGCATCAAACTACCTCTGGCCGACAGGCACTGGCTCCCAGTCAAGCAACGTACGACTTCAAGGTTTGGTCACACAATTTTAGGTACCTTCATCCTTAGGCTCGAATCTATATATCAGATCAACCCTTATACCACCCTAAGCATCGTACCACCTGTTTTTCGGAATCGAACTATTAACTCCTCGTACAAATCTCAAATCCTTTGGAGACCATGCAATTAGTTCGTATGGTTCCAAAGCATGGAACTCACTCGTGACTTTCGTCACGACATCCCCTGACTTGTCCACATTTAAACCTAAATTAAAAATGCATCTGTTTATGACAGCGTTTAGTGGGTTCCTGTGATTCGTCTTTTATATGCTTACGTGTGCTGACACTGGAGGCTGAAACTGGTGCAGCAGCTCAGCTTGGTACGAAGGAGCCCTGAGGTGGCAGACCAACTGGGTCAGAGCTAGAACTTTCCTCTGTATCCGTTGCTCAACCAGCATCCATCCTAGCTCTTTTAGCAAGGGAGACGCATGCTAAAACCTCTGGGACTAGAAGACTAGCCTTGCAGCCATATTCATTGTCAGCTGCAGCAGCCAAGTTGCTTTCTTTGGTAGTCCAGCCAAAATGGAATTACAATAGTCAATCCGAGACAGAAATAAGGAGCTAGTTGAATTTATTGCAAGCCACTGTGGAAGCCAGTTCCTAATCATGGATAGGTATCGGACGTGATGACTAGCTGTAGAAGCAGTCTTCTGAATGAAGATTTTAAAATCTAGGCAGATGTCAAAGACGACACTTAAATTTCGAGCATGTGATGATGGTATAAGACAGCATCAACTTTTAGCACGACAGCATCAGCTATTAGGGTGTCCTATGAGCAGCAGTTATGTTTTGTCGTCATTTTGTTTCATAAAGTTTTACGACATTCAGGATCGAATGTCGGCAAGGCAAGCATTAGGTTTCTCAGTTGTTGCAGCAGATTCCGACGGTTTGAATGATGACTACAGCTGAGTATCGTCAGCACAAGAGTGATATTCTATTCCACGGGCCTTAGTTACTTTCCTGGAGGTTGAGTATAACTGGAGAGCAACAAGGAACCGAGGACGGCAACTTGAGGGACTCCACAGGTGACCTGTCTCGTGGATTAGACCTGACCCCCAAACTACATAGATTGAACACGATCAGACGAGTACGATTCTAACCACATCAGTGCTTCGTCTTACAGACCAATCATCGTTCTCAATCGTTCAAGTAGAACGTAGTGATCAATGGTGTCGAAGGCAGCTGACAGATTTTGCAGAGCTATGGCAGTGACATTCCTGTCATTGTTGCCACGTAGAACGTCATTGTTAACACGGAGGACAGCTGTTTCAGTTGAGTGCTGCCTCTTGAACTCTGATTGAAATGTTTCTGACAATTCATTCTTTTCAATACGTTAAACCAGCTGCTTACAATTAATTTTTTCCATAATCTTTGACAAGTAAGGAAGATAGGAAACTTGGCGATGGTTCGCAAGGACCTCTGCATCTAATCTAGGCTTTTTAAGTATGAGTCTAACGATTGCCGAGTTGGAGTCACTATATAATAATAATAATTATTATTATTATTATTATTATTATTATTATACACTGGATAAAGCCCCATCAGAGAACTTAATCTCTTTCTAGGTGCTTTACATTTGCTGCAAAGGAAATGCAATTGAATGATAAGAAAAATAATTCGTGAAAAATAAACACAATGAATAATATAGTCAGGGGTGACATGCACAGAGTCAGCATGCTAATGTGGTTAGTGGCAGCATGCACAGTGTCAGCAAGCATAAGCACATCAAGGACGAATCACAGGGACCCACTATATGCTGTCCTAAATAGGTGTGTTTTTAAGTTCTTTTTAAATGTGGTCATGTTAGGGGATGTTCTGACACAGGTCGGGAGGGAGTTCCAGGCTTTAGGAGCATACGAACTAAAAGCACGGTCTCCAAAGGATTTAAAGTTTGTACGAGGTATTTGTAGACTGTTGGATTCCAAAAAGCGGGTGGTACGATGCTTGGCCTGATGGGGCATTGTGTCTGAGAGATAGGTTGGAGCCGTAGAATGAGGGACCTAAAAGTGAGCGACAAAACCTTGAAGTCAATCCGTTGCTTGACTTGTAGCCAGTGCTGGTCGGCGAGAAGTGGAGTAATGTGGTAACTGCGATGCTCACGACAGACAAGCCTAGCTGCAGAGTTTTGCACCAGCTGCAATCGCCTGATCGCACATGCTGGTAGGCCAGTAGGCAGTGACTTCCAGAAGTCGAGACGGGATGTCATAAATGCGTTGACCAACTTGTCGAGGTATCCTTATCTAAACAAGCCCGAATTTTAGCAATGTTATGGAGCTTAACATAGGCAGATTTGACTGTGGAGCTGATAAGGTCGTCTAACGAGAGGTCGCTTTCGAATATGACAAAAAGATTTTGAGCTGATGCAACAGGAGATATGCTGGCAGACCCAATTTTGAGTGCCAGCCTTTCCAATCTCTGAATCACAATGGGTTAGCCCATAACAAGTAAGTAAGTTTTATCATCGTTTAGTTTTAGAAAATTTGCTGCCATCCGTGTGCGGATATCATCAAGGCATGCAGCAAGTGAGTTGAGAGAATTTGAGGTGCTCGAAGGCGGGGAGGGATCAAAGCAAATGTTCAAGTGAGTGTCATCCGCATAGAAGTGAAAGCCTAGATTGTGCTTGGCAATCACATCAGCAAGAGGGAGAGTATAAACCGTGAAAAGAACCGGAAGTATCACGGATCGCTGAGGTACTCCATATTTCAGAGGTACTTCAGATGATCGTTGTCCATTTACGTCAATACTCTGGAGTCTCCCACTGAGATAGGACCTGAAGCACTGCAGAGCAGTGCCAGTGATGCCCAGGCGAGATGAGAGGCGCTCTAGAAGACCTTTGTGATCGATGGTATCAAAAGCTGCCGAAAGATCGAGCAAAACAAGCAGAGACACTCTACCCATGTCTGCATTCCTATGTAGGTCGTTGTATACCCTAAGCAATGCTGACTCTGTGGAGTGATTAGCTCTAAAGCCAGACTGGAACTTACTAGCAAGGTGTGAGGTTTCGATATATCAGTTCAGCTGGTCTGCCACGACCCGTTCCAGTGTCTTTGATAGGAATGGTAGAAGGGAGACTGGGCGGTAGTTGCTTAAGTTCTCTTGGTCTAGTGCCGCTTTCTTGAGAAGCGGCCTGACTACAGCTTTTTTGAAAGATGCTGGGACATTACCTGAGGCTAATGACATATTAATGATGTTAGTTATGCATGGCAGCAGCAGATAAATGTAACGTGGGAGCAGTACAGTGGGAATAGGGTCCAGAGGACTTGTTGCCTTCTTTGATTGAGATATGAACTTTAACACCAGATCACTAGTGACCTGCTTAAATGCAGACATTGAGGAGCAGCCAGGAACCGAGAAACAGCATTCTAGTGGGGAGGTTGTCATCGCAGGGATGGATTCCCTTATCTTGTCTATCTTCTGCACAAAGAATCGAGAGAAGCGATTGGCTAGATAATCACAAGGATCATCAGGTAAGGAGCTAATCTGGGAACGGTTGAGGAGATGGTTTATTGTCGACATCAGCATTTTTGGATCGTGCATGTGTGCTTCAACAATGTTTCTATAGAAGCTAGACTTGGCCTTACCTAGGATCGATTGGTACGACCTACAGTAGTCTTCATATGCCTGTCGATGGACAGTTAGTCCGGATCTTTTGTATGCTTTTTCAAGCTTTCGTTTAGTAGACCTGGCTAGTTTAATGTCTGCGGTAAACCACATGCCGTCTGGGCGGGGGCGCACAGTGTGGCTTGTCAGAGGTGCAAACTCGTCGAGCATGCCAGCTATTGTCGTGCTGTAGCTATCTACCAATGATGACAGGTCGGAGGGAGGACTGAGCAGCAGAGGTGAAGCAGATATTCTCGCATGGACAGCATCGATGTGGCTGAGAGCTATTAAAAGCTTGTCTGCTGGTCGTTTAATAACTGTGCAGAAGAAACGCAATGCCTGGGGATTGCTGAGTGATTACAGCTAAGATCGCTTATCTTGTTTCCACCCTATAATGGCTCACTGCTGTCAAGTGCTTCGGCATCAAGCTTGGGTCGGGCTTCCTGATTGTTCGAGACCTCCCGATTAAGCCCTGTCGTGCATATTATCGTTTACCTATTTTTGGTGAAACTGCATTCTAGTTAGTGTTTGCTGCTTCCACAGTTTGTGAATTGGGTATATCATAGGAAGAAACATCTTCGTTGGCCGTTCAAAAACCGTAGTTTCAAGTCTAAGCCCAAATTTTCATAACAGACTCCAAAAGTCCATATGCCAAACGAACACGAATGTACTCAGTGAATGAATGTGTATACTCCAGTTACAAAATTGCTTAACCAGCCTTTACTTCAAGCAACCAGCAGAATAATCATAATTTTAATGACACTAGATAACACTCTCAGAGAACTCAATCTCTTTCTAGGTGCTTTACATTTGCTGCAAAGGAAGCATGATTTAATGGTTAGTGATAGCATGCTCAATAACCAACATGAAAGCATGGTTAGGGGTGACATGCACAGGGTCAGCATGCAAGTGTGGTTAATGGCAGCACGCAACAGTGTCAGCACACATAAGCATATAAAATACGAATCACATGGACCCACTAAATGCTATCTTTAATAGATAATTTTTTTATTTCTTTTTAAATCTGGACAAGTCAAGGGATGTCGTGACGGAAGTCGGGTGTGAGTTCTAGGCATTGGGACCATACGAAGTAAAGACTCGGTCCAAAGGATTTGAGGTTTTGTACCAGGTATAGGTAGGCAGTTAGTTTAAACGTCATGCGTGGGTCTAGAAGAATAGATATTCAGAAGAGCTGCAGAATATCTGCTACTTAGCTAGCATCAAACAGCTTATTGTGCATGTCATGTCTTTAAATGCTGATTCAAGAAAAGCCGAAATTTCCGAATTCGGAGAGACCACAGGTTGTCAACCACACGATCGAACCACTCAATTAAAACGCTGTACATTTACATCCTCTCATTACTTGCTGGTAACAAGCCTACAGTGATCATAATAATAACTTTGATGTAGCACCCTCAGAAAACTAAATCTCTTTTTAGACTTTGAGAGCCAATAAACTGAAGGCACGGTCTCTATAAGGATTGAGGTTCGTGCGAGGTATGGGTAAACACTTCGGTCCTGAAAAGCGAGTGATATTATGCTCAGCCTGTTGGGAGAGTAGATATGTATCTTCGGAAGCATCGATCAAAAGACTGACAAGTAATTAGCTTGTCGACTGAGGTACTCTGAGTCGACAAACCTTTCAATAGAAAATATGATTAAAGTTACCGGCTTTAAATAACTAATGCTATTTAAAGAGTTAAGTTTTAGATAAAGCGAAATACTGAGTATCATTACAGATGAAGTGTCGTTTGGAATTGTTCTAAACAGTTCTGCAGCTAATGACCACCAGCTAATTTTGAAGCTGCTTTAACCATCATTTTAGGTTCAAACGATGTGCGATCATTTGTAGCTGTACCAAAATATTATTTGCGATGTAAACTAAACATGATTTCAACTACACCGATGCAGCATCTGAGTGCACACAGCAAAACAGGCTACAGCATTCATAAGTTTCAAATATGAGCTATAATAATACATTAATTCAGCATCCAAGGACAACTTTCCAGGTAATTTACATTCCCTGAAAAGGAAGCTTGACGGAACTGTTACTAGAATCTCCATGACTGCAAGCACAATTTACTTAGAGGTGACACATACATGGTCACCATGATACTGTGGCTAATGGCAGCAATAACAGGTGTCCTCACAGTTAAGCACACAAAGGAAAATCACATGGACCACACTAATAGATGGTGGGATAAATAGGCCGAAGCTTATAGGCTTAAACATCCTTTGGAAGTCACTAAACCACCATTCATTTAGAAGGGTGGGTAGTAGCATGCTTAGCCTCTCGGGGAAGCAAATCTGATAGGTAGGCTGGGACTAAAGAAAAGAAACCGTGTTGCAAATGCTGGCAAACGAACAGTGAATTTCGGAGGTCGAGACAGGAAGCTGCACACATATTCCCAATATAAATGTAGTATCCCAGACTAAAGAAGCCGGAATTTAACGATATTATTTAGCTGAAGGTATGCAGGCTTGACGGTGGAGCTCATGAGGTCGTTCAATAAACGGTCCATTGGAAATGGGAAGCCTTAGATTCAAAAATACATATAAAAGACCAGAGCCAATTGTACCATATAACCGTACCCATTTGGACATTCCACAGTTTTTTCCATAACGAGTACGTTGCTTTAATCATCTAATTCATAAAGATTTGCTTACATTTATGTGTGTTGTCATATATACATGCAGCATGAAATGTGAGAATATTTTACATGCTGAAGGACTAGCAGGCATAAAAGGATTGGGGCCAGTGAGTGTTCTCTACGTGGTGAATGCCTAGACTGTGCCTGGCTATCAAATCGGCAAGCGGTCAGTCTAAAACTGTTACACGAACACAACTGAGGACAAAGCCCGTAGGTACCTCAACTTGAAATAGGGTCCCATGTTGATCATTGTCTGTCAACGGTTATTCTCTGGAGTGGGCTACTGAGATAATAACTGGACTATTGCAGTGCAGTGCCAGTGATAAACCGGCAAGACGCACCACACACGAGCACTGGCATATCGATAGTATCAAAACAAGCATAAAAATGCAGCCGAACAAGCTTAAGCCTGCATTACTAAGAACGTCATAATACACAAGAAGTTATGTTGACTCCGTGGACTAATTAGTTCTAAAACCATATTGAATCTTACTACCGACGTTTCTAATTCCACTATAAGAGTTCAGCTGGTCTGCAACGAATCATTCCAGCTTCTTTTATATTAGCTATGGAAGAGAGACTGAGAAGTTGCCCAACTTCTCTCAGTCAATCGTTGCTTTCTTGAGTAGTGGCCAGGTTATAGCCTTTCTGAGAGGTAGTGGGATTTGAAGAGAGGCTAATGAAATCTTTATTGCTTTAAAAATACATGGAACCAGAAGATGGATAATAGCATATCGGAAGCAGGAGAGCAAGGATAGGGTCTACTGGACTATTTCTCTTCTTTGATAAGGATATCCACTTTAGAATATTGCCACTCATTGCTTCCTTGAACGTAGATGTTAAGGAGCTCCATGCAGTTGTAGGACATAATTCCACTAGGCATGTTATGCTGCAACCCTAGGGATGGAATCCCTGCTCTTGTCTATCTTGTCGACAAAGATGCTACAGAAGCAATCTGCTTGATCTTCACGATAATTGCTAGGGATATAGCTAATCTGGGAGGAGTTAAGGAGTCGGTTGATCGTAGACATAGGCATTTTAAAAAAGTGCACCAGTGCTTTAACAATTCTTTTTTATGGTAGTTAGACGTTGCCTAGGCTACACATTTTTTTTAAATGTAGGCGTTGCAACTCTACTTCTGAGCTTACCGACTTCATGCCTTTCCAGGAGTCTGGCAGTTTAGTTAGGCCACAAGACTGAGCCTCCAGCTGTGTCAGAGCTTGAAGCTGGCATATCGAAGAAGGTAAAGTGGTTAGCTTCTTGTTCCAGCTGATATCGAGGTGCTTAAGCTAGAAACAGAAATGGAAAGTATATGCTGGTTTACACTCTTGCAAGCCTTATAAAATTGCTGTAAGGGAAGTTAACAGCAAAAACGTATTATGAATAGGTAGCTGACACAGCACATAGAAGTCGTACAATAATCGGCATTATAAACAGCACTAGTAAAACATCCGTTGAACATAATTCGCACCGTGAACGTAACACTTTATTTTTGGTTCACTTTAGACGTGGCAGAAATAGAAAACTTCCAGAGGCGTTCGAAGTATGATACAGCTCACAGCTGCTGAAATAAGCACGAAGAGCAACAAAAACTAATTTGAGATAATAATACGTATATAGCCTAAATAGCCTATATAGATAGTGAACATAAAAACTACCCGAAGCCAATAAAGTGAACATATCCGACATAGGTTTCGTCTTGAAAATCATATAGCCTCGAAAGGTTGGGATATCAGTCAACAAGTTCACAGTTTTAAGTGCCTCAAGGACCCACATGGATGTTCGGCTTGTATCAATGTGATGACTGGTACCCGAAAAACGTAGTATGCAGAAACGCCGGAGGGCATATTCTTTTGGAAAGGTGACCTAAATTGACAAAATTCGGTGACACGATGCTAAGAAGCTGCTAGGTTCTTTTGTAGGAGACTTTGAAGTAAGAACTAGATACAATGTTGCAGCTAGTTGTGCTAGATACAACGCTGCAGCAAGCTACCCTCGACAACTAGTGCAGTAATATCTAAAATATCAACCTAACTGTCGCAGTTGACAATGCTCCTCTGCATCCGTTCATCAACCGGCAGCCATCCAAACTCTCTTAACGAAGGAGAAGAACCTCTGCGATTTCCAAACCAGCCGCATTCATAGCTAGCTGCAGTGGCCTAGTAGCTTTCGAGGTAGCATTCCTAAAGGGATTTACAATACACAAAATAGGACAGTACTATAGAGCTAGCTAAATTGTTTTCACGACACTAAAGACAACAGTTCCTAATGTTATTAGGGATCGACGTGATTAATTGCTCATGAAGCAGTCTTCTTAACGGAGCTTTCCCAACGTAGGCGAAAGGCTGCACCCCAATTCCAAGCACACGATGATGGTTGCACCGCAGTATCACTTATTAAAAGAGCGAAGCCGTGTAATCGTGCCACATGCTTCGTGTGCCCTATGAGTAGTACTTCAGTTTTATTACTGCTTAGTTTAACAACATTAGCTGACATCCAGGATAGAATGTCGGCAAGACAAGTATTCAGTTTATCAGTTGCTGCATCTGGTTCCAACGGTTTGAATGACAAATACAGTTGCATATCATAAGCCAAAAAGCGAAATGCTACGGCATTGGCCTTAAACACCTTTCCAGGAGATTGAAAGGAGTATAAAGGACAACCGCAAAGGACCGAGGATGGATCCGTGAAGGACTCCACAAGAGACTTGGCTGGAGGATGAGACCTAAGCCCTACACGTCCAGATAGATTAAACCATGCCAGTGCCTCGTCTGACAGAGCGATGTTACCCTCAATCGTTCAAGTAGCAAAAAGTGCATTTATCACCTTTTTATCTCCGATCTGTTATGCCACACAGCATCACTCTTTTTTCCTAACATCAACTCGAATGTGTTTGTAATGAACTCTTTATATTTTTATCAAATAAAAATATTGATTAGCAAAATTATAAGAGACATAGGACCTATACCATGCCAGCAGGAAAAAGCGAGAGCATAGTTGTCATAGAGTCCATCAAACGTAGAAGCATCAAATTTGTGGAGCATATAATCTCTGCTGGAAGATGCAATTATCAGCCTTTAAATATTCGCATTCTATCAAGCAAATTAATTTGAGCGTTCAATGCGGTAGTTACCAAACAGCTCCTCCTATTTTTAATTTGGTATCCACTTCAGGTCAACTTAGTAGTCCGATAAAGAGACAACCCTTGTAACTTCGAATGCTACGATAAAAAGACTGACAAGTCATTAGCATATCCACTGAGGTACCCTGAGTCGACCAACCTTTCAATAGAAAATTAAGTCAAAGTGACCAGCTTTAAATGACTAATGCTATTTAAAGCTTTAAGTTTTAGATAAAGCGAAATGATAAGTATCATTACAGATGAAGACTCGATCTGAATTGTTCTAAACAGTTCTGCAGCTAACAACCACTAGCTGTTTGTGAAGCTGCTTTAACCGATATTTTGGATTCTAACAATGTATAATCATTTTTAGCTATATCAAAAACATTATTTTCAATGTAAACTAAACATGATTCCAGCTACACCGATGCAGCATCGGAGTGCACACACCTCAATAGGCTACAGCATTCATTAATTTCAAACATAAGCAATGATAATACATTTACGCAGCATCTTAAGAGAACTTTCTTCGGTCTCGTTTACTGTTCCTGCTACCTCGTACGTACAGGGCAATGTCGATATTGCCAAACGACGTAACTTACAAAGCATTGACTTGGACAAGTTTTTGAAATCTGTTTGTGATGCAGGCCTTCTTGATCTGCATTCAGACTCGACCGGCAGCCTCGATACCCTCACAGATGCGATGAACATGACACTCAGGAGTGCTCTTGACAAGCATGCTCCCGTTCGCTCTATCCGTGTTCAAAGTCGTCGAGATTCCTTTCAATTTACGAAAAAACTCCTTAAGAAGCGCCGTGTTAAGCGCAGGCTGGAACGTCGTTTCAAGAAATCGGGGTCTGAGGCAGACCTAGTAATTTTAAAGACTTCTTTCAAGTTTACACCCGAAAGCTTAAAAAAGCCAGGGCTTCTTTTTTCATTAGAAAGCTGAATTCCTGCCAGTCGGACACTAAACAGATTAATAAGACAGTAAACCATTTACTGGCCAATGCTGTGAGGTCTGACTCCCCAGATATTAAGGGCTCAGCCGAAAAGTTATCAGCCTTCTTTACTGAAAAAATTGTGCACATTCGTGCCTCCATTATGCCCCCTCTGACCAAAGCAATCGCCGTTCCTCAACCTGTGACCTTTCTTAAAAGGTTCTCCAATGTTTCTGCCTGTGATGTGGCTGCCTTAATAAGGTCTAGCAAAAAGAGCTCGTCTCCTGAAGACCCTATACCTTCATCTCTGTGGTCTTCACTTGCAGACCAACTTAGCCCTGCCATAACCAAGATTTTTAATGCTTCTTTGGGAAAAGGGGTCATCCCCAAGTCCTTCAAATCGGCAATCGTTAGACCTATTCTTTAAAAGCCTGGATTAGACACAGAGGTCCTAGCAAACTATCGTCCAGTTTCCCTTTTTCCATTCTTATCAAAGATTCTTGAAAAAATTGTTGCTAAGCAGCTAGTTGAACATATTGAAAATAATGGAATGTCAGAAACATTTCAATCAGGTTTCAAGAGGCAGCAGTCTACTGAAACTGCTCTCCTCCGTGTTAACAGTGACATTCTACGTGGCAACGACGACGGGAATGTTGCCTATAAATGCCCTAGCTCTGCTAGATCTGTCTGCTGCCTTCGACACCATTGATCACGAAGGTCTGCTTGAACGATTGAGAACAAGGATCGGTCTGGCAGACGAAGCACTGGCGTGGTTTAAATCATACTTGTCTGATCGTGTTCAATCCGTGCCGTGTGGGGGTCAGGTCTCAGACATGAGAAGGGTCACCTGTGGAATCCCTCAAGGGTCTGTACTTGGTCCCTTGCTGTTCTCCATTTAAACACAACCTCTGGGAAAAGTGATTAAGGCCCATGGAATAGGATATCACTTCTATGCTGACGATACTCAGTTGTATTTGTCATTTAAACCGTCGGAATCTGCTGCAGCAACTGAGAAACTGAATGCTTGCCTTGCCGATATTCGATCCTGGAAGTCGGAAAACTTCCTGAAATTAAATGACGATTAAACCGAACTGCTGCTCATAAGACACCCTAAGCGTGTGGCTGGGATTAAAAGGCTTTGCTGTTCTAATAGGTGATGCTATTGTGGGACCTTCACCACGTGCTCGTAATCTAGGTGTCGTGTTCGACAGCTGCCTCAATTACAAAAGCTTCATTCAGAAGACTGCCTCTACAGCTACCATCACATCCAATCCTTATCCAAGATTAGAAGCTGTCTCCCACAGTGGCTTGTAAAAAATTTCACTAGCTCTTTAGTTCTGTCTCGGCTTGATTATTGTAATTCCCTTTTGGCTAGTCTACCAAAGAAAGCGATTATGCCACTACAGCGGATTATGAATATGGCTGCAAGGCTGGTCTTCAAGTCCCAGCGGTTTGAGCACGTGTCACCTCTGCTAAAAGAGCTAGGATGGTTGCCGGTTGAGAAAAGAATACAAAGAAAAGTTCTTACGCTGACCCACAAGGCCGGCCACTGCTTGGCTCCTTCGTACCTAGCTGATCTGCTGCATCAGTTTCAGCCTGTTCGCGCCCTCAGGTCCTGTGTGGACAATAAATTAGCTGCCCCATTCCTCTGCTTTAAGACAGTTGGCAACCGAAGCTTTAGCTCAGCAGGTCCTAGACTGTGGAACTCGCTTCCACAATTAATACGCAACGTCATCTACTCTGCAACTGCCGACTATGGCACATCTTTTTCAGCGGTCCTGAACTGCTACTTCTATGCTACTCACGACCTCAACTGCTCTCCTAACTCTGCTATGCTTCCCACTTTCTCTTTGTTGCGTGAGACGAAGTCTGTTGGCTACCGAATGCGTACCGAAAGCCGCTTCAGCTGTGAGTGAGCTATACAAAACTCTCCTGCATAACACCCACATGGTCTTTATGACTTTGTGGAGTTACTGACGGAGATACATTACATTACATTACATTGAAGAAATTTGAATTCCTGGGTAAAGAAGCATGAATGAGCTGTTACTAGAATGCTCCATGACTGCACGCACAACCTAGTTAGAGGTGACACATACAGGGTCACCATGCTACAGTGGCTAATGGCAGCAATAAAGTGTCCTCGCAGATAAGCACACAAAAGGAAAATCACATGGACCCACTAAGTGGTGGGATCAATAGGTGCATTTAAACATCTTTTTAAAGTCAGGGTATGGCATGACGATAGGCCAAAGTCTGTATAGGCTTTAAGACCATGCGAACTAATGAAAAGGTCTCCAAAGGATTAGACATTTATTGGAGGTGAAGGTAAACCACCAGATTTAGAAGGGTGGGTAGTAGCATGCTTAGCCTCGTGGGGAAGCAAATCTGATAGGTAGGCTGGGGCTAAAGAAAAAAAGGAAAAAAAGGTGTTGCAAATGCTGGCAAACAAACGGTGAATGTCGGAGGTCGAGACAGGAAGCTTTACAAAATTCAAAATATTGACGTAGTATCCCTGACTAAAGAAGCCTGAATTTAATTATATTATTTAGCTGAAAGCATGCCGGCTTGACAGTGTAGCTCATGAGGTCGTTCAATAAATTGTCCATTTTGAACAGAAAGCCTTAAATTCAATAATACATATAAAAGAGCAGAGCCGTATGTACGATATAACCGTACCCATTTGGAAATTCCACTTAGTTTTTACCATAACATGTTAGTCGCTTTAATCATCTAATTTAGAAAGACTTGCTTACATTCGTGTGTGGAGGTCATCAATACATGCAGCTTGGAGGTGAGAAAATTCGATATGCTGGAGGACTAGGAGGCATAAAAGCAAAGGGGCCAGTGAGTGTTCTCTACATGGTGAAAGCCTAGATTGCGCCTGGCTATCGCATCGGCAAGTGGTCCGTCTAAACTGGTAAACGAACACAACTAAGGACAAACCCCCGAGGTACCTCAACTTGAAATAGGGTCCGATGGTGATCATTGTCTGTCAACAGTTATTCTCCGAAGCGGGCTATTGAGATAGGAACTGGACTATTGCTGTGCAGTGCCAGTGATGAACAGGCCAGCTGCTTTGCACTCGAGGATTGGCATATCGATAGTATCAAAACAAGCCTAAAAATCCAGCCAAAAAGCATAAGCCTGCATTCCTAAGAAGATCATGATACACAAGAAGTTATGTTGAATCCGTGGACTGATTGGTTGTAAAACCACATTGAATCTTACTACTGAAGTGAGTAATTCCACTATAAGAGTTCAGCTGGTCTGCCACGAATCAGTCAAGCTTCTCTTATATTAGCTATAGCAGAGAGACTGAGAAGTTGCCCAACTTCTCTCAGTCAATAGTTACTTTCTTGAGTAGTGGCCTGATTATTGCCTTTCAGTAAGGCGCTGGGACTTGAAGAAAGGCTACTAACATATTTATTGCATTAAATATGCACAGAACCAGAAGACAATAGCATCTCAGAATCAGGAGAGCAAGAATAGGGCCTACTGGACTATTTCTCTTCTTTGATAAGGATATCCACTTTAGAATGACTTTAGAATGATGCCACTCATAGCTTCCTTGAACGTAGATACTTAGGAGCTGCATGCAACTGTAGGACATAATTCCAGTAGGCATAATGCCACCCTAGGGAAGGAATCCCTGCTCTTGTCTATCATGTTGACAAAGATGCTACAGAAGCAAACTGCTGGATCTTCACGATGATTGCTAGGGATATAGCTAATCCGGAAGGGGATAAGGAGTCGGTTGATCGTCGACATCAGCATTTTAGAAACGTGCACCATCGCTTCAACAATTGTTTTTATATTAGTTAGACGTTAGCTAGGCTTAACTTTTTTTTTAATCTAGGCATTGCAACTCTACTTCTGAGCTTACCGACTTCATGCTGTCCCAGGAGTCTGGCAGTTTAGTTAGGTCACAAGAACCAGCCGCCAGCGTCTTCAGACCTTGAAGCTGGCATATCGAAGAAGGTAAAGTGATTAGCTTCTCGTTGTCTCTGATATTGAGCAGCTCAAGCTAGAAATAGAAATGGAAAGTAAACTTGGTTTACACTCTTGCAAACCTTATAAAAGTGCCACATGGGAAGGTAACCGCAAAAACATATTATAAATAGGTAGCAGACACAGCACATTGAAGTCGTACTTTCATCGGCAATATCAACAGCACTAAAAAAACATCTGTTGAACACAATCTGCAGCGTGAACATAACACTTTATTTATGTTCCCTTTACACGTGGAAGAAATGAAGACTTTTAGAGCCGTTCAAAACATGATACAGCTCACAGATGCTGAAATAAGTACTAAGAGCAACAAAAACTAATTGGAGATAGCAATACGTATATAGTATACATATATAGTCAATATAAAAACTACCGGAAGTCTATAAAGTGAACATATCTTACATACGTTTCGTCTTGAATATCATAAGCCTCGAAAAGTTGTGATATCAGTCAACAAGTTCACAGTTTTAGGTGCCTCATAGGTTTAGTCAAGAACGCAAATTGAATCGTGGTTTGTATCAATGTCAATTACTGGTCCTTTAAGAAGGGAGTATGCAGAAAAGGCTGAGGACATATTCTTTTGAAGAGGTGATCAAATTCGACAAAATTCGGTGACACGAAGCTAAAAAGCTGCTCTATTATTTTTGTAGGAAACTTTGACGTAAGAACTAGATACAACGTTGCAGGAAGTTGTGCCACATACAACACTGCAGCAAGCTGCCCTCGACAACCCGTGCCAGTCATCTCTAAAGCCTTAACCTAACTGTCGTAGTGGACAGCGTTCCTCTGCATCCATCGATCAACCGGCAGCCACCGAAGCTTTCTTAAAGAAAGAGAAGAACCTCTCGGATTTACGGAACTCGCCTTGTAGCCCTATTCATAGCTAGCTGCACTGGCCTAGTGGCTTTTCCAGGTAGCCTAACCTAAATGTGTTCACAATAATCTAGATAAGACAGTACTATAGAGCTAGCTAAACAATCTTCAGGACGCTACACACGACAGTTGCTTGACCTTAATTGGGATCGACATTATTAATAGCTTTGGAAGCAGTCTTCTTAACGAAGCTTTCCAAACGTAGGCGAAGGACGGCATGCCAATTCCGAGGACACCATGATGGTTGCACAACAGTATCACGTATTAGAAGAGCAAAGCCTTGTAATCCAGCGACGTGCTTCGGGTGCCGTATAAGTAGCACTTCAATTTTATTATCGCTCAGTTTAATAACATTAGCCGACATCGAGAAACGAATGTGGGCAAGGCAAGTATTTAGTTTATCAGTTGCTGCAGCTGGTTCCAGCGGTTTGAATGACAAATACAGTTGCATATCGTTAGCTTATTAGCGAATGGCTAGGCGAAGGGCCTGAAACACTTTTCCCAGAGTTAGAGTAAATAAAGTAGAACAGCACCGCAAAGAGGATGGACCGTTGAGGAACTCAACAGGTGACTTGGCTGATGGATGACACTTGAGCCCTACACGACACAGATAGATTAAACCATGCTAGTGCCTCATCTGTCAGACGGATGTTATTTTCAATCGTTCTAGTAGCAAAAAGTGTATTCATTACCTTTTTTATCTCCTATCTATTATGTCCCTATGCATCACTACTTTTACCTTAACTGAAATCGACTGCGTTTGCAACAAAGTCGACACATTTTAGGCAACAGGAGAAGGCTAGAGCATTGTTGCCATAGAGTAAATTAAAAGTAAAAGCTGCAAATTTGCTGAGCATATGATCTCTGCTAAAAGATGCAATTATCAGCCTTTGAATAATCGCATTCCACCAAGCAGATTACTGTCAGCATTTATTGCAGTAGTTACCGAACACCTTCTTCCATTTCTAATTTGGTATACACAACAGGCCAACTTAGTGGTCCGACATACAGGCAACCCTTGTAACTTCGGAAGCTTCGATAAAAAGACTGAAGAGTAATTATCATGTCGACTTAGGTACTCTGAGTCGACAAACCTTTCAATAAAAAAATATAATTAAAGTTACCGACTTTAAATCGCTAACGCGATTTAAAGCATTGAGTTTTAGATAAAGCAAAATGCAAAGTATCACTGCAGATGAAGTCTCGATTGGATTTGTTCTAAACAGCTAAACAGCTAACAACCACGAGCTGTTTATCAAGGTGTTTTAACAGTCGTTGGAGGTTATTACAATGTGTGATCATTTGTAAAAGTACCAAAAATATTATTTGCAATGTAAACTAAACATGATTTCAACTGCACCGATGCAGCATCTGAGTGCACACAGCTAAATAGGCTACATCATTCATAAGTTTCAAACATAAGCGATAATAATACATTTATGCAGCATCCAAAGAGAACTTTCCAGGTAATTTACATTCCCTGAAAAGGAAGCCTGACGGAACTGTTACTAGAATGCTCAATGACTGCAAGCCCAACCTAGTTAGAGGTGACACATACAGGGTCACCATGATACTGTGGCTATGGCAGCAATAAAAGTGTCCTCACAGTTAAGCTTTCAAAAGAGAAATCACATGGACCCACTAAGTGGTGGGATAAATAGAAGCTTTTTAAACATCCTTTTAAAGTCAGGATACGGCATGACGATAGGCCAAAGTCTGTTCAGGCTTTAAGACCATGCGAACTAATGACAAGGTCTCACAAGGATTCGACATTCATCGGAGGTGTAGGTAAACCACCAGATTTAGAAGGGTGGGTAGTAGGATGCTTAACCTCGTGAGGAAGCAAATCGGAGGTAGGCTGGGGCTAAAGAAAAACGAACCGTGTTGCTAATGCTGGCAAACGAACAGTAAAATTCGCAAGTCGAGCCAGCAAGCTGCTCAAAACTCCAAATACACATGTGGTATCCCCGACTAAACAACCCGAATTTACCGATATTATTTAGCTCAAAGTATGCAGACTTGACAGTGGAGCTCATGTGGTCGTTCAATAAACGGTCCATTTCGAATGGGAAGCCTTAGATTCAATAATACATGTAAAAGACCAGAGCCGATTGTACAATATTACCATACCCTTTTTGAGATTCCACTTAGTTTTTTTCGATAACGAGTTACTGGCTTTGATCATCTAATTTAGAATGTTTTGCTTACATTCACGTGTGGATGTCATCAATACATGCACCATAAGAGGTGAGAAAATTCGATATGCTGGATGACTATAAGGCATAAAAGCAAAGGGGCCAGTGAGTGTTCTGTACGTGGTTAAAGCCTAGATTGTGCCTAGCTATCACATCGGCAAGTGGTCAGTCTAAACTGTTAAACGAACACAACTAAGGACAAAGCCCATAGTTACCTAGACTTGAAATAGGTTCCGATGTTGATCATTGTCCGTCAAGAGTTAATCTCCGGAGTGTGGTACTGAGATAGGAACTGGACTATTGCTGTGCAGTGCCACTGATGAACAGCCCAGCTGCTTCGCACTCGAGGACTGGCATATCGATAGTATCAAAACAAGCCTAAAAATCTAGCCGAACAAGCATAGTCCTGCATTCCTAAGAAGGCCATGATACACAAGAAGTTATGTTGACTCCGTGGACTGATTACTTCTATAACAAGATTTAATCTTTCTACCGATGTGAGTAATTCCACTATAAGAGCTCAGCTGGTCTGCAACGAATCAGTCCAGCTTCTTTTATATTAGCTATAGAAGAGAGACTGAGAAGTTGCCCAACTTCTCTCAGTCAATCGTTGCTTTCTTGAGTAGTGGCCTTATTATTGCCTTTCTGTAACGTGCTGGGACTTAAAGAAAGGCTAATGACATATTGATTCTGTTAAATATGCATAAAATCAGAAGATAATACCATGTCAGAATCAGGAGAGCAAGAATAGGGCCTTCTGGACGATTTCTCTTCTTTGATAAGGATATCCACTTTAGAATGATGCCACTCATAGCTTCCTTGAACGTAGATACTGAGGAGCTGCATGCAATTGTAGGACATAATTCCAATAGGCATGTCGTGCTGCCACCCTAGGGAAGTTTTCCCTGCTCTTGTCTATCTTGTTGACAAAGATGCTACAGAAGCAAACTGCTGAATCTTCACGATGATTGCTAGGGCTATAGCTAATCCATGTGGGGTTAAGGAGTCGGTTGATCGTAGTCATAGGCATTTTAGAAAAGTGCACCAGTGCTTTAAAAATTATTTTATTATAGTAGTTAGACGTTGCCTAGGTTAATTTTGTTTAAATCTAGGCGTTGCAACTTCACTTCTGAGCTTACCGACTTCATTCCGACCCAGGAGTCTGGCAGTTCAGTTAGGCCACAAAAAGAAGCCACCAGATTTTTCAGAGCTTGAAGCTGGCATATCGAAGAAGGTAAAGTGGTTAGCTTCGTGTTCCTTCTGACATCGAGCACCTCAAGCTGAAACAGAAATGGAAAGTATACCTGGTTTACACTCTTGCAACGCAACACCACACATAGAAGTCGTACTACAATCGGCATTAAAAACAGCACTAGTAAAACATCTGTTGAACATAATCCGCACCGTGAACGTAGCACCTTTTAATTTGGTATGAACTACGTTCGAACTTCGTAGTCCGACATGAAGACAACTCTTGTATCTTCGGAAGCATCGATAACAAGATTGATAAGTAGTTAGCTTGTCGACTGAGGTACTCTGAGTAGACAAATATTTCAATAGAAAATATGATTGAAGTTACCGGCTTTAAATAAATAATGCTATTTAAAGCGTTAAGTTTTAGATAAAGCGAAATGCTAAGTATCATTACAGGTGAAGTCTCGTTTGGAATTGTTCTAAACAGTTCTGCAGCTAACAACCACAAGCTGCTTGTGAAGCCGCTTTAACCGTCATTTTAGGTTCAAACAATGTGCAATCATTTTTAGCCATATAAAAAATATTATTTTCAATATAAACTAAACATGATTCCAGATACACCGTGCAGCATTAAAGTGCACACAGCTCACTAGCCTACAGCATTTCTAAGTTTCGAACGCAAGCAATAATAGTTTAATCATGCAGTATCTAGAGAAAACTTTCCAGGTAATTTACATTCCCTGAAAAGGAATCATGACGGAACTGTTAATAGAATGCTCAATCACTGCAAGCACAATCTACTTAGATGTGACTCATACAGGGTCACCATGATACTGTGGCTATGGCAGCAATAAGAGTGTCCTCACAGTTAAGCACACAAAAGGAAAATCACATGGACCCACTAAGTGGTGGCATAAATAGAAGCTTACTAAACATCCTTGTAAAGTCAGGATCCGTCATGACGATAGGCCAAAGTCTGTTCAGGCTTTAGAACCATGCGAACTAATGACAAGGTCTCCAAATGACTAGACATTCATTGGAGGTGTAGGTAAACCACCAGATTTAGAAGGGTGGGTAGTAGCATGCTTAGCCTCGTGGGGAAGCAAATCTGATAGGTAGGCTGAAGCTAAAGAAACAGGAACCTGGTTGCAAATGCTGGCAAACGAACAGTGAAATTCGGAGGTCGGGACAGGAAGCTGCACAAAAATTCCCAATATAAATGTAGTATCCCAGACTAAAGAAGCCGGAATTTAATGATATTATTTAGCTGAAGGTATGCTGGCTTGACAGTGGAAATCATGTGGTCGTTCAATAAACGGTCCATTTGGAATGGGAAGTCTTAGATTCAATAATACATATCAAAGACCAGAGGCGATTGTAAGATATAACCGTACCCCTTTGGAAATTCCACAGTTTTTTCCATAACGAGTAAGTTGCTTTAATCATCCAATTTATAAAGATTTGCTTACATGTATGTGTGGATATCATATATACATGCAGCATGAAAGGTGAGAATATTTTACACGCTGAAGGACTAGGAGGCGTAAAACCAAAGGGGCCAGTGAGTGTTCTATACGTGGTGAAAGCCTAGATTGTGCCTGGCTATCAAATCGGCAAGCTGTCAGTCTAAACTGTTAAACGAACACAACTGAGGACAAAGCCCGTAGGTACCTCAACTTGAAATAGGGTCCCATGTTGATCATTGTCCGTCAACGGTTATTTTCTGGAGTGGGCTACTGAGATAATAACTAGACTATTGCAGTGCAGTGCCAGTGATAAACCGGCAAGACGCACCGCACACGAGCACTGGCATATCGATAGTATCAAAACAAGCATAAAAATGCAGCCGAACAAGCTTAAGCCTGCATTACTACGAACGTCATAACACACAAGAAGTTATGTTAACTCCGTGGACTAATTAGTTCTAAAACCATATTGAATCTTACTACCGACGTTACTAATTCCACTATAAGAGTTCAGCTGGTCTGCAACGAATCAGTCCAGCTTCTTTTATATTAGCTATAGAAGAGAGACTGAGAAGTTGCCCAACGTCTCTCAGTCAATCGTTGCTTTCTTGAGTAGTGGCCAGGTTATAGCCTTTGTGAGAGGTGCTGGGATTTGAAGAAAGGCTAATGACATCTTTATCGCTTTAAATATGCATAGAACCAGAAGATATATAATAGCATATCGGAAGCAGGAGAGCAAGAATAGGGTCTACTGGACTATTTCTCTTCTTTGATAAGGATATCCACTTTAGAATATTGCCACTCATTGCTTCCTTGAACGTAGATGTTAAGGAGCTCCATGCAGTTGTAGGACATAATTCCAGTAGGCATGTTATGCTGCAACCCTAGGGATGGAATCCCTGCTCTTGTCTCTCTTGTCGAGAAAGATGCTACGGAAGCAATCTGCTTGATCTTCACGATAATTGCTAGGGATATAGCTAATCTGGGAGGAGTTAAGGAGTCGGTTTATCGTAGACATAGGCATTTTAAAAAAGTGCACCGGTGCTTTAACAATACTTTTTTATAGTAGTTTGACGTTGCCTAGGCTAAACATTTTTTTAAATGTAGGCGTTGCAACTCTACTTCTGAGCTTACCGACTTCATGCCGTTCCAGGAGTCTGGCAGTTTAGTTAGGCCACAAGACTGAGCCACCAGCTGTGTCAGAGCTTGAATCTGGCATATCGAAGAAGGTAAAGTGGTTAGCTTCTTGTTCAAGCTGATATCAAGGTGCTTAAGCTAGAAACAGAAATGGAAAGTATACCTGGTTTACACTCTTGCAAGCCTTATAAAATTGCTGTAAGGGAAGTTAACAGCAAAAACGTATGATGAATAGGTAGCAGACACAGCACATTGAAGTCGTACAATAATCGGCATTATAAACAGCACTAGTAAAACATCTGTCGAACATAATCCGCACCGTGAACGTAGCACTTTATTTATGTTCGCTTGACGTGAGGCACAAATGAAGACTTCCGGAGTCGTACAAATTATGCAAATGTTTACAGCTGCTAAAGTAAGCATGAAGCCCAACAAAAACTAATTTGAGACAGCAATACGTATATAGCATACACAGATAGTGAACATAAAAACTTCCGGAAGTAAATACAGTGAACACATCTAACACAAGTTTTGTCTTGAATGTCAGATAGCCTCGAAAAGTTGTGATATCAGTCAACGACTTCACTGTTTGAGGTGCCTCGTAGGTTTACTCAAGGATGCACATGGATTCGCTGCTTGTATCAATGTAAATTACTGGTACCCGAAGAATGTGGCATGCAGAAAAGCCTGAGGACATATTCTTTTGAAGAGGTGACCTAAGTTGACGAAATTCGGTGACACGAAGCTAGGAAGCTGCTTGGTTCCTTTTGTCGGAAACTTTTAAGTAAGAACAAGATACAATGTTGCAGCATTTGTGCAAGATACAACACTGCAGCAAGCTAATATTGACAATCGGTGCCACTCATCTCTAAAACCTTAACCTAACTGTCACAGTTGACTATGCTCATCTGCATCCGTTGATCGATAGGCAGCCATCGAAGCTTTCTTAACGAAGTAGGAAAATCTCTGGGATTTCCGAACTAGCCTTGTAGCACTATTCATAGCTAGCTACAATGGCCTAGTGGCTTTTCGAGGTAGCCAAGCCTAAAGAGATTTACAAAAATGTAGATAAGAGAGTACTTTAGCGCTAGCAAAATATTGTTCAGGACACAGTGGACGACAGTTCCTGATCCTAAATAGAGATCGATGTTATTATTAGCTCTGGAAGCAGTCTTCCTAACGAAGCTTTCCAAACGTAGGCTAACGACTGCACCCCAACTTCGAGCAAACGATGATGGTCGCACAACAGTATCACCTATTAGAAGAGCTAAGCCTTGCAGTTCTGCCACATGCTTCTGGTACCCTGTGAGTAGCCCTCCAGTTTAATTAGTGCTCAGTGTGATATTATTAGCCAACATCCTGGATCGAACTACGGCTAGGCAAGTATTCAGTTTATCAGTTGCTGCAGCTGGTTCCAACGGTTTTAATGACAAATACAGTTGCATATCGTCAGCCGAAAAGCGAAATGTTACGCTATGGAGCTGAAACACTTTTCCCAGATTTAGAGTACTTAAGGAGAACAACAACGGAACGAGGATGGACCGTTGAGGGATTCCACAGGTGACTTGGCTGCTGGATGACACTTGAGCCCTACATGAACCGGATGGAATAAGCCAAGCCAGTGCGTCATCTGACGGACAGATGTTATCCTCAATTGTTTAAGTACCAAAAATTGTATTCATCACCTTTCTTATCTCCTCCCTATCAAGTCCCTCTGCATCACTCTTTTTATCTAACCTGAACTCGACCCTGTTTCCAACAAAGTCCACGAATTATTGACCGAATGAGAAGGCTAAAGTATAGTTACCACAGTGTCCACCGAAAGTAGAAGCGTCAAGTTTGCTGAGGATATAATCTCTCTTAGAAGGTCCAGTCATCAGCCTTTGAATAATCGCATTCCACCAAGCTCATCTATGTGAGCATTTAATAGCGTAGTTACCGAACAGCACCTTCTATTTTTAATTTGGTATGAACTACATGCGAACTTCGTAGTCCTATCTGATGACAACTCTTGCATTTTCGGAAGCATCGATAACAGGATTGACAAGTAGTTAGCTTGTCGACTGAGGTACTCTGAGTCGACAAACCTTTCAATAGAAAATATGATTAAAGTTACCGGCTTTAAATAACTAATGCTATTTAGAGCGTTAAGTTTTAGATAAAGCGAAATGCTAAGCACAGGTGAATTGTTACAGGTGACGTCTCGTTTGGAATTGTTCCAAACAGTTCTGCAGCTAACAACCACCAGCTACTTGTGAAGCCGCTTTAACCGTCATTTTAGGTTCTAACAATGTGTAATCATTTTTAGCCATATCAAAAATATTATTTTCAATATAAACTAAACATGATTCCAGATACACCGTGCAGCATCAGAGTGTACACGCCTCAATAGGCTTCAGCATTCATAAGTTTTAAACGTAAGCAATGATAATACATTTACGAAGCATCTTAAGAGAACTAAGTAATTTAAATTTCCTGAAAAGGGAGCAGGACGAAACTGCTACTAGAATGCTCCATGACTACAAGCACAACCTAGTTTGAGGGGACACATACAGGGTCACCATGCTACAGTGGCAAATGGCAGCAATAAAGGTGTCCTCGCAGTTAAGCACACAAAAGGAAAATCACACGGACCCACTAAGTGGTGGGATAGTTGTATACTTTTAAACATCCTTTAAAGTAGGATCCGTCATGACGATAGGCCAAAGTCTGTATAGGCTTTAGGACCATGCGACCTAACGACAAGGTCTCCAAAGGACTAGACATTCATTTGAGGTGTAGGTAAACCACCAGATTTAGAAGGGTGAGTAGTAGCATGCTTAGCCTCGTGGGGAAGCAAATCGGATAGGTAGGCTGGGGCTAAAGAAAAAGGAACCGTGTTGCAAATACTGGCAAACGAACAGTGAAATTAGGAGGTCGAGACAGGAAGCTGCACAAAAATTCACAATATAAGTGTATTATCCCAGGCTAAAGAAGCCCGAATTTAATGATATTATTTAGATGAAGGTATGCAGGCTTGACAGTGGAACTCATGTGGTCGTTCAATAAACGGTCCATTTGGAATGGGAAGCCTTAGATTCAATAATACATATAAAAGACCAGAGCCGATTGTACGATATAACGGTACCCGATTGGAAATTACACAGTTTTTTCCATAACGAGTAAGTTGCTTTAATCATATAATTTATAAAGATTTGCTTACATTCATGTGTGGATGTCATATATACATGCAGCATGAAAGGTGAGAATATTTTACATGCTGAAAGACTAGGAGGCGTAAAAGCAAAGGGGCCAGTGAGTGTTCTATACGTGGTGAAAGCCTAGATTGTGCCTGGCTATCACATTGGCAAGTGGTCAGTCTAAACTGTTAAACGAACACAACTAAGCACAGAGCCCTGAGACACCTCTACTTCAAACAAGGTCCGATAGTGATCTTTGTCCGTAAACAAATATTTTCTGGAGTCGGCTACTGAGATAGGAACTCGACCATTGCAGTGCAGTGCCAGTGATGAACATGCAAGATGGACAGCACTCACGATGGGCTGGCAGATCGATTGTGTCAAGACCGGCCGAAAGCTCGAGCCAAACAAGCTTAAGCCTCCATACCTAAGGTCATACATAATACACCCGAAGTTATGTTGGCTCCGTGGACTGATTAGTTCTATAACCAGATTGAATCTTACTCGCTACGTGAGCAATTCCAATATAAGAGTTCAGCTGGTCTGCCACGAATCAGTCCAGCTTTTTTATAGGAGCTGTAGAAGAGAAACAGAGAAGTTGCTCAAGTTCTCATGGTCAATAGTTGCTTTAATGAGTAGTAGCCTAAATAATGCCTTTTTGAAAGGTGCTTGGACTTGAAAAAAGGCTAATGACATCTGTATTGTGTATCATGTGCATAGAACCAGAAGACAATAGCATATCGGAAGCAGGAGAGCAAGAATAGGGCCTACTGGACTATTTCTCTTCTTTGATTGGGATATCCACTTCAGAATATTGCCCCTCATTGCTTCCTTGAACGTAGATACTGAGGAACTGCATGCAGTTGAAAGATATGTTACCAATTGGCATGTTAAGCTGCCACCCTAGGGCTGGAATATGATCTTTTATATCTTGTTGACAATGCTACAGAAGCTCTGATCATGATCACCACAAGGATCACTAGGTAAATAGGTAACCTCAAAGGGTTTAAGGTGATTGTTGACCGTAGACGTGGGAATTTTAGAAAAGTGCACCAGTGCTTCAACAATTATTTTTTATAGTAGGTAGACATGGCCGGGCTAAACTTCTATTTTAAATCTAGGCTTGGCAATTTTACTTCTGAGCTTACCGACTTCATGCCGTCCCAGAAGTCCGGCAGTTCAGGTAGGCCACAAGAACGAGCCACCAGCGTTTTCAGAGCTTGAAGCTGGCATATCACCGAGGGTAAAGTGGTTAGCTTCTCGTTTCCGCTGATATGCTGCCACTAACCACATTGCATGCTGACCCTGTGCATGCAACCCCTAACCATATTATTCATTTTGTTTGTTTTTCAAGAGTGATTTTAGTTATCATTCAATTGCATTTCCCTTTGCAGCAAATGTAAAGCGCCTAGAAAGAGATTATGTTCTCTGATGGCACTTGATCAAGTGCAGTAATATTATTACTATTATTATTATTGAGCAGCTCAAGCTAGAAATAGAAATGGAAAGTAAACATGGTTTTCTCTCTTGCAAGCCTCATAAATGTGCCGTAAGAGAAGTTAACCGCAATGACATATTCTAAATAGGTAGCAGACACAGCACATTGAAGTCATACTATAATCGGCAATATCAACAGCACTAGTAAAACATCTGTTAAACACAATCTGCAGCGTGAACATAACACTTTATTAATGTTCACTTTACACGTGGAAGAAATGAAGACTTTTAGAGTCGTTCGAAACACGATACAGCTCACAGATGCTGAAATAAGTACTAAGAGCAACAAAAACTAATTGGAGATAGCAATACGTATATAGTATACATATATAGTCAATATAAAAACTACCGGAAGTCTATAAAGTGAACATATCTTACATACGTTTCGTCTTGAATATCATAAGCCTCGAAAAGTTGTGATATCAGTCAACAAGTTCACAGTTTTAGGTGCCTCATAGGTTTAGTCAAGAACGCAAATTGATTCGTGGTTTGTATCAATGTCAATTACTGGTCCTTTAAGAAGGGAGTATGCAGAAAAGGCTAAGCACATATTCTTTTGAAGAGGTGATCAAATTCGACAAAATTTGGTGACACGAAGCTAAGAAGCTGCTCTATTATTTTTGTAGGAAACTTTGACGTAAGAACTAGATACAACGTTGCAGGAAGTTGTGCCACATACAACACTGCAGCAAGCTACCCTCGACAACCCGTGCCAGTCATCTCTAAAGCCTTAACCTAACTGTCGTAGTGGACAGCGTTCCCCTGCATCCATCGATCAACCGGCAGCCACCGAAGCTTTCTTAAAGAAAGAGAAGAACCTCTCGGATTTATGGAACTCGCCTTGTAGCCCTATTCATAGCTAGCTGCACTGGCCTAGTGGATTTTCCAGGTAGCCTAACCTAAATGTGTTCACAATAATCTAGATAAGACAGTACTATAGAGCTAGCTGAATATTTTTCAAGACACTACAGACGACAGTTCCTTGTCTTAAATTGGGATCGACATTATTAATAGCTCTGGAAGCAGTCTTCTTAACGAAGCTTTCCAAATGTAGGCGAAGGACGGCACGCCAATTCCGAGGGCACGATGATGGTTGCACAACAGTATCACGTATTAGAAGAGCAAAGCCTTGTAATCCAGCGACGTGCTTTGGGTGCCGTATGAGTAGCACTTCAATTTAATTATCGCTCAGTTTAATAACATAAGCCGACATCGAGAAACGAATGTGGGCAAGGCGAGTATTTAGTTTATCAGTTGCTGCAGCTGGTTCCAGCGGTTTGAATGACAAATACAGTTGCATATCGTCAGCCTAATAGCGAATGGCTACGCCAAGGGCCTGAAACACTTTTCCCAGAGTTTGAGTATAAAAGTAGAACAGCAACGCAAGGAGGATAGACCGTTGAGGAACTCAACAGGTGACTTGGCTGGTGGATGACACTTGAGCCCTACACGACACAGATAGATTAAACCATGCTAGTGCCTCATCTGTCAGACAGATGTTATTTTCAATCGTTCTAGTAGCAAAAAGTGTATTTATCACCTTTTTTATCTCCTATCTATTAGGTCCCTATGCATCACTCCCATTACCTTAACTGAAATCGACTGTGTTTGCCACAAAGTCGACACATTTTCGACAAGAGGAGAAGACTAGAACATAGTTGCCATAGAGTAAATTAAAAGTAAAAGCTGCAAATTAGCTGAGCATATGATCTCTGCTAAAAGATGCAATTATCAGCCTTTGAATAATCGCATTCCACCAAGCAGATTAATATCAGCACTTAATGCAGTAGTTACCTAACAGCTCCTATATTATTATCCTGTAATGTAATGTAATGTATCTCCGTCAGTAACTTCACAAAGTCAAAAAGACCATGTGGGTGTTACGCAGGAGAGTTTTGTATAGCTCACTCACAGCTGAAGCGGCTTTCGGTACGCATTCGGTAGCCAACAGACTTCGTCTCACGCAACAAAGAGAAAGTGGGAAGCATAGCAGAGTTAGGAGAGCAGTTGAGGTAGTGAGTAGAATAGAAGTAGCAGTTCAGGACCGCTGAAAAAGATGTGCCATAGTCGGCAGTTGCAGAGTAGATGTCGTTGCGTAAGAATTGTGGAAGCGAGTTCCACAGTCTAGGACCTGCTGAGCTAAAGCTTCTGTCGCCAACTGCCTTTAAGCATAGGAATGGGACAGCTAATTTATTGTCCACACAGGACCTGAGAACGCGAACAGGCTGAAACTGATTCAGCAGTTCAGCTAGGTATGAAGGAGCCAAGCCGTGACGGGCCTTTTGGGTCAGCGTAAGAACTTTGCTCTGTATCCTTTGCTCAACCGGCAACCATTCTAGCTCTTTCAGCAAAGGAGACGCGTGCTCAAACCGCTGGGACTTGAAGACCAGCCTTGCCGCCAGTCCGCTGTAGTGGCATAATAGCTTTCTTTTGTAGCCCAGCCAAATGGGAATTACAATAATCAAGCCGAGACAGAACTAAAGAGCTTGTTAAATATTTTACAAGCCACTGTGGGAGACAGCTTCTAATCTTGGATAGGGATTGGATGTGATGGCTAGCTGTAGAGGCAGTCTTCTGAATGAAGCTTTTCAAATTGAGGCAGCTGTCGAACACGACACCTAGATTACGAGCACGTGGTGAAGGTCGCACAATAGCATCACCTATTAGAACAGCAAAGCCTTTTAATCCAGCCACACGCTTAGGGTGTCCTATGAGAAGCAGTTCAGTTGTATCGTCATTTAATTTCAGGAAGTTTTCCGACATCCAGGATCGAATATCGGCAAGGCAAGCATTCAGTTTCTCAGTTGCTGCAGCAGATTCCGACGGTTTAAATGACAAATACAACTGAGTATCGTCAGCATAGAAGTGACATCCTATTCCATGGGCCTTAATCACTTTTCCCAGAGGTTGTGTATAAATGGAGAACAGCAAGGGACCAAGTACAGACCCTTGAGGGACTCCACAGGTGACCCTTCTCATGTCTGAGACCTGACCCCCACACGACACGGATTGAACACGATCAGACAAGTAGGATTTAAACCATGCCAGTGCTTCGTCTGCCAGACCGATCCTTGTTCTCAATCGTTCAAGCAGAACTTGGTGATCAATGGTGTCGAAGGCAGCAGACAGATCTAGCAGACCTGCTTGTTAGTTATGATCATCAGCAGCTGTTATCGCTTCGTCATCGTAGATCAAATGCATTCCTAGATAATAATGTTGTTGCTAAGATTCATGAACTATGCATTAACAAAAGAAAAGCACCCAGTAGCCACTGCAGTGGCAGGAACCGCCAGGTCAGAACCAGCTCGTTGGGCTGGAACTGCAAGCTGAGTTTGGTATTCCTAGCATTGTCTCGAACCGCTCAGCACGCTCCCCCACATGCGTCACTGTAAATCTCTCCAACTTAGTGGTCATCAGGCCTGTTGTAACTCCATCAGCCAGACTTAACGCTTGCCTTTGGAATACTCGCACAATGTGAAATAAACCTCAGGTAATAGGCTACCTAATTTCTGAAAATGGTATCTACCTGCTCGCCGTAACTGAAACTTGGCTGAGGTCGACAAACTGCTCAACAATTAAAGACGCAACCCCATCTGGTTTCTCGTTCTTTCACACCCCTAGATCAATCAAAACTGGAGGTGGAGTTGCTATTATCGTTTGCTCGAAATTAAACTTCAAGCCATTTGCAGTACCCTCGAAGCAGTCTTTTTAATCAAATGTCTTGGTCTCATCCGAAAACAAGCTACCGATAGTGGCAGTAGTCTATCGCCCATCAGGTACCAAATCCTCCTTATCTCAGATTTCTTCCATCTCATTGCGATTCTGTGTGCAAGAAATCGACCCATCCTCGTCATGGGTAATTTCAACGTTCATTTTAATAACTTAACTGACGCTTTCAGCACCGAATTTCGTGAACTGACTGACTCGTTGTCTCTTGTGGCTCATGTGCATGGCCCTACTCACATCGAGGGTCACACATTCGAATCAGATTTTCGCATACAACTGCACTTTGTCATCACCAATTATTACCAAATGCTGCTTATCTGACCACATGTGGATCTTATTCAATCTACAGTGTGTGCCCACCTCCTCCTCTAAAATAACCTGCGAATCACGAAAGCTCAAGACCCTTGACATCGATGCTGTCCGTGCTAGAATATCTGTATCACCTCTGCTGCTCAGTCCTCCCTCCGATCTGTCATCATTGGTAGATAGCTACAACATTACACTAGCTGACACGCTCGACGAGTTTGCACCACTGACAAAGCATACTGTGCGCCCCCACCTAGACGGCCTATGGTTTACCACAGACATTAAACTAGCCAAGTCTTCCAAGCGAAAGCTTGAAAAAGCATGCACAAAATCTAGACTGGCTCTCCATCAAAAGGCATATGAAGACGTATGTCGTACCAATTGATCCTAGCAAAAGAAAAGTCTTGCTTCAATAGAAACACTGTTGAATCACAGATGCACAAACCAAAAATGCTAATGTTGACGATCAAACATCTCCTCAACTGCTCCCAGATTAGCTCTTTACTTGATGATCCTTGTGATGATCTAGCTGATCGCTTCTCTCGATTATTTGTGCATAAGATAGACAAGATCAGGGAATCCATCCCTGTGATGAGAACATCCCCACTAGAATGTTGTCCCCAAATTCCTGGCTGCACCTCAACGGCTACATTTAAGCAGGTCACTAGTGGTCTAGTCCTGAAATTCGTATCTCAATCAAAGAAGCCAACAAGTCCTCTGGACCCTATTCCCACTGTCCTGCTCCTACGTTGCATTGATCTGCTGCTGCCATGCATAACTAACCTCATTAATATGTCATTACCCTTTGGTCATGTCCCAGCACCTTTCAAAAAAGCTTTAGTCAGGCCACTTCTCAAGAAAGCGACACAGGACCAAGAGAACTTGAGCAACTACGGCCCAGTCTCCCTTCTAACATTCCTATCAAAGACACTGGAACGGGTCGTGGCGAACAAGCTGAACTCGTGTATCGAAACCTCACACCTTGCTAGTAAGTTCCAGTCTGGCTTTAGAGCTATATATAATCATTCCACAGAGTCAGCATGCTTAGGGTAAACAACGACCTACTTAGGAATACAGACATGGGTAAAGTGTCTCTGCTTGTTTTGCTCGATCCCTCGGCAGCTTTTGATACCATCGATCTCAGAGTTCTTCTAGAGCCCATCTCATCTCGCCTGGGCATCACTGGCATTGCTCTGCAGTGGTTCAGGTCCGATCTCAGTGGGAGCCTCCAGAGTATTGACGTGAATCGACAAAGATCATCTGAAGTACCTCTGAAATATGGAGTACCTCAGGGCTCGGTGCTAGGTCCGGTTCTTTTCACGGTTTATACGCTCCCTCTTGCTGATGTGATTGCCAAGCACAAACTAGGCTTTCGCTTCTATGCGGATCTCAGTACACTCAGTTGTACTTTTGCTTTGATCCCTCCCAGCCTTCTAGCTCCTCAAATTCTATCAACTCACTTGCTGCATGTATTGATGACATCTGCACGTGGATGGCAGCAAATTTTCTAAAACTAAACGATGATCAAAGTAACTTACTAGATATGGGCAAACCCAGTGTGATTCAGAATTGGAAAGGCTGACGATCAAAACTCGCTCTGCCAGCATATCTCCAGTTGAATCAGCTCGAAATTAAGGTGTCACATTCGAAAGCGACCTCTTGTTAGACAACCGTATCAGCTCAACAGTCAAATCTGCCTATTTTCAGCTTCATAACGTTGCTAAAATTCGGGCTTGTTTAGATAAGAATACCACGTCCAAGTTGGTCCATGCATTCGTAACATCCCGTCTCGACTTCTGCAACTCACTGCTTACTGGCCAACCAGTATGAGCAATCAGGCGATTGCAGCTGGTGCAAAACTCTGCAGCTAGGCTTGTCTGTCGTGAGCATCGCGCTTACCACGTTACTCCACTTCTTGCCGACCTGCACTGGCTACCAGTCGAGCAACGGATTGACTTCAAGGTTTTGACGCTTACTTTTAGGTCACTTCATTCTTTGGCTCCACCCTAGCTCGCAGATACACTCTCCCATTAGGCCAAGCATCGTACCATCTGCTTTTCTGAATCCAACAGTCTACAAATACCTCGTGCAAACCTCAAATCCTTTGGAGACCATGCATTAAGTTCGTATGCTCCCAAAGCTTGGAACTCACTCCCGACCTGTGTCAGAACATCCCCTGACCTGACCGCATTTAAAAAGGTCTCAAAAACACACCTAGTTAGGACAGTATTTAGTGGGTCCCTGTGACTCGTCCTTCATGTGCTTATGCCTGCTGACACTGTGCATGCTGCCACTAACCACATTTGCATGCTGACCTTGTGCATGTCACCCCTAACCATGTTATTCTTTTTGTTTGTTTATCAAGCACGATATTACTCACCATTCAATTGCATTTCCCTTTGCTGCAAATGTAAAGCGCCTAGAAAGAGATTGAGTTCTCTGAGGGCGCTTTATCAAGTGCCATTTTATTATTATCGTTATCATTAGCTTACAATGCTGTAGCAGGTGGTCTTCATTTCCAAATAATAGGAGTATGAGTTAGTCACCTGGTCTATATGGGACCCCTATAACTGATGGTGGCTCAATTCAGTCGGTTCAAGTTCGACACTTTGTGTCGAAAGGGTCAGATTGCATTTAATGCCACTACATAAGTTGAAAAAGATAAGCAAGCAAATGCTTATGGATGTTTAACGTCTGGTAGATTGGAATGTAGAATAAGCATCATCGATGGCGTAGTCTTACAATTAGAACTTTGAAGAAACATTTCCCTTTGGCATTCAAAAAGGGCACTGTTAAGTCAAGGTCTTATAACTCTACTTAATGAACCAACATAATACTAGTCAGCTTATTAAATGACTGAGTTCATATCTATTAGAAGCTTACACAAGCTTGTTGTAGTTTGGTTGCACAGTAGAGAGCCAGCCGATGCCTAACACCGACAGTTTATTCCCAGCACACGGAGCCCCAGAGCGCACGGCTTCCCTCAGCCCCTGCCCTCACACGACTCCCTCCCCTGGTCGACTCCGATGACTCATCGACCACAACTGTGCACCGGCCAACCCTGATGGTGAATCCACCATCTGGCCACCAGCTGGTCCATGCCACATCAAAGGCGGATCACAGCAGTGCACTGGCCGACCCTGATGGTGAATCCACCATCTGGCCACCAGCTGGTTACTGGCCTCTGTCCATACCACATCACAGGCGGACCCCAGCTGTGCACCAGCCCCTCTCGGTGGTGCTTCTAACAGCTCACCAGTGGCTTATCAGAGGAGCCTGCATACGATACATACATGCGAACTACACTTGTGTCATAGCATATTAGCAGCGATCGATATTAGTAACCGTTTGTACTGACTCTACTAGCTTGCTTTGCCACATTGGCCAGAGAAAGATATATTTTTTATGTTTCACGCTTGATGCAGCCCCACCACTGACCCTTGGATATTAACTTCCATGCAATGAGTTTTAAAGCTCTGTGAAGACAATGCTGCAGATGTTTTTGAAACGAATGCACTGCTGTCGAAGATCTAGCCGTCCAATGCACATAGTCACTATAGGGTGTTAACTCGGAGGCCAACTTCATGTAGTTCGCAAGGTCGCTAGCATAGGAAGCAGACTATGGCCACACAGATAACAGTTTGTGGGGGTTCTAACAACTCAGATGACTAAACCAATTGTGTTAGAGTGATGTCTTCCTGCATGAACAGCAACACTTCATGGCCGACTGCCCCAATCTGAGTAGGCACCCATAATTCCTCCTAGTCATTCTTCATAGTCTACCCTATGCTGAGTGGGAGCATTGTAGCTCTCGACTTCAGCCCAGCCAGTTCCTGGCCACCAGCTCTTGCCAGATCTGAAATTACACTCACCCAAAGATACAAGTTTAACGATACGGTGCTATTACGAAGCCTGTTAAGGTAAACTCACAAATCGGAACACCGGTGTTGTGGAAAAAAGGATGCGTGCACGTGCCGATGTGATAGTGCACAATATAGGCTTTCACATCTATGTAGATGACACTCAGTTATACCTTTGCTTTGATCCCTCCCAGCTCAGATTTTTCTGAGAAAGTGAGAAGCATAAATGTGCATACTGGACAGCATCAAGTCAGGACAGGCCAGAATAAAAAATAGCAGCCGCAGACAACAAATGCTTCCTAACCGAACACAAACAACAGGCACTTACCGTTGTAAGATCGGTTACGCCCACTGGCAGTTCAAATAAATCACAGTCTTTAAGGGATAACCATGTAAGATTTCGAAACGTCCCTATTTGGTAAGCTAAAGCAATGCAGCTCCCTCGACTCAAATCCAATGATGAAACAGACGAGGCATTAGCCAAAGCGTCCTGGATCTTCTGATTGCTCTCGTCAGATGAGTCAAATGTGTGAGATAAGTCAATCGTCTGGTATTGTGCAGCCATCTCTAGGAAGATTCGAGTTCAAGCTTCAGAAAACATGACAAACAATCAGCTACTTGTAAAGACGCTGAGCTCATACCTCACAGTGCGACTAAAATTGGCATGACACACAACATTTTGACTAAACACCACTAGAATGCTGTTCCTCGGTTCCTGGCTGCACCTCAATGTCTGCATTTAAGCAGGTCACTAGTGATCTTGTCCTAAAGTTCGCACCTCAATCAAAGAAGACAACAAGTCCTCTTTACCCTATTCCCATTGTCCTGCTCCTACGTTGCATTGATCTGCTGCTGCCATGCATAACTAACATCATTAATATGTCATTAGCCTCAGGTCAGGCCCCAGCACCTTTCAAAGAAGCTGTAGTCAGGCCACTTCTCAAGAAAGTGACACTAGATCAAGATAACTTGAGCAACTACCGCCCAGTCTCCCTTCTACCGTTCCTATCAAAGACACAGGAACGAGTCATGGCAGACCAGCTGAACTCATATATTTAGACTTCAAACCTTGCTAGTAAGTTCCAGTCAGGCTTTAGAGCTAATCACTCCATCGCTAAGGGTATACAACGACCTACTTAGGAACGCATACGAGGGTAGAGAATCTCTCCTTGATTTGTTCGATCTTTCGGCAGCTTTTATTACTATCGATCTCTCCTTGATTTGTTCGATCTTTCGGCAGCTTTTATTACTATCGATCACCAAGTCCTTCTTGAGCGCATCTCATCTCACCTTGGCGTTACTGGCACTGCATTGCTATGGTTCAGGTCCTATCTCAGTTGAAGATTCCATAGTATTGATGTGAATGGACAAAAATCATCCGAGGAACCTCCGAAATATGGGGTACCTCAGGGCTCCGTGCTTGGCCATGTTCTTTTCACTGTCTATACTCTTCCTCCTGCCGATATGATTGCCAAGCACAATCTAGGCTTTCACTTCTATGTGAATGACACTCAGTTGTACCTCTGCTTTGGTCTATCCCAGGCCTCGACAGGTCAAATTCTCTCAACTCCTTGCTGCATGCATTGATGACATGTGCACATGGATGGCAGCAAATTTTCCAACATTGAATGGTGATAAAACCAACTTACTAGTTATGCGAGTAACACAAGTGATTCAGGAGATAGAAAGGCTGACGCTCAACATCGGCTCTGCCAGCATATCTCCTGTTGAATCTGTACGAAATCTGGGTGTCATGTTCCAGAGTAACCTTACGTTAGAAGCCCACATCACTTTCACAATCAAGTCTGCCGCCTTTCAGCTGCATAACATTGCTAAAATTCGGGCTCGTTTAGACAGGGATACCACATCCAAGTTGCTCCACGAATTGGTGACATCCTGTCTTGACTTCTGTTTACTGCTTGCTGGTCTAGCGGCCTGTGCAACCAGGCGCTTACAGCTGGTGCAAAACTACCGCAGCTAGGCTTGTCTGACGTGAGCATCACAGTTGCCACATCGCATCACTTCTTGCCGAGCTGCACTGGCTACCAGTCAAGCAACACATCGACTTCAAGGTTTTGGCACTCACGTTCAGGTCCCTTCATTCTTTGGCTCCAGCCTACCTGAGATCTACTGCCCCACTAGGTTAAGCATCGTACCAGCAGCTTTTCAGAATCCTGCTGTTTACCTTAACCTCGTACAAAGCTCAAATCCTTTGGAGACCGTGCCTTTAGTTCGTATGCTCCCAAAGCCTGGAACTCACTCCCAACTTCCATCACGGCATCCCCTGACTTGACCACATTTACGAAGAATTAAAAAACAGGCCCATTTATCACAGCTTTTAGTTGGTCGTTGTGATTCGACCTGTGTGTGCTTATGTATGCTGACACTGCATACTGCCACTAACCACACCTGCATGCTGACCCTGTGCATGTCACCCCTGACATTGTCATCCTTTTTGTCTATTAAGCGCGCTACTGTAAACCAGTCAATCATGCTTCCTTGGCAGTAAATGTAAAGCGCCTAGAAAGAGATTTAGTTCTCTGCAGGCGATTTATCTAGTGCGTTATTATTGTTGATAGCTCTATTGATAGCTAAAGACTCTTATGTAGCTGTAAAGAGGCTGCAAAAAGATATATATATAAATGTGTGTGTGTGCACGCACGAGCGTGTGCACGCGCGGGCATGTATGCATGCATAGGTTCGTGAACAGATGTGTAGGAGTGAGCATGTACGTACGTGCCCATGTGAGCACACATGTGCAGGTAAGGAGGAGGTTTTGAGAGGACTTTAGCCCTGTGAACTTTGGCTTGCCACCACCCCCTCTTCCGGTAGAAATGTCACACCTAGAGGCATGCCTAAAGCGAGGTAATGCGTGTGTGTAAGATTATCTGCTGACAAGCAGGGACACGATCGACATGTCATGTCGATCCCGGTTCAAGATCTGAAGTAATATCCCGCCGTGCCGAATATATCGCTGATCGTGAGGATGAAGATCCAGACAATATTGGCCTGCCGTTGGCCGCAGCATCTCATGTGGCTCTGACTCGAGGCAGAAACAAAATGGCATCAGTTCAGAAGGCTGCTCCGGGCGTGCACATACTTTCTATGGAGCGCCCAAAGAAGGCATCAGCGGTTGTCCCAAATTAGTTGTCAACATTCATCTATTTGTCGAAAAAAATTCAATAGCTTAATTTTCGTGATCGAGCCCTGGATCCTTGCCCTGGATCTGGTCAGCAGCTGGGCACTTGCACAATAAAAATAATCGTTTTCGAAATCACGGTCTTGCTGCTGACGAATAGAACTTGACAAGCCCGAAATTTTTAGCCTGTTTGCATATCATTTGGACCCATATTCAGGTAGTTATCACAGTCCACGGGCACCTGGGTTACAGCCATCGGGCTCATTTGCTGCAAAGGAAGGCATGCAAGTGAGGTATTCAATAGTCTGACCCTCGCAAGGCAGTTACACGACCAGCAGCTGTCCACTGTCTAGCTCATTCTAGGCCTTCATGTCCGATCGGCAGAGGAGCGAATCGCCGTTTGTCGGGCTGCTTGCATGCAGCCAGCAGCCAGCTCAACACAGGGCCTGACGGAAGAAACCGAAACCAACATTTTAGCGATACGGGCATGCACCTTCATCTGATCTTAAATCAAAAGTAAAATCATTACTCTTAAATTTGTATATGAATTGACGGTGAACAATGGTAGCCGCAGTTAACTGGGCATCCAGACGAATCCAGATGAAGGCGGCAGCTACTCACCTAATCACATCCAGCTCCAGAGCATGGGGGGCTGACATGTAGAACGGAAATCGCTTTTCCAGCAAAGATGTATGCACACGTAGTTCATATAGATTCTTAAATTCATTTATTTGATAGAAAATAAAGTATTCATCGTTAGCCTGCTGTTTGAAGTGTTGAGGCCTAGGAGTACTGTGGGCGTGACCACTCAGCGACGATCCGCCCACAACCGGACTCGTGGTCACTTCGCTCGGGAGACAACTGCACTGCACGTCAGCTCCTAAGACACTGCAACTTGACCGTATTTGCAGACCGACCGAGATTTAATTGTGAAATCCTAGATCATAAGTTGTACCTTTGCTTTGATCCCTCCCAGCTTTCGAGCACCTCAAATTCTCTCAACTCACTTGCTGCATGCATTGATGACATCCGATCATGGATGGCAGCAAATTTTCTAAAACTAAAAGATGATAAAACTAACTTGCTAGTTATGGGCAAACCTAGTGTGATTCAGAAATTGGAAAGGATGACTTTCAAAATTGGCTCTGCCAGCATATCTCCAGTTGAATCAGCTCGAAATCTAGGTGTCATATTCCAAAGCGACCTCTCGTTAGACGACCACATCAGCTCCACAGTCAAATCAGCCTATTTCCAGCTTCATAACATTGCTAAAATTAGGGCTTGTTTAGATAAGGATACCACGTCCAAGTTGGTCCATGCATTCGTGACATCTCGTCTCGACTTCTGCAACTCACTGCTTACTGGCCTACCAGCATGTACGATCAGGCGATTGCAGCTGGTGCAAAACTCTGCAGCTAGGCTTGTCTGTCGTGAGCGTCGCAGTTGCCACATTACTCCACTTCTCGCCGACCTGCACTGGCTACCAGTGAAGCAACGGATTGACTTCAAGGTTTTGTCGCTCACTTTTAGGTCTCTTCATTCTATGGCTCCAGCCTATCTTTCAGATATACTACCCCATCAGGCCAAGCATCGTACCACTCGCTTTTCGGAATCCAACAGTCTAGAAATACCTCGTACAAACCTTAAATCCTTTGGAGACCGTGCATTTAGCTCGTATGCTCCCAAAGCCTTGAACTCCCTCCCGACCTCCATCAGAACATCCCCTGACCTGACCACATTTAAAAGAAACTTAAAAACACACCTATTTAGGACAGCATTTAGTGGGTCCCTGTGATTCGTCCTTGCTGTGCTTATGCATGCTGACACTGTGCATGCTGCCAGTAACCACATTTGCATGCTGACCCTGTGCATGTCAACCCTAACCATATTATTCATTTTGTTTGTTTTTCAAGCATGATTTTACTTACTATTCTATTGCGTATCACTTTGCAGCAAATGTAAAGCGCCTAGAGAGAGAGATTAAGTTCTCTGAGGGCGCTTTATCAAGTGCAATATTATTATTATTATTATTATTACTAGATGAGTCGTGTGACCTTACTAGTGCTGCAGCTACCTACTTATCGCCCGTCTACCGTCCAACGCAGATGCTATCCCCTCCTTCAGTGGAATCTATTCGAATTTGGTGTTGCCTAGGGCTCAAAAAAATTGGCCCCTCAACAACCTCGCTCCTCTCGGTTTTTTCCGCACACATTTTCGAGACCCTAGTCAATATCAAATTCAAATACATTCTACTCTATGGTTAACAATTTTTGAAGTGCTATGAATGTAATCAAAAGGCTCGCCACGGCTTAGCTCCCCCTTACCTAGCTGAACTGCTGCACCAGTTTCAACCTCTTCGTGCCCTCAGGTCCTGTATGGACAATACATTAGATGATCCATTTATCTGCTTAAAGACCGTTGGCGACAGAAGCTTTTGTTTGTGTTACTGTGCCTCCGGCGGCAGCAGTGCTAGTGGAGTCTCTAGGAGACACGAAGACACGAGTGGGCGAACGTGAGAGGTGAACGAGACTAGATCTTTATTTCCCCGGTGGGTACCTGGACAAGCTGGGGGCTGACTCACCACAGATAAAGGAGTGCATCTGTGGTGGGCCACATGCTTACATCATGGGCTGCACCGAGTCAATTGCTCAACCACCTGCTGCAGGTGGGGCATACATTAGTGGCTGATGCTGATGCACTAATTGCAATTGCAGAAGCAGCAGGCTCACACAACACTTTAGCTCTGCAGGTCCTAGACTGTGGAACTCGCTTTCACAATTCTTACTCAACGACAACTACTCTCCTGCTGCCGACTATGGCTCATCATTTTCAGTGGTCCTGAGCTGCTACTTCCATGCTACTCACTACCTCAACTGCTCTGCTGACTCTGCTATGCTTCCCACTTTCTTTTTGTTTCGTGAGATGAACTCTTTTGGCTACCGAATGCGTACCGAAAGCCGCTTAGGCTATGAGCGAGCTATACAAAAATCTCCTGCATAACACCCACATAGTCTTTACGGCTTGGTGGACTTACAGACGGAGATACATTACAAAGCAATACCATAGTGTATTACTATATTAATAGTGACCATAAGTTAAAGAAATATTTCTGTATGATCTAAAAGACGTCTCAGAAAAACTATTATTTTATGAAGCGGGAGGGAGAGAAATATTGCGATCCCGAAAAACGAAATAGAGACGAGATTTGAGAAGCATGGGAAACAAGAAAGCACAAGGTGCTATTGAGGGTAAGAAAGAGAAAAAAATGGAAGAGGTGTTCTTGCGAAAGAGAGGCGCTTGGGTTAATGAAGAGCGATGAGACAAGCTGGTTTCTTGGGAAGGTCACTTCTTATGGTATGGTTTATGGATTATGAGTATGTAGAATTGGATCATAATGAAATAGATCTTTCTAGGTTGTTCGAAAAAACATTCATTGGATTAATTAAGATAATTAAGGAATCGATGAAAACTATGTATGATTTAAAGTGATTGATTCATCAATATTGGTTGATGAGAAGGGAGACTATTAATACCATCGATTCTCTGTAATAAGTAAGTTAAAGAGTATAAGACTTTCTGATGGCGAGCAAATAATTGCGAATCAATTCTCGGCTTTCAAGAGAAGAGCTGGGGAATGTGTTGAGAGAGGTTCAAGTTGGCATTTATTTGGAGTTCACTTTCTAAATGCAAAGTTTACATACTTTAGACATCGCTTTAGAGGCAGTTACATGCCAATGCCGGAAGGTTTAGAGAAGAAGAGGTTGACTTTAAATATCCATAAAGAGACAGATAATGTTTGTTCTTTATGGTATGACTTGAAATTTTCACATTGGAGGAATAATCATCCTGAGTCAATGGCCGATCTAAGGATATTTTATTAACAATGTACTTTCTATTATTTTTTCGTTTGCATCTAATCCTTAACCTCCGGATAATTGTCCACAAGTACCATCACTTACATGTGTAGGAGGTAGAAGTATTTTAGTTCCTACAATTAAATTATAGTAAGTTGCTCGAACAACAAATATTCCCCTTTGAACTACAACATCCCCTAAAGTGCTAATCCTTTTCCCCTTATATGACCTCCCAAATGTATTTGTCTTTAATGAACTATCCATTATTTCTTTAAAAGTTAGTCGTTAGATTTCCATCTGACACACTATTTAGGGATCCAAGTCGAACTCCATTATTTGGACCAATACGATCGTTTTTAATTCTAATAAAATTTCCGGACATAGCTAACTAACCATTCGTAATATCTCCAGGTGACTTAGCAAAATTATCATCGAGATAATCTTTATTTGGAAAATCATTTCCGGAATACGGTGGCCTACTAACTGAGAGCAGTTAGCTTACAATTACAGTTTCTATAATCTCTCTTCCCACTAACGACAAATTAGGATCAGCGTAGTCTTTCGTTGCAGCATCTGAGGGATTAACAAGATTCCCAAAGTCTACTAAACGACGTCTATGCATATCAATAACACCATCAGCAATTGTTCCCCTAGAACCGTTACTTACAAAATTTGAATAATTGCACTTTCGGTTGACTGCATCTCCGGGGTCAACAGGATCCCCTGAGTTTTTATTAGGTTTACATTTAGGTTTAGAAGATCTAATAATTTACCACCAGTTCATCGGATGTAATTCTTTGTTTGAGAATCTGTCTTTCGATATCCGAGAGAGATCTTTTCTATACCGTATTTTCGCGTACCTAACGTGCGTCTTATACTAAGTTGTACGTACCCAGCAATCAGGGTGCGTCTAATATACGGGTAAGTCCTACGTAAAATTTTTCTTGTGGTAACCGTCAAAACTCGCGTCTTACATATGGGTGCGTCTTATAATTAAGTGTGTCTGGTGTGAGCGAAAATACGGTAGATACCTGGTACTCAATCCGTCAGCTATTGGCCCGGCGGCAGATAAGAATAAACAATAATCGTTGCGGTCCTGCCTCAGATAATTCTTTGATCTAAACTAAAAATGGTAATGAAGCCTTGCTTATAACCGACGGGTGATGAAACATTGGACAAATTTTACTTTATGATGCAGGAAAAGAAACCACTGGATATAAGTTGCTCAGTGGGGCAGACGGCTAGGCCAAGTGCGTCTTATGTAAAAAGAAATTATACGAATTGTCAAAACCCGCGTCTTACAAATGGGTTCGTCATATAAATAATTGCGTGATAAGCGCGAAAATGTGGCACTGTACTCACGAGAAATTCAATTTATGAAGCAGACTTGTCAACTACAAAGTTATTAGCTACATACCTACATGAAGCAAGGATTGCTATTCCTTAAACTAAAGTACCAGAAACACCGTAAGTATTATCATCGGATAATTCAATCAACGTTCCTGCTTTATCACTCGACCATAGAACACTAGAAATCATTCCAAAGAAACTGTAGAACCTGGAATAAAAGTAGGAACTGGAGTTGCGGACCCGATTGTGTTTCCCTTAGTGTTAACAACAGGAATATCAGTAGGCGTAACTTGTAAAACCAAAGTTTCTTTTCCAAGTCTTTTTGCTTGTATTGCAACAAGTAGACATGAGTTACTTAATTTGAAGAAACTTGGAAAACTTGTGATCTCATTTACCACACAAAATATTGTAGTTTTGCAAAGTTTACGGTTTGTTTAGTTAAAATCCCTTAATCAGAATCCGTTAGAGAAGTAATCCAGTTAAGACCAAGATCAAGGTTACCATTTGAAATATCATTGAAAAAGAGACATATTTTTTTTAATCCATAGTTATTAATCTTATGAGGCCGATTACTTTGATATCCAGTGCCGTCAGCAGAATTACCGCGTATACGAACTATGTTCCTACAGTTAAGCTGTGATCCAAGGATTCAAGGGTTCTTTGTAAGTAGGCCATTGTTAACTGAAGACATCTCTCCTTATACATTTATCGCTTTATTACTACTAAAATCAGAGTTTAAAAGGATAATCTAATCTAATTGCATCAGAGTTATTAACAATATATCCAAGGTTTGTTAAGTGATTTCCATTACAATCCAAGTCTGTCCAGAGTTGGCCATTTATTTTTAGGATTAACTCCAGTTCTATATAGAATGGAAGCCAAACTTTTATACTTAATTTGAATAAAGCTCAGTACTCTAGGTTACTTTCTGGACAAAAAGTGAGACTTGAGTACATAAATATAAACCGTGGAACTCTTGTGAAACTTAATAATGCTTCAGTGAATAAAATTGAAACTGTGCAAAAAAAGAAAACACGTGTAAAAAGTCACTTATAAAAAAAGCTAACCTCAGTGTAAACAGGTGGAACTACTCCCGAAGGTATCAAAACTGGAATCAATGCAACAAAAGAAGTCTTTTCAGGTGTAACTACACGAACTGAAGAACTATCTAAAGGAATCTAAAGGTAGTTCCGAAGTTAGCAGCCAAGCTAAGTCTTTCAGCATCAAATAACACAGTAAAGATATTTCCCAAAGTTTGAAGTTATTTCAAAGTTACAGGCTCAGTAACCAAAGTATTCGGTGGATTCTTAGCAGGCGTTTCCACGATTGTAGACCAAGGATTATTCATAAAGGAAATAGTTGATGACATTGCTTCAGGAAAATATGGTCATGTCAGTTGGAAAACTACTGTTGAAAAGAAAGAAGGTTTTGAAAAAGTGATAGCCTCTTTAAAAGCTGGTTATTATATAAAATAATAATTCTTAAAGCTAAGAAGAAATTCTGATTGGTACTTAAATCCCAGTGACTTCTCGTCAGGATTGTTCGTTAAAAAGGCAGAGCGGTCAGCTGAATAACTTGATCCGAGGACTTGGTCAAAAAATGTCCTTGAAGCATGGTCGGGAGAATTGTTGCCAGCCATACCAGCTGTAATTGCAAGCATAGCAGGAGTACGCCGAGCTGTAGAAACAGCTGTTTCTATAGCGGTTAGTGTTGCAGGATTCATTAAGAAAATAATTGATCTAACAATGCGAACTTCTAGATCACCTCTTATGGAAACCCATGATCAGAGAATTAATGCTTTGAGTTTACACTAGGCTTTCACTACTATGCGGATGACACTCAGTTGTACCTTTGCTTTGATCCCTCGCAGCCTTCGAGCACCTCAAATTCTCTAAACTCACTAGCTACATGCATTGATGACATCCGCACATGGATGGCAGCAAATTTTATAAAACATAACGATGATAAAACTAACTTACTAGTTATGGGCAAACCCAGTGTGATCCAGAGATTGGACAGGCTGACTCTCAAAATTGGCTCTGCCAGCATATCTCCAGTTGAATCAGCTCGAAATCTAGGTGTCATATTCCAAAGCGACCTCTCGTTAGACGACCATATCAGCTCCACAGTCAAATCTGCCTATTTTCAGCTTCATAACATTGCTAAAATTCGGGCTTGTTTAGATAAAGATACCAGATCTAAGTTGGTCCATGCATTCGTGACATCCCGTCTCGACTTCTGCGACTCACTGCTTACTGGCCTACCAGCATGTGCGATCAGGCGATTGCAGCTGGTGCAAAACTCGGCAGCTAGACTTGTCTGCCGTGAGCGTCGCAGTTGCCACATTACTCCACTTCTCGCCGACCTGTACTGGCTACCAGTCAAGCAACGGATTGACTTCAAGGTTTTGTCGCTCACTTTTAGGTCACTTCATTCTATGGCTCCAGCCTATCTCTCAGATATACTACCCCATCAGGCCAAGCATCGTACCACCAGCTTTTCGGAATCCAACAGTCTAGAAATACCTCATACAAACCTTAAATCCTTTGGAGACCGTGCATTTAGTTCATATGCTCCCAAAGCTTGGAACTCCCTCCCGACCTGCGTCAGAACATCTCCTGACCTGACCACATTTAAAGGAACCTAAAAACACACCTATTTAGGACAGCATTTAGTGGGTCCCTGTGATTCGTCCTTGATGTGTGTATACGTGCTGACACTGTGCATGCTGCCACTAACCACATTTGCATGCTGAGCCTGTGCATGTCACCCCTAACCATATTATTCATTTCGTTTGTTTTTCAAGCATGATTTTACTTACCATTCAATTGCATTTCACTTTACAGCATATGCAAAGCGCCTAGAAAGAGATTTAGTTCTCTGAGGGCGCTTTATGAAGTGAATTATTATTATTATTATTACAAAGTTTTAGACTTAAGAACGCAATAACTGACCTAAAAAACAAACTGAAATTCTCAACATGACATCGACACTGCTATTACTTCGAAAGTAGATATGTCTGAACTAAACACTATATTGAGCTATCTTAACTCAGGAAAAGGTTTTGTTGAGAAATCAGGCGTTGACTATTCACCAGAAGTGAAAAAAAGTATTAAAAAAAAGTAGAACGATCGATTATCGGTCGCAAGACTCGTCATTACTAATCTGAATCTTCAATGTGGTTAGCTAATCTATATCACAAGTAAAGTCGCAAGAGGGGATTCGTCCGATTCTAAAACTAAGAGAGAGACCAACTAATGAAGCGATGCAAGAATTAAGTGTAACATACAAGTTTTTTATCTCCAGTAGTACAATAATTGAAATTTTACTTAGCAAGCTGTAAATGCATTCGTATAGCTGCAAGATCGCAAAAATAAGCTGCCTCTTCTAAATCATCAAAGTTACTCGGATGCTATTGCACTCCTTCAAAATGTATATGTGCATTCAATGTCCTATAAAGAAGAATACCAACTCACTCCAGTAAGACCTTAAACATTAAATTAAGCATTAAATAAAAATAAACGATTATAGAAAGGCGCAATATAAATAAGTAAAACTAAAACTTTCAGATCAACAAAAAGAAATTTTCAGGGTCAACCAATCCTGTTTCATCAAGATTTTTATATGAATCTCTAATTGGTTCAGATGTAATTCTTGTAACCAAACTACAACTATCCCGTATTGAAAAGTGCCGTTCTTCAAGCAAAGCTTTTGTCTTACAGTTTAGTGCTTTTCGGTTGAAAGCTGATAAAAAAATTGGGTCTGGATTTCTAGAGCAGAATGAGATCCATGTGAAAGTACTTGCACGTAATCCAGATGAAAATGTACCAGGCGGTCGTTTTATCAACACCGGGCGAGTAGGTTTTTTCCTTTCTCTAAATTTAGTCAACGAATAGATGAAGGTTAACAGAGTATAGATGATCTCTGCAGAGAAGCACTTGGTCAACTTCATAGTTATGGAAAAACTTCAAATGAAAAAACCAAAGCCCACTGAGGTAAGAAATGTTAGTGATCTTATTTTAGCTGAAGCAGCCACACGGATCTCTCCTGACCCACGCCTGAATACGTTCTCAGCGATGCAAAAACTGTTGCAGGTATAATAAGTGCTTAAGCTCGTTTAGATTTGGGTTTAGACAAACAATTTGCTAGTGACTTCCAAAGGACAAAGTGCCTAATCCAAGTAGCTTAAAAATCAAGAAATACACTAGAAACCTGGTAACAGAATAAAAAAATAACTCATGAAATGATTTGAAAAAAGTTAATAATGTTTTATGTTGTGGTTTGGTTTATGCTTTCATTAACTAAGTGGGTTAAAATTCCACACGATTGAAAGCTTCTCGTTCTTCAAAGGTGCACTCTATTTTCAAACTTAGTAGATTTTTTAATCTGAAATTCATTCTTAGTTCTCCTTGGTAATATTCCTTAGTTACATAGCTGCTAATAGGTAATTCATGCTATTCCGAAATCCTGTCATAGTTTCTGAAATAAATCTGCTTGTCCTGCAATCATAATTGGTCTATTTTTCTGGTCAAAGAACAAACTTGATCTGTCTTTCATTAAATTCATAATTATAAGAATCTTAAGCTTTACTTGCTCGACTTACAATCGACCCAAGTTGAGGGCGCACTTCAGGGGTAAAGTAAACTTAAGCATTGACCTACGCTTAGAATCTTTATAAAGTTTTCCTTTTAACATTTACTCTATCTGGATCATCTTTAGTGATAAAAACTTTTCCAGGTCGTAAGACAACAGATTTTCTTCTCGACCTTAAAGAACACTAATTGCATATTCATAAATGTCAGAACTATATCTAAATGTTGACTCAATATTTATTACATATTTAAAAAAACTTGCTTAATATATGAATTAATTAAAAAAGTAATGCCATTGTTGTCCCGAAATCTGTAAGCTCCATCAACCTTGATTCACAGTTGTGTGGTTATAATCTTGCAATTTAAAAGTTGTATCACTATTATTACATCTATAATTACAAGACCAGTAAAGGAAAGTGTTCACATTGCTCAGGAATCAGAAATTCTGAGAAACTTGAACTAGGCATACGTGAGTTTGTTGCTGGAGACACGGGCGTAATAAGTTCGATTAGTTCTGAAGTAGATTACCTTAGAAAGACTCGGGATGCTCCAAAGAGTTACATTTCTAGAATTATTAAACTTTGTATGACCTTGGTATGTAGAAATGTCTGAACTGTGACAGTTTCTCAAGAAAGTTGAAGCTGTTGCTAGTTTGCAGATGGCCGCTTGCAGCCGGTTGCTATGGGCTGGGCTGGTAAGCTGAGGCAGGACCAGGCCCCAGCCAATTGGGTTTACCCTTTTATGATATTGCTATACTACCAATTGGTCATTCGATCTTGAATGGGCGTGTCATTTTCTAATTTAACCTATTTTTGGTAGCTTGAAGTTATATTTTGCGGTACCGTTTAGGGCTGAGTACCTTATATTTACACAATTCACCACGAATGCTCGGTTCAGGAGGTAGGGTTTTCCAAAAAAAACTTCCTTTGAGCAAGATGTACTACTTCCGGTTTAAGTGCCTCCTACAGAATAATTTTGTTTATCTTGTTCCGGTCATCCGTCAACCACCAAAATTTAGGATCGCATTTATAACTGGTTTGTCTTTTAACAGGCAAATTTCCAAAAACTGACCATTTTTCGCAATTAACTTCAGTGTAGCTTCCTCTACTATAATAGGCAGTGCTAAGTAACTTTAAACGAAAACCTACAATGTCGCTGCCCTTCCCGATGGAAGTGAACTGTTTTGATCTGAATGAGGATAAAACCTACTTAAAAATTGTTGGCGAACAAAGCTCGACTAAAAACTTGAATTCTGGATGCTAAAAATGACCCCTGCAGCTATATGTCCTGATGCATCTGCAGGAAATGTAGGTGCCCTGCTGCACGTCGACGTTTCACTAGATTACCTCAATAGCTTAACCGTGAAGTCTGCTTAGTTTTAACTACATATAGCATTGCTGAAATTCCGTCTGGCTTGGGCAGGGATACTTCATCAAAATTACTCCATGGATTTATGCTACCTATTTCGACTGCAGTAATGTAATGTAATGTATCTCCGTTAGTAACTCCACAAAGTCATAAAGACCATGTGGGTGTTACGCAGGAGTTACGCAGGAGAGTTTTGTATAGCGCACTCACAGCTGAAGCGGCTTTCGGTACGCATTCGGTAGCCAACAGACTTCGTCTCACGCAACAAAGAGAAAGTGGGAAGCATAGCAGAGTTAGGAGAGCAGTTGAGGTAGTGAGTAGAATAGAAGTAGCAGTTCAGGACCGCTGAAAAAGATGTGCCATAGTCGGCAGTTGCAGAGTAGATGTCGTTGCGTAAGAATTGTGGAAGCGAGTTCCACAGTCTAGGACCTGCTGAGCTAAAGCTTCTGTCGCCAACTGTCTTTAAGCAGAGAAATGGGACAGCTAATTTATTGTCCACACAGAACCTGAGGGCGCGAACAGGCTGAAACTGATTCAGCAGTTCAGCTAGGTATGAAGGAGCCGAGCCGTGGCGGGCCTTGTGGGTCAGCGTAAGAACTTTGCTCTGTATCCTTTGCTCAACCGGCAACCATTCTAGCTCTTTCAGCAAAGGAGACACGTGCTCAAACCGCTGGGACTTGAAGACCAGCCTTGCAGCCATATTCATAGTCCGCTGTAGTGGCATAATAGCTTTCTTTGGTAGCCCAGCCAACAGGGAATTACAATAATCAAGCCGAGACAGAACTAAAGAGCTAGTTAAATTTTTTACAAGCCACTGTGGCAGACAGCTTCTAATCTTGGATAGGGATCGGATGTGATGGCTAGCTGTAGAGGCAGTCTTCTGAATGAAGCTCACTGCTTGCCGGTCTACCAGCCCATGATATCAGGTGTTTGCATCTGGATCAAAAATCGGCGGCTAGTACTGACTGCCCTGAGTTACTTGGTTACCATATCATGGCTCATGCATTCTGAGCAGTTTGATCATAACTAACCACTAAGTTACTCTAATATGTGAATCACTAGCATCCAGATTCCTACTCATTAGTTTATACAAATTCTGGATAACCAGTGGTGAAGAGACTTACTATTGGCTGCTGAACTACTATTCTTATAAGCAGAGTACTCCACTATCCGATATTCCTATATGCAGAGTCAACTGTGTCACAGAGCTGTTACTCCACAACCACTCAGAGTGAAGGTGGAGGGGTGGACGAGGGGTACAGCTGAATGCATTGAGCTAGCTGACCAATCCTATAAGCGCGGCTGATTGCCTTCTAGCCCACCTGTCCCAGTTTTGCGACAGGCTTGTGTGTGTGTGTGTGTGTGTGTGTGTGTGTGTGTGTGTGTGTGTGTGTGTGTGTGTGTGTGTGTGTGTGTGTGTGTGTGTGTGTGTGTGTGTGTGTGTGTATGTGTGCATGTCTGTGTGTGCGTGTCTGTGTGTGTGTGTGTGTGTGTGTGTGTGTGTGTGTGTGTGTGTGTGTGTGTGTGTGTGTGTGTGTGTGTGTGTGTGCGTGTCTGTGTGTGCGTGTCTGTGTGTGCGTGTGTGTGTGTGTGTGTGTGTGTGTGTGTGTGTGTGTGTGTATGTGTGCATGTCTGTGTGTGTGCGTGTCTGTGTGTGTGCGTGTCTGTGTGTGTGCGCGTGTCTGTGTGCGACTCATCCGGTGCCTCTCGTACGTCGTCTGCTGGCCTGACTTCTCCCTCGGCTCGTTCTCGTAGGTGCAGTAGGCGTGGCACCTTGCTGCCAGGCTCCGAGATCTTGATGTCTTTCGAGTGAGAGTCACCAGACATCGCATGGCAACTGCGGCAGGCGAGTTGCCGTTCACTGCTGCACTCTCTCACTGTGCCAAGTATCTAACTGCTTCCGGATTGCCCCGTTTGGGCCAGGCCCTTCCCCTCCCTCCATCATCGTACAATTTGTGCTTTCGTATAGCCCCCTAGTGGACCAGGATTTTCTCCTGAGTGCTTTGCTTACTTGTGCAGTATTCAGGGTGTGCTACTAATGCAGAGAGATCCTTCTAACAGGTGGCCGTGAGTCTTATGTATGCTTTTGCATACTTGCCTAAGTATGATCATCGTTTGCTTGCTTATGCTTGCCTAAGCATGATGCTTTGGTTTTCATCAACTATTGGTTATTGGGTCTCTTGCATCAAGTAGTAAGTGCCATTTGGTGATGAAGTTGTCTCAGGGCGCAATGCAAAAGGCTAAAAATAAACAGTTATAGTGTTACCAGCTTGTGCTCCTAAAAAATCACGGGAAATTCTACGTGGCTTCTGAATTTTACTTAATTTCTTGGGTCTGTAGTTGCTGGCGAGAGAGCCTTTTCCTTTCAGCTTCTGCTAATGCTTGACCTTTTGTATTTATTTGTATCTATTCAATTTTTTATATTTATTTATTTTGTATTTCATTTTTAGTTATTCAATAAATACTGGCTTCGAGCTTCGATGTTGTGCCGTTAATTTGCAGCTATTTTGCAAGACTGGTAAATCTCACACATGGTTACACAAATCGGGCAGCATTTAAAGAGGCCAGCTCAGCTATGCCAAATGTAAGCTGGGAAGCACCGGATGTGCCAGACGTCCCTTCGGGCTCGGTGCAGAGAGCTCAAGCTGTGGGAATGCCATTGCCATCTTTCGAAAACCCATTTAAGTTTGACCCCAGTCAAGTGTTAACAGTTGTGACATTTCAACGTTCAACATCAGATATGACATCTCCCCTTCATATTTCACGAAGGCTTCGTAACGTAACATTTATGCATGGTCAGATTGACTAACTGTGGTCATGACCATGCCACAATGTTGTTCAACCTCAGCCGGACTCACACCACTCAGGCCGACCAATGGGCACAATATCGGCTAAGCCCATTAATTGCAACGATCAGCTGGCTGCTGTCGCCGAACCCACATGCACGTCATGCAGCCGACGACTTTCAGCTTGTCCGGCGGCCTTTATGAAGGCTATCCTCTCTCTCCTCTCTCTCTCCTCTCTCTCTCTCTCTCATATCATGCTCCCAAAGCCTGGAACTCCCTCCCGACCTGCGTCAGAACATCCCCTGACCTGACCACATTTAAAAGGAACCTAAAAACACCTATTTAGGACAGCATTTAGTGGGTCCCTGTGATTTGTCCTTCACGTGCTTATGAGTGCTGACACTGTGCATGCTGCCACTAACCACATTTGCATGCTGACCCTGTGCATGTTACCCCTAACCATGTTATTCATTTTTTTTGTTTTTCAAGCATGATTTTACTTACCATTTAATTGCATTTCCCTTTGCAGCAAATGTAAAGCGCCTAGAAAGAGATTAAGTTCTCTGGGGGCACTTTATCAAGTACATTATAATTCTATTAATATTATTATCTCTCTCTCCTCTTTGTCTCTCTCTATCTCTCTCTTTCCCTCTCTCCCTCATTTTCTCTCTCTTTTCTCTTTTTCTCCCTCTCTCTCTCTCTCTCTCTCTCTCTCTCTCTCTCTCTCTCTCTCTCTCTCTCTCTCTCTCTCTCTCTCTCTCTCTCTCATTTTCTCTCTCTTTTCTCTTTTTCTCCCTCTCTCTCTCCTCTTTCTCTCTCTCCTCTCTCTCTCTCTCACTCTCTCTCTCTCTCTCACTCTCTCTCTCTCTCTCTCTCTCTCTCTCTCTCTCTCTCTCTCTCTCTCTCTCTCTCTCCCCCTCTTTCTCTCCTCTCTTCCTCTCTCTCTCTCTCCCTCTTTCTCTTTCTCTCCTCTCTTCCTCTCTCTCTCCCTCTTTCTCTTTCTCTCTCTCCTCACTCACTGTCTCTCACTTCCGTTGTTCTCCTACTTTCACGACTGCTACTACCGCTACATCAGTAAATACACTCGCTGGCTTACGTTGCTTGCTTACGATACAATACAGCCGTGGTCATCACGACCACTCGCATGGGGGGGTTGACTTTTGTCGCACAGCCACCGTGTGCACGAGCCCCTACGTAACTACCCAACTAACCAAACTCATTCAAGGGGTTGATCTTGACCACCAAACCGCCAATGAGTTCCTAAATAATAATATAATCATTTGTATAGCGCCATGAAAGTTCTTACTCTCTATGTAGACGCTTCACATATGCGACGGGGCTGAGCTCACGACCTCGGCCAGACCCTGGTCGGGGCGAGCACATTAACCGCTGGGCAAAACTGTTTTCTGCAGCAGACCAATCTCCTGGCCAATCGAAACCACCTGAGAATTCTGAGTTTGACTCCTTGGTCTCTCTTAGAATGACGCACACATTTTGCGGCTGCCTGTGCCCACCCGGCTTATTTTGGTAGTCAAATCAAAATGGATTTGCAATAATCTACCGAGACAAAACCAAGCACCAAGTTAGATTTTTTGAAAGCCACCGTAGTTGGTCTCTAACCTTAGATAATGATCAGACGTGATGTCGAGCTAAGGAATGTCATGTGATGTATGTAATGTATCTCGGTCTGTAACTCCACAA